>JASEVX010000005.1:53620471-53690471 GCA_031761405.1 Serripes groenlandicus | reverse complement strand
GTTAATAATATTTATGTCAAAACCCCCAGCGTCTCGGAGTGGGAGGTCGCGGGTTCGATACTAAATACTTAAAAAAGAAGTACATGTATAGTAATGTCTTTCCCGTTTTGCGTGCTCAGATTGCGGGGTAGCATAACGACTGGAAATATGAAAGAAGTGGTGTCTAAAATTATCGGTCAGAATTCTGGTTATCTAATTTACGATAGGATCAAACTAATAAGGATAAATCGGCCGGTACAGTTATAACCAGTTTGTTTCCGATTTATCCTTATTCAGTTTGTTCCTATCGTAAATTAGATAACCAGGAATTCTGACCGATAATTTTAGACACCACTTATTTTCATATTTCAGTCGTCTATGTAAACCCTGTCTTTTTAAAAGAAAGGAGACGTAATATGCTGAAAAGAAAACGAGATTTTCTAATATATATTACGAAAAAATTCAATTTTTGATAAATGAGAGCAAGATTGCATGCCTATCATATGAATCGAACCCATGACATGATAACTATGAGTTTTGAACTTCTTTGCTCTTACCGACCCAGCTATCGCGAGTCGGTGATGTTTTTTAACACCCACATTAACGTATTCATTTGGTCAAATAACCACACAGGTCACGGTTAATTAGCCGAATGAAAACGACCACAGGCGAAGATTAAGTAGTGACGGTTGAAATATATTTACTAGTATCTATTCAGTCTTAAACACAATGTAGAAGATCAGAACGCAGATACTTACACAATTATGATACGGTATCTCTTTGTGTCTCAGATATCATGAAACAGATTACTGAAACTCACATTATTAACCTTGTGCTTATCTTTGAGAATAAATATATCTAATGAACACTTATGATGTATGAATCCAGGTAGCTCAGTCGGTAGAGCCGCTGGTTTGTCAATCCGAGGATTGTGGGTTCGAATCCCAGACCGGTCAACATTCTTTCCGTTATTTGACAAAAGTGCATCAAGACGAAGGATGGGTCGGAATTATATGAGTGGTGCCCAGAGTGATGTTGAGTTGTATGCTGTATGGCTTGGAGGATGTGTGTGGTCTTATGTTGAGTGGTGTACTTTGAGATGGAGGGTGAGTTATGGAGGTGGTGTGAGTGGTGTGTTGGGTGGTGTGAGTACGAGGATGAGTTGTGTGTGGTCTTATGTTGAGTGGTGTACTTTGAGAGTGAGGGTGAGTAGGAGGATGAGTTGTGTGTGGTCTTATGTTGAGTGGTGTACTTTGAGATGGAGGGTGAGTTATGGAGGTGGTGTGAGTACGAGGATGAGTTGTGTGTGGTCTTATGTTGAGTGGTGTACTTTGAGAGTGAGGGTGAGTTATGGAGGTGGTGTGAGTAGGAGGATGAGTTGCGAGTGTTGTGCTGTGGGATGTTAAGTGGCGTACTGTCTGAGTGGAGGCTGAGTTGTTTGGTAATCTGAGTGATTTGAGGTGTGATGTTGAGGGTTGTGCTGTGTGAATGGGAGGATGAGTGTTGTGTGAATGGGAGGATGAGTGTTGTGCTGTGTGAATGGGAGGATGAGTGATGTGCTGTGTGAATCGCAGGATGAGTGATGTGTTAATGTGAGGATGAATGATGTGCTGTGTGAATGGGAGGATGAGTATTGTGTTGTGTGAATGTGAGGATGAGTGATGTGCTGTGTGAATGGGAGGATGAGTGTTATGCTGTGTGAATGGGGGGATGAGTGTTATGCTGTGTGAATGGGGGGATGAGTGTTGTGCTGTGTTATGTGTGGGTAGGTTGGATAGAGGAAAGAGACTTGATGTTAGTCCTAGTGAATTCAGAGGCCTATTGCTTCAATACGTGATTTTATTTTACTGGCACGGACACAATTTTGAAAGTATTAAGTTATTAATATAGAGATTTTATAATTTTGTCAAGTTAAACACAAGTTTCGTTTTTCAAGATTATTGATTTCCCTCAACGTTTTCTAGCCAAACCCTACAAATACTATAATATGGTAAACTATGGAACGCCTCAACTGTCTTATAATGACGTTTATTATTATATGTGTGTGCACCCTTAATTATGTATGGTGTGTACATACTTTGTTATGTCATGCACATACTTTATTTAAGGCATGTACATACTTTATTATATATGTGCATTGTTTATTTTGTTTTGTGCATTACTTATTATTTTATAAAATAGCTTGTCTATCTATATGCTAAGTGCACTCATTTTTATGTTTTGCGAGAGTTTTATTGTCTTATGTGCATTCTCTGTTATGTTGTCTACGTTTTATATTCTGTTATGTAGATTCCTTATTCTGTTATGAAGGCACATACAATTTATAATATTGTGTAGGCCCTGGTAGGAATCTGTCTGTTAGTTTTAAGTTTGTTGTTTCAACAATTATGATCAAAGGCCTGGGTCATAGTCTGTCTGTGGTGGTTCCTGTTTGTTGATGTAACACTATGATGAAAGGCCCTAATCAGAGTCTGCCTGTTAGTGGTTCCTGTTTGTTGATGTAACACTATGATGAAACTCCAAGGCACTGGTCAGAGAATGTATGTTAGTTGTTCCCGTTTGTTGATGCAACAATACGATGAAAGGCCTATTCAAGGTATGTTTGTTAGTTGATCCCGTTTGTTGATGCAACAATATGATGAAAGGCCCTCGTCTAGGTCTGTCTGTTGATTGTTCCGTTTGTTGATGCAACGATATGATGAAAGGCCCTGGTCAGAGTCTGTCTGTTAAATGTTCTCGTTTGTTGATGCAACAATATGATGAAAGGCCCTGGTCAGAGTCTGTATGTTAGTTGTTCCCGTTTGTTGATGCAACACTATTATGAAACTCCAAGGAAATCGTCAGAGAATGTATGTTGGTGCAACGATATGATGAAAGGCCTTTGTTAGAGTATATCTGTTTGTTGTTTCCGTTTGTTGATGCAACAATATGATGAAAGGCCCTGGTCATAGTCTGTCTGTTGATTTTCCCGTTTGTTGATGTAGCGATATGATGAAAGGCATTTGTTACAGTCTGTCTGTTAGCTGTTCCCGCTTGTTGATGTAGTCATACGATGAAAGGCCCTTGTCAGATAATGTATGTTAGTTGTCCACGTTTGTTGATATAACCATACGAAGATAGGCCCTGATTAGAGTCTGTCTGTTAGTTGTTCCCGTTTGTTGATGCAACCATACGATGAAAAGCCCTGGTTAGAGTCTATCTGTTAATTGTTCCCGTTGTTGATGCAACAAGAAGGTAATGTTCGTCAGACGCGGCCTTTAAATCATTCCTTCATTCATTCCATTTTTCCTGGCGAAAACTAATGATTCCGTTTGTATTAAAAAAGAAAAATTGAACTAAAACGATACCATGGCAACCATTTGCTTTCTTTATTCATAAATGTCAAGTTCCGCCTACTGTGACAGATGATAGTTGTGTGCCTTTGTAGCCTAATGTTTTCGAAATGCTTTCAAAAGCTCTCTCCGAAATAAAGATTTTAGTACATTTTCTTTATTATTGTCGTTTACCATTCTTCCTTGGAGGCTGTTAGTGTTGTTGTTTCATTATAAAGTGTAATTAAACCTCTCATAACATAACACCACTACATACCAACAGTCTAAAGTTTCCACATTATGAAAAGTAAACGGAAAGCATAGACAAAAGAAAACGTTCATTCGGAATGGAATGGGGAAAGGTTGTCGGAAAAGGAGACATTGCTTGTCACGCACACTCTCTCCATTCCCCCACAATAATAGTTTCCAGAGTAGTTCTGCCTTCAGATTCGTCAAAACACGTTTATAGCAGCAACACCTCTCCAATACAGCCGTTTCGCTGTGGCATCGCAGTGTGTTGCTCTGGAGAGGTTGCGTTATATATACAGACTCTGAAGTCGAGTCATGGTGACAATAATGAATACGTTTGAGACGTGATACTTACGGAAACGAACCTTAACCCCCTTCCAACATACAGCGAGTCTGCAGCAGACGACTTTGAAAAGATCCAGGCAAAAACACAGAATATATCTATAATAGAGGGTTTTATAGCTAAAACAAGACGAAAACATTGTGGCAAAAGGAGAAATTGCTGGTTTTGAGCAATTTATCCTTTTGTCACAATGTTTTCAAAATTCGTCTGCTGTAGAGGCGTCAGAAAGCGTCTATATGTGGGAAAGGGTTAAGGCTTCTGTAAGTAGTAACTCAAGTTCCGGATGAATTTACGCATCCACGCGGTTTGATCTTGCTGGCTGGTCTGCACCGTTCACCAGTTAGTCCAATCAAAGGTTTCAAGAGACATCTGAACACAATGGTTCTTGTATAGATTGTACCCAGCCTCGGTAGCTCAGTCGGTAGCGACGCAGGCTGTTCAAGTAATCCAGGGGTTGTGAATTCGAATCTCAGGTCGGTGAGCATTCTTTCCGACGTTTGATAAAAATCACTGTGCCAATCGTCATACTTTTTCCCACCAATGGGCTAACAGTCTATGTGGAAAAGCAGCCAAAATCCATGGAAGGTGTGTTGTGTGGATTGTAGGTGTGAGAAAGCTTGGAAACACATGATTAGATGAACTGGCCGCCGTTATATGACTGAATATTTGTTGAGAACGGCGTTATGACCAAATCAATCAATCATTCAAAGATTTTGAAATATACTAACATTTGTACGTTGGTTTTTCTGGAGGACCGCTTAACCATTTCATTCATACGACAACTCTGCTGCAGACGACTTTGAACCTATTTTATCCAAAAATAGAAAATCTCTTTAATTGAATGGATGACCTATGACTAAAAAGTGTAAAACATTGTGTCAAAAGGAGAAATTGCTCGTTTTGAGCAATTTCTTCTTTTGTCACTATGTTTTCAAAAAGCTGTCTGCTGCAGAGGCGTCAGAAAGCGTCTATATGAGGGAAAGGGTTAAAAAAGGTTAAAGCATCCATTTTCATGTAGGATATTGCTTTTCGTTCGTTATTAAAACGAAATCAATACGTGAGATAAAGGGTTATTGTTTACACTTTCCCTATACACGCATTTTGATGCATCTGCAAGCAGACGACTCTTGAAAACATTGTGACAAAAGGAGAAATTGCTCAAAGCGATGTGTTGTATGTGGGAAAGGGTTAAAGCGTGTTGATGTTAAAAACGTGATTGTTAGATAATGTTTAAAGACGCTTTTGTGGCAGATAACTTTTTAAGAGAAAAGATGGAAAAATGGGAACAATAATAATAATGGGAAACCATTTCTACAATTCAAACAATGTTTTCAAATCTGTAACAAAATCTTTTCTCCTTATTAAGACGTTTAACTGTTAAACTGACTTTTATTTTCAAAAATATATTCGCGTAGGTGTGTGTGAATGTAACTCGAGGCCAGAGATCAATTATTAGCTGTTTTATGCGAATACAATTTCTGGGTGTAATTGTTGACTTTCGTTTTTGTTAAGGTAAAACAACTCGTTTCTTTCAAACATCAAATATTAAATATTGAGGTCAACACAAACGCACGTTGATACTTATAAAAGACAATTCAAAGTAAATAAACGATGGCCAGAATATACCGAGAGACAAGACTTTTTGATGAACAAGTGAACACATTTTGATTTCTTGCGAGTAGCCGAGTACTCGATCGGAAGAGTATACGAGTACCCGTGTACTAATATCGATACTCGTTCCCATCCCTAATTATTACGTTTCTTTCATTCGTATAAATACATAATCATATTTACACTTAACCATAACGGACAGCATTTGGTTAATATGCAACAGACGTATTTTGAAATCATTGTGGAAGAAGATATTATATTACAAAAATCTTAAGTTCGCCAACTCGTACTCTTTTTTTAGGTCTAGATTGGAAATTATATTTTCGTTATGTTGTTAAACAATGTGAGGAAAATGAATCTGGTGGTATCTGCAAAAAATGAAGACTCGTGTGAGTTTTAGACCTTTCCCACATGAAGACGCATCTTCAGCAACCGACTACGGTCAAGTACGGTCAAGTACGGTCAAGTACGGTCGAGGTCAAGAACGGTCAAGTACAGTCAAGTACGGTCAAGGTCAAGAACGGTCAATTACGGTCAAGTACGGTAAAGTATGTATTTAACGGCTTACTGATCGCGCTGTGTGGACATTAATCCGTTTACGCGAAGCAGGTGCATCAACCAATCCACAACAGAGCAGGTGAATATTAGATGTTTGATTGTTTGATTGTTTGATTGTTTGTTTTAAGGTGTTTAACGCCGCTTTCAACACTTTTTCAGTTGTATCACGGCGTTTCCTCCTGGGTACGTTACCAGGCCAACTGCTCTATATATCCTGACACAAGCGAGTCAGTAGCAATGTCAACCCGACAACATTGAGCGCCAAGGACTGAAAGTCATTGCTACCAATTTTAAAGTATTTGGTATGACCCCCACCTATGATCGAACATGCGACCCTCCGCACCCGAGTCGGAGGCTCTACCACTTACATCACCGAAGCGGCATGAAGATCACAAACAGCATTAGTCTTTACTGGTTATAAACGTCTTTCTTTTCGGTCACGACCGAAGAGCTTTATACTCGAGCATTACGTGCAAATGCGTAAGGGATCACTCGAAATCCGAGTTCAGTCAACTTGCTACAATACTAAACGACTTTTGAAAACATTGTAGCATCTTAATAATCATTTTCTCCTTTTGCCACAATGTTTTCAACTCTATTCAATATGCAAGAGCTTATTTCTAGAAATGTTCATAGTTTTAGGTCAGCCATTTCTGTTTTGAGACAACAGTTCATTCATTATCTTTCATATCTTTTTCAATTACTTACGTTGTATATATCACGTTTCGTGAGACGACGTTTCCATGACGATGTACCAAATCTATCTGGAATCAAAGATTCATAATTCGTTGTCATGGTCTCTCAATTATATTAGAATCAAAGACATTTGCTGCGTCTTTGATATTTTGAAAAAAAAAACAGGAGTGGTAAGCTAGTCAGTTACTATAGTTGTCAACAACATTTAAAGGAAAGTCATTACGCATTGGTTTTCTTTTATCTGAATTTTAGAGTCGTATCTTTTTTAAAACAGAAATCTGAGACGTTTTATGACATCTTGTAAAATTGTAAATATATTTAAGTAATTTAATACTCAGTTGAAAACTCACAGCTCAGTTGAAAACATTCTTTAAACAGGAAAATCAGCTTACCTCTTTCAGCGCCAAAGGCAATATTGGGCTTTTTGCAAACAGTGCAGATTCAGGTGAGTAGTATGTAGAGGTGTGTAGTGGTAGAGCGTCCGCCACGGGTGCGGGAGATCGCGGGTTTGATCCCCGGTAGGGTCATACCAAGGATTTTTAAAATTATAGGAATTGCTGCTCTCATTGGCGCTCATAGTTGCGGGTTTAGCATAACGACTGACTGGCTGGTGTCAGGATAAATGGACCACTAGTACTGGTAACTTACCCAGGAAACGCCGAGATATAGCTGAACAATTGTTGAAAGCGGCGTAAAACACCAAACAATCAATCAATAATTTAAATTGAATGTAAAAGTTTCTATAATTGATATCACGTTACCATTATGAATGTCTGATTGCTGCAGACTTCGCCAATACTTTCGACGACGGTGTCGGGCAAGACATCCGAAAGGTTGTTTCCGCGTGTAACCAAGGGTTTCGGACCCGGAACCTTTGAATAAAACGTCATATTTATCCTTTATCTCTTTACTACTGTCTAATATGGTTTATTAGATGTAAGTGTTCCTTATATTTGCGGCCATGACAATGGAAGAAAAGAGATTGGTATTTTAATCATTCATTTGATAAGGGAGATATTTGACGTCATGGTAAAATACGAATTTAAACAATAGATAATAATAAATTGTATATGCATAATAGCTACGTATAAAATCAGTAAGACATAAAGAAGGTATCGTTGGTTTTAGAAAACGCTATAATACGTTAGTTCAGTAATAATATACACGTCATATAAACACTCAAACTTGCGTTAGCGGTCACCTTTGTTTAGCAGCCAACTTGTATTAAGCAGTCACATGAAGAGTAATAAAAAAAAAAACTTTCTTTTTAATATTTCTTATATTAAGCAGCCACATGTGTTTAACAGCTACATATTACGTCTATGAATTTTTTTATTCAAAAATCTCTTTAATAGAAAGTATAATTATTATTAAATATATTTGAAATCATTGACGCAAAAGTAGAAACTTCTCTTTATGAGCAATTTCTCCTTTTTCAACACTGTTTTCAAAATAAATCTGCTACTTATACAATTTATTATTATCTATTGTTTAAATTCGTATTATCAATCCAGGGGTTGTGCGTTCGAATCCGAGCTCGGCCAACATTCATTCTGACGTTTGACAAAAGTCACTGTGTCAAGCGTCACTCGTCTTTTACCAATGGGCTTACATGATACATGTATGTGGAAAAGCAGCCAGTTGCTTGAAAAGAATGTTGTGTGGATTACTGGTGTGAGAAAGCTAGGAAACTGGCCTCCGTGATATGATTTAAACATTGTTAAATACGGCGTTAAGCCCCAATAAATAAAGTCCAATGTAGAGCGGATACTATAACGACGGGTGCTCTGGTGTAAAAATAAACTAACCAGCAATAATGATAACCAAATGTGATATATTCAGTTTGTTACCTGGGAAACGCCGTGACATAACTGAATCATCGAAACACAAATCAAACATAAAATATCATAACAGGTATACTGCAATACATAACAAGGCTTGGATATGGTTATTTATTGTTTTATCGTATTCAGAATGAAACTACGTCTATGTAAGCACAACACTTTTAACCGTTTCACCACATGCAACACAGAATTATATAGCAGACGACTTTAAAAACGTCTATGAATTTTTTTTTATTCAAAAATCTCTTTTAAAGAAAGATTAATTATTGTTGAATAGATTTGAAATCATTGACGCAAAAGTAGAAACTTCTTTTTATGAGCAATTTCTCCTTTTTCAACACTGTTTTTAAAAGAAATCTGCTACAGAGGTCGTCAAAACATATATGCACTTGGTAAAGGTTTAATATCTGATATAAAATGTCCACTTCATCCGGCAATCGTCATACGGGTCTGAGAGACCACCGACGATCCAGATGTCCACCTGGATAAGCATCGTAGAAGCTCCTGGAAAGCGGTCAGAACCAATCGGCGGTTAAACAAGGATTAAAGATCGATAATTGCCAATTATTGAACCCCTCTCCCACATACAGTAAATCAGCAGCAGAAGACTTCGAACATATATTGGCCAAATAAATGAAAAACCTCTATCAACGTAAATTGTCTTAATGAATATAGTTGAAAACATTGTTGCAAAAGGAGAAATTGCTCATCATGAGCAATTTCTTTTTTTGTTACAATATGTTTAAATGTCGTCTGCTGCAAATTCTTCTTTCTGGGTGGAAAAATGTTAAAACAAGAGATATCTTTAAAAAAAGATAAACGTCGAACAATATGTGAAAACACTAAGAAATGCATCATATGCGCATATTATTTGACTTGAATATCACTGTGTTTATATGTCTCTGAAAATCAGAAAGGTTTTGCATAGTTTGCAAAAGGTTTCTACACACATTTGTGTCATGACAAATACGTCACATGACTGGAGATTACGCGAGGCTCCCTAGGGGTGTATACGTTTCAATTTACGATAAATAACTGAGAACTTATCATGTTTCAAAAATAATTAATATTTTGCTCTTAAATATTATATTTCATACGTTTTCACTGATTTTTTCACTGATATTTATTTCTTAAGGAAAACAATTAAAGGTTAGTATACAGAACATTTCATTTTAAAACTGCACCTTATAAGCGCCTCTCGTAGGCTAGTATCGCCAACTTGACTATGAACCAATCAAAACGTTTCATTTCCTTTATTTCTTCCGCATTATTCATTAAATACACTATTTGATTGAATTACAATCTAGATCATTTTTAACATCTAGTTCAAAACTGAGGTTATACGTATATCGACGAAAAAAGCTTACAAAGGTCGGTTTTCGTATGACGTGGCAAATCAAACTAATGTTCTGACCTATTTCCTTGTAGACATTATATCTCCAAGACATATAATATGGGGCGAGTTCGTTCATCAACTATAGACTAGTACCAGAAACCGCACTGCGCATGTACCTGATCGAACGGGCATTAGTCGAACAATGGTTAACCTTGAAGGTGGGTCTTTCTCAGTTATTTTGAGGGGATAGTCTATCGTGATATTAACATCGGACTTGCGAGACAATGGAATGAATTAGTAGCATGTTGTTTAATAGCGGACAGTCCATCCCTTAAGTAATAAATTACGTGGCTGAGCTATTCTTCAATATTTTCAGGTTTTACCTGAGACGGCCATCTTGTTTCCAGAAGTCTCGTGGATCTGACCGTAGTCGCTAGAGTGACGTCATTTTCTCTTACCATAGTGAGTTCGACCAAAGGCTGGTCTGACGATAGTCGCTATAGTTTGTGATCGAACTCGCCCATATGTAGCAATGCTAGAGTAAGTTAACTGAGTTGATATGATACTTTCAGAATCGTCTTTAATTTACTATTCCACCAACCTTACTTTATAAGATATACTTAACTTATTTTAAAAGTCATATATCATCGTTTTTGCTTCTCTAATAAAATGCCTAAATATATAAATGAATAACCCTTTCCCACCTGCAGACGCATTTTGACGCAATAACAGCATAACAGACGACTTTTGAAAACATTGTGGCCAAAGGTGAAATTGCTCATGATGAGCAATTTCTCCATTTGGCCGCAATGTTTTCAACTTTATTTAACAGTTAAGATATCTTTTATGGAGATATGTTCAGGTTGTTGTCACTACGTTTTCAAAGTCGTCTGCTGCAGATTTGTTGTATGTGGGAAAGGGTTAACAAGTATTGTTAGTCAAACAAGGCAACTATTTATGCCAACTTAAATATTTTGTAAAACATGAATGGCGGAAAGTGTTCAAACCGAATTTAAGACTTTAAGTTTTGCTTAACGCTAAGTCGGGCTGGTGGAACTAGAGCTTTGTAAACTGGAAGTCAGTTTCCGACACCGAATTGAAAGAAATTTCGGCAAAGTAGAAATTGTTTATTTCCATGATGTTTTTCAGTAGTCGTACGTTGCGTAGATGTATTAAAAGTTGTCCGTATCAGGGAAAGAGAAAATGACCGATGGGTGAATTTTAGACGCTCCCGAGCGGAAGGCATTATTAAAGATTAAAGGTGCCTTGAAATATTAGAATCATAAGGCTGAGATAAAATTACAGTAATAATTCCACTTTTCTGTACAATAAACATCTAAATATTGATCGTTTATTCTACACTTTTTATACGCTAGACATACCTAGTAAGCCAAAGTGTGTACATTTTCAATGACTTTCAAGTAACTTGTTTTTCAACATTTATTGCCAAAATAGTTTTTAGCTATTTCTTTCTTTGTTGTCACTATTAGCAATATTTGCCGAAGTTTAACATTTCAAAATGTTGATCTCCACCTGGAGTTCAGCACCTTCAACAGAAAATGTGTACGAATGAAAGAACAGTTATGGAACAAAGTAGGTTAGTAGTAATCATTGCTTAAACATAGAAAACATCTGTAAAACCCTTTCGATCTGTTTTTCTTTTTAGGTCTCGAATATCTTGTAAAAGGGAAGGATTCCTTGTCATATGTTTTAAAGCAGACTTCGTTTAACTACTCGGAAGCCTCTGAGGCAGATGACTTTTAAAGACGACGAGTAGAAAGGCGCTGCAATGAGTACAGAAGCCTAGCGCATGAGCGCGGGTGGAGCCGCCGCGGGTGCAGATCTATACTTCTTTCATTTATAGGTATATCTCATACTATTTTAAAAGTCGTCTGCTGTACATTTGTTACGTGGGAAAGTATTAACCCTTTCCCTCATATAGACGCTTTCTGACGCCTCTGCCGCAGACGGCTTTTTGAAAACATAGTGACAAAAGAAGAAATTGCACAAAACGTGCAATTTCTCCTTTTGCCACAATGTTTTCCACTTTTTGCCATAGGTTATCCATTCAATTATGGAGATTTTCTATGTTTTGACAAAATACGTTCAAAGTCGTCTGCTGCAGAATTGTCATATCTGGGAAAGGGTTAAAGGTGATGTTGTTTATGGTACTCGTATTTCTCCTTACCCGATATGTTTAAACGTATCTACTCAGTTTCAGAGTTGTTTATTCATTTTTACAATTTATAATCCGAGTCCCTGTCAATGACATTAATATGTTAAGTCGAATCATTTAAATGCTGTTGAATCATATATACCAATGGCTTCGTGGAACACGGATGTAACTACATACTGTTGAAAAGATACAGCCGTTTTCCGTGAAGCAATGTATTAAAGGTGATGTTGTTTATGGTACTCGTATTTCTCCTTACCCGATATGATTAAAAGTATCTACTCAGTTTCAGAGTTGTTTATTCATTTTTACAATTTATAATCTGAGTCCCTGTCGATGACATTAATATGTTAAGTCGAATCATTTAAATGCTGTTGAATCATATATACCAATGGCTTCGTGGAACACGGATGTAACTACATACTGTTGCAAAGATACAGCCGTTTTCCGTGAAGCAATGTATTTTTATCTGATGAGATATCTCTCAACATCTTGAACATTATGTGCTTAATCGATGATACATAACATTGCGTTAATTAAGCATTTCCACTCTCTTTCACAATATTTTCAAATGTCGTCATGCTTAAAAGATGTAAAGGGACGTCTTTATAAGGAAAAGGTTGCTGAGAAAACAACAGTTATTTGTAATATAGTATGGTGAACTTATATATAGATAGTATCATGTTTCACATTATTAAAGTTTTTATAACGTGTTAATACTTTGAACTTACGCTGTGGGTTTGATTGGATTGAAAGAGGAAACTTTCTGGTTAAACTATTCCCACATAAAAAACACCTGCAGCAGACGACTTTCATAACATCTAGGCAAAAACACAGAAAATGTCTTTAAATGAAGATATATTTATAGAACAAAGTTTAAAACGTTACGGCAAAAGGAAATTTTGCTCTTTATGAGTAATTTTTTCGTTTGCCACAATGTTTTCACAAATCGTCTGCTTCAAAAGCGCCAAAAAGCGTCTATATGTGGGAAAGGGGTAAACACCGATTCAATCACCCTTAGTTACGCCTCTAAAGTAAATGATATTCAAACGCTACAGTTGACACCCTTTACACAGTTTAGACCTGAAAAGGCAAGTCTTTTTATGGACACGCGTAAATTTCCACATATATCGCATGTCATGGACACCTATTAGATTTATCGAGTTAATCGTCGTTTTCAACCGTAAATCGATTATAACACGGTGACGATGCGCGCTTATCCTTAAATCACTGGATGGAAATAAAAGAGCTGCAAGCTGTAGCCAAACATTAAAACAAGAAAATTCCCTGGGTGACACCGCTAGGAGATATACGCCTCGTCCAATAGGGTCACCAAATAATGGCCGCCATCGCTGAAGCGGAAGTGAACTGGGGACGCTCAATCTTCCAGAATCTCGAGCAATAACCATTTGGAATCCTCAAGCAAGAAGAACACATGTGTATATCACGAAAATCACACAGAAAAAGAAGCACATAATTCTGTCAATCACAATGGCTACCTGGTACCATTCGGAACGAACATCTCGTCTCGATTCATTGACAACATTTCGGGCAATGAGCGTATTTAACAATCGGACGATCTCTTCGATGTCCCTCTCCATCTTATTAATAGTTTGTTTACCGATTAGTGTTGTCGAATCTGTGCTTATAAGGCTTTTATCAAGACCTTTTAATGACATTGTCTCCGATTCCTCCAAAGGATAGTATGTGTCTGTTAGACAAAACAGTCTTTTGAAAGTCTTTAAAAATACCTGTAAAAAAGTAAAGAAATATGGAGATATTACTTGTCCTTTATATATTTATTAGTGCTACCTATTTACGAAAAAAACGTAAAATGATTGTAAACAAACATTAAAGAGCATACTTTAGCCAAACACATGATAATGTTTACTTCGTGTTTTTTGCATGATCACAAAATCTTTGGAATTCGTATTGCTGTCGTCTAGGATTACGAATAGAAAATGATAAACTAAAGACTTTCAGAAAATTTAGAAATAAATTCATAATGACCCTTGTTAAGACCCTTTTTCAACTATATGTAAACTTGTTCGTTTCATGGAATTTCTGACCGGTCTAGATCAATATCAAACTGTGCATCTCTGCTCAAATTATGCACGGTTTGCCCTTTCGTCATAGAAGGTTTGATGACATTTCTGACAGACATTGTTCATATATATAGAACATATTGCACATAAAAACTTTATTTACAAGTTTCATAAATATACCAAGGTGGAGTTTCCTCGACCTTCGCTTAAATATTGGTATGACACATTTGCGTTTTCATCAAATTTTAAAGACGGTCCTTTATCCCACTAATATTTGTATGTGTGTATATACATTTCATTTGTTTCGTGTAAAATTACAACCTTACGGACGTTACAGTACTGTTTCCTCGCGCATGATCAGTGGACTTTGATTTGCGCGAAGCTCTAACTCTTTTTCGATAATGTTTTCAATTTGTTTTCAAGATGTAACTATTTGTCTCGGTATTAACAAAGCAAGTGACTATAAATAGCATGTCGGTTAAACAGGTTAATACGTGAACTTAACGACTTACCGTTTTCTGCTTTGAAAACATCTGATTAATTGATTGATTGAGGTTTAACGCCATTTTTAACTTGTTTTAGTCAAGTTATGGCGAGTTCGTCTTATCAATATATTTCTTGTTCACAACAGTTATTTTAAGAATCTGAAAACTAGAAGCCGAATGACATTTGTCAAACGCCATAGATTATGTTGGCCCAAGCTGGGGTTCGAACTTAAAAGCCACTGGATTGGTAGCCCGCGTCACTTCACCGGACAGACGCCTTCTATGGATTTTCTGTTTCATAAATCATTATTATATACCTCTATGCCCCTGAGACGGAATGTGTCGGACCGGATTAGCCTGCGCGGATTGCGCAGGCTGATCTGGGTCGATACATTACGCAGTCCATACTGTTGGTTTTCTCGTGGAACGGCTCAAATGAGGATTATAATGTAACATCTGAAAAGCTTATGTATTTTTCACACGGAGATGAAAATACTCTAAAACAAGAGGAGACAATTAACCGTCTGCTGCAGAGGCAACAACGGTCATCTATCTCTATAAATGGAAGCTTAAAAAAAAAAATAACAAATCAACATAGCCTACCTGCCGTATCAAACTCGGTACCTTTCTGTTTCTTGGGCCTCTGTTGTGGGTGTTTATGACGAAAATGGTACAAATAATGGATAGACCCGTCCAAACTATAGTGAGACTGTAATACTGAACTGAAAAAACAAGATATAACGCTTTAATAATCTAGTTTCGTATCAATATCATCAGAATCAGACCAACATACTACGATGTACGTGGATCTGACTACACCGTCGTCTCGAATTGACATAATACACACTTAAATATACTCATGTGCACGCGCTCGTTTTTTTTTGTCCAATCAAATCACACGATACAACAAAGGCCCCGCGCTAATAAACGCTCGGAGCTCTCGAACAATCACCGGTTCTCTATATCTTTTACTTATATGTTTATACCGTAATATTTGGTAAGCGACAATTTGATTGGTTGACGCAAAGGTCAATCTGAGACGACCTGTATAGTGCAGTCGTCAGATCAAAATACGAGCGAGTTTAGTTTTGATTTTAACGAGATTGGTTTTTTATATACAGTGGATTCGTGATAATTCGAATATATTGCTTCAATCGAGCCAAGTCCTGGAACACATCTGTCTCTTAAAAACAGAGAAGCAGCAGTTATGATTGGGGACTTTTCTTAGCTGCTGCGCTGTCTTCTTGATATGGTGTAATCATGGCTCTCTTTCATTATTAACTCTTTCACAAAGTCGACTCTTCCATGTTGAAAATTGAAACACTCCATTTTTCGTTCAATAGGAATTTGGTAAAAGTTAGTGTCATATGTGGGCAAACAATGCAGATTTCAGGAGAGACAGCTCGTTAAGAGCTGTCTCTCCTGAATCTACATTGTTTGCAAACGCCTTTAATCGCCTTTGGCAGCGAACGTTTTAAAGTAATTATAAACAAAATTACGCAGCTGAAAAAAACATTGTAAATTTAGCATAGGATAGAACCGAACAGTTTCAGATCGTGTTACTGACTCAAACTGATATGGTCTGATCCCTAAAGGTGCTAGACCGTTGCCTAGGTCATCTGTCTCACTGTAAATAGCTGACTCATCGCTGTTTTCTTCGAAAGAAGACGCCGAACAGTACAATTCTTCATCTACAGCTCCGTAATTCAACTCATCCGCCATTATTGAAATCGAAACAACTCCTTATCACTACGTCATCACAGTAAACCGGAAGTCAGTTTATTTTCACTTTTCGCACTCGGCAATTTCCGTGAAAGCGTAGTTTTATTGCACAAAATTTATCTTTTCATACTTAAAAACATTTTTTTTTTTGTTCTTATGTTATTATTTGAGCATTCATTTTTTGATAGTCAAATTTTATTTTTGACTCTTTGTACCCTTTAAACAAGAAGTTTCTCGTCCATATAGTCCATATATGATTGCAAATTATTTTTAGGTCATAATAATAAAAACTTCTATATTACATTAAAGTATACACACATATATACATATATAAAACATGTATATACATACATACATACATACACATATACATACATGTATACATACACACACATACACAAATATACACACATATATAAACCAATACTAATACTTTAATAATATAAACATTTCATGTATATAAGTAAGTGGTTTCGTACTATCACAAGAGCGCATTTAAAATAATACCTGATCAGGTTATTGATCGTTGACTTGTCCGTGGAATATAACAATTCACACAGTTTGTGTACACTAGGTCTATCAATGAAATGGTTACTTAATTGTTTAGGTTTACTCGAACACGAACACGTAGATAACTCGAAGTTATGTGTCGGTCCCTTTGATATCGAGATATCGTGATTCCACTTAGGCGATAATTTTATAAAAGTTTTAGCTCGTAAGTTGAACCCTTTCGCTGCCAAAGGAAATTAAAGGCTTTTGCAAACAATGCAGACTCATGTGAGCTAGCTCGAAACGGGCTGCTTTTCCTGAATTCTGCATTGTTCGACACTTTAACAACTTTCCAGTTGGACGAAAAATAGGATGGTCCAATGTTCAACATAGATGAGTCGACATTGTGAAATGACGTATCTGCAGCAGACGTCTTTTGAAAACATTGTAACAAAAGGAGAAACTGCTCAAAACGAGCAAGTTCTCCTTTTGCCACAATGTTTTCAACGGTTGCAGTAATTATACCTACAATGAAACGGATTTACCATGTTTTTAAGTAGGAATTTTCAATCAAAGTCGTCTGCTACAGATTTGCTGT
This sequence comes from Serripes groenlandicus, assembly GCA_031761405.1. Lineage (NCBI taxonomy): Eukaryota > Metazoa > Mollusca > Bivalvia > Cardiida > Cardiidae > Serripes > Serripes groenlandicus. The sequence continues at coordinate 53,673,032 of JASEVX010000005.1, read as the reverse complement.
ATTTGGGAAAGGGTTAATGAAGGCACAACCGTTGTTGCTGTTTTCCCCTATTGATTGGATGAGTGGAATATAACACGGGTTTTCAGCTATTATATCACGATTGACAGTTTATGTAACCACGTGTTAGCAGCCTTTCCCACAAACATACAGCGTTCTCAGGAAACGTGAGATTGTATAAATTGTAACCCCAGGTTTTCACTCCAATAGCATGCACTTGACACTTATGACGTCATGCAATTAATATAAAGGGAATATCCGGATTCCAAAAAGACATGTCAATACCAAATATAATGTTTGCTGATTGGGTTTTAAACGCCAGTTGACTAACGCGTGTGTTTTCTGGCTTGCACACACTAGTACTCGACACAATAGTCTATCCAAGCAACTGGCTGCTTTTCCGCGTATATTGTAAGCCCATTGATGGAATACGAATATGACGCTTGTCGCATTGACTTTTGTCTAACGTGAGAAAGACTGATGGGCGAGCTTGGGATCGAACTCGCAATCCCTGGATTGATAGATAACTTTGCAGCGTCAAAATAACTCTAGAAATGATGTTTTAATTATTGACTAGAATTGCAAACATTGACTTTTGTCGAATGTCGACAAAAAATGTTGGCCGAGCTGATGATTGAACGTCCAACACCTGGAGTGATAGCCCGCGTCGCTACCGACAAAGCTACCGGGGCTCGGCTCCAAACATGGTATAGAGTATATCAAACTATATTGTTCAAAAACAGACTGGGAACCTCGCCACGACCAATGCCATCGTGTTGCAGATATAATTATAGTGATGGCAAAGGCGAGTCAATAGACTTTCATCTGAATGTAATACAAACTTACATACAGGAACTTCGGAGATATTGACATGTATAGTATTTGCCAGCATATGACATAGTATTGAGCAGTCCCGCGAGAAAACCAACGTTATGGTCATTGCGTAATGTATCGACCAAGATAAGCCTGCGCAGTCCATGCATGCTAACCCGGGTCGCCACATTCCGTCTCAGGGGGATAGAGGTAAAGAGTAATGATTTTTGAAACAGATAATCCGCAGGAGGCGAAATACTATGTCTGGGTTAGCCTGCGTGGCATGCTTAAGCTGATCCGGGTCGATACTTAACGCACAATTGTGGTTTTCTCGGCTTTCTTGGTGCTTGTACGGCTTGATGGCGAACAGAGAATATCCTGATCTGACCGCGCGAAGGCGAGGACTGATCTGGATCTGTCCTGGTCGCAATACACGCAATGGCGGTTTTCGAGTAACGTGACCTTTGAAGCCTCTGATTAAAGCTCGAACGTGCAGATCAATATAATTCTTATTTACTTACCAATGTAGGGTAAATTTGAATGGGCCTCCGGTAAAAACGAGTTTATCATCCCAAGGAGAATTAAACAACAAACTAATATAGCAGAACCTGCAATATAAATGTAAAACAGTTGTGTTATATGTACTGTGTTATGTCGGGAATATCTGACATTATTTATATTTTGATTTAAAACATCCATGAATCTATAAAAGTTGTGCAATGTATGTTACACGTAAACTAACCTCGATTAAGAGGATTTGCGAACAGGAAAGATCCAGATCAGACGTCGCAACTGCTTAGTCTGACTCAAGACCTCTCCAGTTCACAATCTAGTCGTACAAGCCGTCTTGAATCTTCCGAAGAACGGTTATTCCAAAACACTGTTTTTACAATTTCATTTTGATTTGTATGTAATCTAATTGTCAGTTTCGCCATTACTTTAAACATATCCTTTGGTCGATTTGCCAACAATCGTTTGATTGGTCGATTGAAAATCGTCTATTTAGGCAACTGGCTATCTTCATGTATAGACTATTCAATCCGTTGGAGGCAGATGAAACGGCGTAGATAGTTTGGACAAAATAATTTGACAAACCGGGGTTCGAAATGATCCTGGCACTGATAGCCCTTGTCGTGACCGATTGTTACGGTGTTCCGTCAGGGCCATCGTTGTTTCGCGGTTTCGACCTAGGTTTGACAGTACGATAACGCGATGCGAAAGTGCGAAAACGCGATGCGAAAGTGCGAAAACGCAATGCGAAACTGCGAGACCACGATGCGAGGAGGCGATATTAATATCGTACTTTCGCATCGCACTTTCGTACTATCGCATCGCGTTATCGTACTATCGACCCTAGGTCGATATTAATATCGTACTTTCGCATCGCACTTTCGTACTATCGACCTAGGTCGATAGTACGATAACGCGATGCGATAGTACGATATTAATATCGCCTCCTCGCATCGTGGTCTCGTAGTTTCGCATCGCGTTTTCGCACTTTCGCATTGCGCTTTCGCACTTTCGCATCGCGTTATCGTACTGTCGACCCTAGGTCGAAACCGCGAAACAACGATGGCCCTAACGGAACACCGTAATGAATAGACGCAATTATTCAATTTCAGTCGGAGTTCAATTTCGAAGCAATTTAACCGCACTATTTCGGTCGAAACATTGTTAACGGATGTTGACCGTACAGCCGCCAAAAAGAGTGCGCACTGTAAAATAGTTCACCAATTCTTATTGTGGAAAAGCAGCCAGTTGCTTGGAGAGTATGTTGTGTGGGGGTACTGGTGTGAGAAAACCAAGAAATATATGAGTAGGTAAACTGGCCACCGTGATATGTTCGGTCGAAACATTTTTAACGGATGTTGACCATACAGCTGCCAAAAAGAGTGCGCACTGCAAAATAGTTCGCCAATTCTTATTGAATGCTAAACATAGGGAAATGGTACGTGAGAATAACTTCGTAATTACGCAGTTACTGTTGAAAAGAATGCCTCTGGAAACACAAATATTTATTTTATATATAGATGGTAATTGACATCTCTACAAAACAGAGTTGCTGAGATGAAAAGGTAACTAACCGTTCATTCAACTTGATTCGGAGAATAGTTGACGTATTATAAGCAGAGGATTCTTGGAATACTATTAGGGAAGGTCAATTTAACCCTTTCCCTCATACGACAATTCTGCAGCAGACGACTTTGAACATATTTTGTCAAAAAATAGAAAATCTCTATAATTGAATGGATAACCTATGACTAAAAGTGGAAAACATTGTGGCAAAAGAAGAAATTGCTTGTTTTGAGCAATTTCTTCTGTTGTCACTATGTTTTCAAAAAGCCGTCTGCTGCAGAGGCGTCAGAAAGCGTCTATATGAGGGAAAGGGTTAATTAACAAAGAAACGAAAAAATTCCCATTTTCTCACACAATGTATTCAAATCTGTTTCAAGATTAGCATTACAATTTTCGAGATACAAATTACCTTTTTTTGTGTGATTGATTAATCTTTAGGCGTCTGTAAAAGATAGTAACACTTTCCCACACGTAGACGCTTTCATGGTGTGTAATTTCTTCTTTTGCCACAATGTTTACAACTTTACATAATAATCTTTTATTTATAAAGAATTTCCATTTGTTTGACTAAAAAAATTCAAAGTCTTCTGCTACAAAAATTGTTGTATGTGCGAAAGGTTTAAGGAAAACAGTAACAAACCGACATAAACACTTCTTTCAAAATCAGTAATGATGTTTACCTATTGTAAGCCTTTCTTTAGCGTCTGGTGGCAGGAGAAATTGAAATGGCACTAGAAAAGCTAGAATAACAGCTGGTAAAACGTACACATGCACGTAATATACTGAATTCCTCTGAAAGAAAAACAAACCAAGTTGATATTAAATGGGTTGATTATCATTGTTTTGTATGTGTGTTTTACGTCACACATTCACCAGCTAATATGAGCCGTCCCGCGAGAAAACCAACATTATGGCCTGTGCGTAATGTATCGACCCAGAACATCCTAAGGATGCCGCACAGGATTACCCAGGCAGCCACTTTTCGCCTCCTGTTGATTATCTGCTTCAGGAATCATTACTCTATACCTCTATCCCCCTGAGACGGAATATATCGGCCCGGATCAGTCTGCGCGGACTGCGCAGGCTGATCCGGGTCGATACATTACGCAGATGTCATACTGTTGGTTTTCTCGCGGGACGGCTCATATCATATCGCGGTGGACGGAAATTAGATATTGTTTCACACCTTATATCTAAATCGAGACAGAATTATATAAGGTATGAAACAAATACCACCCCGAGGGCTTGGCGTGAAACGGTTGTAACTAAAAACCTATTTTGAAAACCCTTGTTTAGGAGGCAATTTTGACCCCTTTGTAAACAATGCAAATTTAGGTGCCATTGCTCGTTCTGAGCAATGGCAGCTAAATTTGCATTGTTTACCAAGAAAAATGAATTAACGCTTATAAAGACTTTATGGCGAGGTGATTAACCTTGGTAAAGAAAATACCGATTTTAGTTACAACCGTTTCACACCAAGTCCTCGACACGCCCTGCTGGGAGTTCAAGAGTTGCATTGTCTCAAATCATTCAGACATATTTACCATTCAAACGAGGGTCAGACTGTGTCTGCCTTTCTTATTTGGGCGTTTCACAGCCACAGGGGCAATTATTGGTCGTGTTTCAAACAGCGTAGAGTTGAGACTCATGTGATTCTGTTCGCGCCAAGTCTCACCAGAGCCTTTTCTGTCCGCCAATATAAGGTCGAGTATTTTACGATAATTATTTCTATTGATGGCAAAAGCGGACAATATCTTTTTCAAAAGTCGACTGTTGCAGAGGCGTCTGTATGAGGGAAAGACTTAAATTGTAAAAAATATATACGTGTCTTATACTGCTTGTAAAAGTGCTGGATGCCTAGATACACTATTTCATTTTAAATTATGACAAAAAAAAACTAGTATTGAAGCCTCCTTTATGTCACCACAATACACTTTAATATCGAGGGATTGGCGTGAAACGGTTGTAACTAAAAACCTATTTTGAAAACCCTTGTTTAGGGGCAATTTTGACCCCTTTGTAAACAATGCAAATTTAGATGCCATTGCTCAGAACGTGCAATGGCACCTAAATTTCCATTGTTTACCAAGAAAAATGAGTTAACGCTTAAAAAGACTTTATGGCGAGTTGATAAACCTTGGTAAAAAAAAATAGCAATTTAAGTTACAACCGTTTCACACTAAGCCCTCGATATGTTGCCATAACGACACGTTTTCTCCTGACGCAAGTCCAATTACTTTGTAATCAAAATAACAAAGCTGATACGAGCTGCTCTCCTGATCGTGAACAACAAGTGACCAAAAATAGCCGTGTATATATGTCACTGTAAGCTATAAACAATATATAACTATTGTAAACAAGCTATTTACTAATATCGAGTGTGTTCCTCGAGACATCTTATTTTGGTAATTATAAATGGCAGCATTAAACCTTTCCCACATGCATCAAATCTGCAGCAGGCGACTTTAAAAAAACATATTGTGAAAACTGTGAAAAAATTCCATAAATGAGGTGTTAATTATGAAATACAGTTGAAAACAGTGTAACAAAAGGTGAAATTGCTCATTATGAGCAAGTTCGTCTTTTGTTGCAATTTTTTCGCTGCAGATCCTGATCGTGAACAACAAGTGACCAAAAATAGCCATATACGTCAATGTAAGCTATAAACAAGATAAATCTATTGTAAACAAGATGTTTACTAATATCGAGTGTGTTCCTCGAGACATTGTTTATGCGAGTGAAATATTATTGTTAGTAGTATCTCCTACTTGCACTTGACCGCCTCGGTGGTGTAGTGGTAAAGTGTCCGCTTCGAATGCGGGAGGTCGCGGGTTCGATGCCCGGTCGAGTCATACCAAATACTTTAAAAATGGTAGTAATAGCTGCCCTCTTTGGCGCTAAAGCTTGCGGGGTTTGCATTACGACTGATTGGCTGGTGTCAGGATAAATAGAACGCCAGTAGTACTCGTAACTTACCCAGGAAGAGAACGCCGTGATATAACTGAACAATTGTTGAAAGCTGCATAATCAACCTACTTGCACTTGAGAAAACTCGAATATGTGATACATCAAGTGTATCATTAAACTTGAATCAATGCCTGTAGTGAATATGTCTTTGTGCAACAGCGTAGCATCAGTTCTGACTGCTCAGACGAGCAATCGGAACTGCTTTTGCGGTGTCTTCTTGATATGTTATCGCTGACTTGCTTTACAGAATAAACAACTTAATATTAATGAATTAAGAAGCTGTATTTGACATAAGCGAATTAATTATATGAGCCGTTTTCCGAGAAAACCAACATTATGGAATATGCGAAATCTATCGACGCGGATCAGCCTGAGCAGTCCGCGTAGGCTAAACAGGATCGATACATTCCGTCTCAAGGTGATAGGGGTATAGAGTCATGATTCCAGAAACAGAAAATCCACAGGAGGCGAAAAGTGTCTGTCCGGGTTAGCCTGCGCGGCATGCTTAGGCTGATCCGGGTCGATAATTTACGCAATGTTGGTATTCTCGTGGAACGGCTCATATATCAAGAAATTCATGTGCCCCTTTCGACTTCGAGTTACTGCGAGTCCACCAGTAGGTACAGTGTAAACCCGTAAAACAATGTTATTTAAGGTCAATTGATTGATTGATTGATTGATTTATTGATTGATTGATTGATTGATTGATTGATTGATTGATTGGAGCTTAACGCCGTTTTCAATATTTTTTCAATCATATTACGGCGGCCAGTTCACTTAATCATGCGTTTCCTGGCTTTCTCGCATTAGTACGTAACACAACAGACGTTTCCAAGCAACTGGCTGCTTTCCCACATAGACTGTTAGCCCATTGGTGAAAGACGAATGACGCTTGTCGCAGTGACTTTCGTCAAACGTCGGAAAGAATGTTGGTCGAGATGGGATTCGAACTCACAATCCCTGGATTGACATCTCGCGTAGCTACCGACAGAGCTATTGGGGCTCGGCTATATATTGTCAAAGAATACCAATTAATTTGTTTTTGGGTTTTTTCATGTCAATAAACAAGTTTCAACACTAAATGTCACACTTTCTTCAATTGTTCAGGCAGGACATCAGTATCATTGAAAAGAGTAACATCTTAGCTATTAAATGATAAAATAAAAACAGGTAGGGTGGATCGCGTATTATGTAAGAAAGAAATGGTTCCCGTCATTTTGCACACAATTTTACTGGGCCATAACTGGTCTCCGCATACTGTATATTCACTATTAGACAATGTCAAAATATAAAAGAAATGGTTCCCGTCATTTTGCACACAATTTTACTGGGCCATAACTGGTCTCCGCATACTGTATATTCACTATCAGACAATGTCAAAATATAAAAGAAATGGTTCCCGTCATTTTGCACACAATTTTACTGGGCCATAACTGGTCTCCGCATACTGTATATTCACTATCAGACAATGTCAAAATATAAAAGAAATGGTTCCCGTCATTTTGCACACAATTTTACTGGGCCATAACTGGTCTCCGCATACTGTATATTCACTATCAGACAATGTCAAAATATAAAAGAAATGGTTCCCGTCATTTTGCACACAATTTTACTGGGCCATAACTGGTCTCCGCATACTGTATATTCACTATCAGACAATGTCAAAATATAAAAGAAATGGTTCCCGTCATTTTGCACACAATTTTACTGGGCCATAACTGGTCTCCGCATACTGTATATTCACTATCAGACAATGTCAAAATATAAAAGAAATGATCAAATCAAACAGTTCTAGTGAATCCTATACATATATATATATATATATATATATATTAACAATGAATTTTAACTCATTAACCATATTCAATGCAACTCGTGCGCACGACTTAATTATCTCGTGCGCACGACTTAATTATCTCGTGCGCACGAGATAAATAAAAACATACACATGTCACCTCTGTGCCACCGTAATACTCTCATGTTGACACAAACAAAGGTTTTTTAGTGGACTATGTGGCTGTAATTTGACCTATAACTGAACAAAACTGAAAAAAGCAGTAATTTTGTCTCTATTCCTGATGCAAATTAACTGTCTTGTATCTCTGAAGAAAGCGATGTTTGGGGGGAAAAAATGCACAAGAGGAATAGTCTTACTTCTTTCAAAATTATTTTCAAACAATAGTTCATTTGATTTAATTATATCTTACGTTGATAATGAGTCGAAATGGGGAAAAAACTGCAAATTGAAATAAGTGAAGTAAGTTTGAAGAGTTAGTTCCCTTACCTTTAATGTCAGCGTAAACAGTGTATGTTGGTATAGCTCCGGACAGCAGTCGTACTTTTTGGTGAGAATGGTGGCCGAAGTGTCCACAACGGACCACTCCTTATTGACCGTATAATCGGACATGTCAAACGCTTCCATCTCTCTGTGCTGCAACAGAAAAATAACACTGTAAAAATGGACGTTTCGTTTTCAAACACTTTATAAAAAACTTTCCTTGTTACCAGTTTGTACAGTATATGAGTCGTTTTGTAACAATGAGCGCTCGTGAAAACAATATATTTGTAACGTTTTTTCTGTTATTATTGAAACTCAATATTTGAAAATGAACAATTATTATATCAATTAAATGTCGAATTGTTAAATGCGTTTCGTTGATGTTTCTTGTCCTCCAATGGTTTATGTATAACTGCAGTCGAAACAGTGTTGCAGCGAAACCGCTGTTCACACGATACGACTTAATGAACCCTTTCCCTGTCGCTGACACATTTTGAAGCGTTTGCAGCAGACGACTTTTGAAAAGAAATTTCAAAAATGTGAGCTTCTTTCGCCACAATTGTTTCAACTATAATCAAAATATATATAACTTAACCCGAACAGAGAACAAATTTTAACATTTTTGAATTCTCTCAAATGTTATACTTAGAAGTACATGTATACACATTTTATATACTTCATCTCAGGTAGCATGTATTGATTGATTGGGGCTAAACGCCATTTTTAAAAAAATATCTGTCATATCACGGCGACCAGTTCACCTACTAATGTGTTTCCTGTCTTTCTCACACCAGTACTCCACACAACAAACTTTCGAAGCAACTGGCTGCTTTTCCACATAGACTGTTAGCCTACTGGTGAGACGAAACGGACGAGTGTCACGGTGTCTTTTGTCAAACGTCGGAGAGAATGTTATGCGGAGCGGAGATTCGAACTCACAACCCCTGGAGTGACAGCCCGCGTCGCTACCGACTGAGCAACCAGGGCTCGGCAGGTAGCATTTAAATTGTTCCAAACATAAACTGATTTATGGCGTCTTTGAGTCTGGTTTATAAATCACACGAAATGCGATGAAAGCGTGCACTAATGCGTTTGTAATGTGTTTAAAAATACTTTTAAATGTTATTTGATGATAGGAAACAGCGCACCATTGAAATCATCGAAATTACTCATTTCTTATCATGGACGGTTTTCATCTTTATTTAACCCTTTTCCAAATGTAGACGCTATCTGACGCCTCTACAGTAGACGCCTTTTGAAAGCAGTGTGGCAAAAGGAGAAATTGCTCATAATGAGCAATTGCTCCTTTTGTCACAATGTTTTCTCCTTTTTTATAAAGTAATATAAAGTAATTCGTTGATAGAGATCTTCTATATTTTTGAGAATATGTTTTCGAAATCATCTGCTGCAGATTTTTAGTATGTGGGAAAGGGTGGTTAAACTTATTTGTCTTACATCTATTATAAAAACAGTCTCCGATTGCTTCTATCAATCACAATGGATGTTTGCTTTCCTTTGACTTTTAACTTTTATCCTGCCGAATATCCAGATAGGGTATCGACATCAAAGGGTTTTGGCTAGTTTTGAAAATATCTTAGGAGTAATCTTCGCAAATAATTATTTCCGACGTTTTATGAAAGTAAATGCGACAAGCGTCATTCGTCTTACACCAATAGGCTAGCACTCTATGAGGAAAAGCAGCCAGTTGCTTGGAAAGAATGCTGTGTGGAGTACTGGTGTGATAAAACCTGGAACGCATGGGTAGATGAACTGTCCGCCGTGATATGACTGAAACTTTGTTGAAAGCGGCGTTAAATCCCAATAAATCAAACCAAATCACTTGATTCAGTAGCAAACAATGTAGATTAATATAAGACTGTACGAATATACCAGCTGATCTAGGTTTATACTGTTCTGTTCGAATTTGTTGTGTTTAAGTCGTACAATACGGCAAACATAAATGCTGTTGAAAGTCTCGTACGGCTGGCTGAGGGTTGGGTAGCTATGTGTTCAGTAAAGTGTTAAGCCAATGGAAGCGAATCAACCTATGTCATTTAGATGGAAAATGGCTAACGGTAGTTATTGAAGCGAATCAAGCTTTGTCAACCATATAGACGCTTTCTGACGCCTCTGAAGCAGACGATTTTGAAATTATTGTAGCAAAAGAAGAAATTGCTCATGAGGAGTAATTTCTCCATTTGCCACAATGATTTCAACTCTTTTCATTAGCCTTTGTATAGTTTCACCTTAATAATTTCAAGGTTTATTGTATGTTGAAAAGGGTTAATAACTAGTCACAGAAGGTATCCAAAATCTCCTGACAAATATTGCTTCTGTTTTGTTGAAGTTTTACGCCTTTTTCAACATTATTTTAGTTATATCACGGCGACAGTTCACTCATTACTGATGATCCCTGGGTAAACAAACCAGCACTAGGCTAGGAAATATACCTTGCCCAAGGGCACTCCACTATGACCGTTGCGCTGCGACTGAGGATCAAACCAGGGAAGCCCAGTTCCATACCACTCGATCATGGCGGATTCCTGACGAATATTGCCCATCAATATGAGTAGGCACATCTACACTATGTGTTATAGATACGATATGCTTGGTTTTAATGGAGCACGGATACCGACACCTTGTGTCAATCGAGGGGTTGTGAGTTCGAACACCAGCTCGGCCAACATTATTGCCTACGTTTTACAAAAGTCAATGCGACACGCCTACGTTATTCGTCTGCCATCAATGGGTTTACTGTCTATGTGGAATAGCAGCCAGTTGCTTGAAAAGAAAGCTGAGTGTAGAGTACATGTGTGAGCAATCCAAGAAACACATGGGAATCTGAACTGAACGTCATGATATGAGCCGTCCCGCGAGAAAACCAACACTGTGGTCTCTGCGTAAAGTATCGACCCCGATCAGCCTAAACATACCGCGCAGGCTAACCCGGACAGAAACTATTCTCCTCCTGTGGATTTTCTGTTTCAGGAATCATTACTCTATGCCGCTATTCCCCTGAGACGGAATGTGTCGGCTCGGATCAGTATGCGCGGACTGCGTGAGCTTATCTGGGTCGATACATTACGCAGAGGCGATAATATTGGTTTTCTCGTGGGACGACTCATATGACTGACAATATGTTGAAACCCAATTCAATCAGAAGCTGGAGAGCACGGACAAATAACAAATGAGCCGTCCCGCGAGAAAACTAACAGTATGGACTGTCCGCGCAGGCTAATCCGGGCCGACACATTCCGTCTCAATGAGATAGATGTATAGAGTAATGATTCCTGAAATAGAAAATTCACAGGAGGCGAAAAGTGTATGTCCGGGTTCGCCTGCGTGGCATGCTAAGGCTGATCCGGGTCAATACTTTACACAATGTTGGTTTTCTCGCGGGACGGATCAATTGTTCTTACTAGTGAAATGTTGATCTCTTTTCCCGAGTAAGTGAAGGACCCGAGTTTGATGGTACACGTCTGTGTGTCGTACGGGAACTTCGTCAGATCTATATCACATTTCGTTCTGATTCGAGCCTTCGGACCGTATAATACATCGCCCGTGTTGAATATCAACGCCAGCGTGTCCATTGTGTTTAGTTCAATGTCGGCGCTGCAATGAAATGATGAGTTATTGAATACAGTTACATTGTGATGAAATTAAAATATAGAATTGCGTAATTAGGCCTCCGGCCCACAATGCATAACATAAAATATTACATCTAACTTACAATGTAGTAATGTGCAAAATCAAATTTCTTTAAAAACATAATGGTTACATTTTGGTATCATTATTCGAAAATTTGACCTTATATTGACCTTCATACAAAACGGTTTACGAGCCGTGTCAAGCAATTTGGGGTCTTAACCCTTTCCCTCATTCGACAATTCTGCAGCAGACGACTTTGAACATATATTGTCAAAAAATAGAAAATCTCTATAATTGAATGGATAACCTATGACTAAAAGTGGAAAACATTGTGGCAAAAGGAGAAATTGCTCGTTTTGAGCAATTTCTTCTTTTGTCACTATGTTTTCAAAAAGTCGTCTGTTGCTGAGGCGTCAGAAAGCATCTATATGAGGGAAAGGGACGCCGCTTGGACACCATTTAAGACGTATTGGAATACAACTGGTGGGGCTATATGTGTACATGTTGTCAACAATGCATTTAGGTATGTATATCATATCTGAGAACGATGAAGACTCATGTGAGACTTTTGCAAGTTGATATTAGGATAGCCGACCCCGGTAGCTCATTCGGTAGCGACGCGGGCTATCAATCCAGGGACTGTGAGTTCGAATCCCAGCTCGGCCAACATTCTTTCCGACGTTTGACAAAATGATAATAATAATAATAATAATAATGATACTAGGAGACACATATTACATGTCTCAAAGAGAGATTATCCGTTAAGTTTGTATTGTCTTGGGGAGTTATCACGGAAAAGGAAGCAAAACTATTTACTTGCTAAAAAGAGAAATATCAGGAGGAAGCAAGATGTATTTGCAGAGATATCCAGTGGCCAGATATATTTTATGGGTAGATTTATTGTGTGAATACAGTTTTTGTGAGCAATATTTCATTTGTTATAAGATAGAAAAATCTATATGCATGTCGTGAATACGATTACTTAGAGAATGACGTAATTATTATAATAACAAGATTTCGGACAGCCAAATATATTTAATGGGTAGATGTTTTGGGTGGATACGATTTTGAAGATTTACTTACTTGTTGAAGAGAGAGATATATCTGATAGCCCGATATCTTTTGTGGGTAGATGTATAGCGTGGATATGGTTATTATGTTAATAAAACACGATATAGGACAGCTTAATATCTTTAATGGGTAGATGTTTTGTGTGGATACCATTTTGACAAATTACTTACTTGTTGAAGAGAGAGATATATCTGATAGCCAGATATCTTTTGTGGGTAGATGTATAGCGTGGATATGGTTATTATTAACATTACTTAATTATTAAAAAGCAAGATAGCGGACAACCAAATATTAGAATCTTTCGTGGATATGATTTTGACGAATTATTTAATTGTTGAAGAGAAAGATATCTGGCAACCAGATATATTTTGAGGGTAGATGTAAAGCTTGGATATATAGTTATTATGATAATTTCTTAATTAATTATTAATAAAAACAAGATATAGGAGACCAACAAATCTTTAATGGGTAGATGTTTCGCGTGGATAAGATTTTGACGAATTACTCACTTGTTGAAGAGAGAGATATCTGGCAGCCAGATATCTTTTGCAGGTAGATGTATAGCGTGAACACGGTTATTTCGAGATGGATCCCACGTAAACCGTTGATCGTCCCACATCAATATAAGGTATAGACTCGTCTCCATGATTTCTTCATGTTCGAACTGAAATTCAAATGATCAGATATTGACAATAATCGATAATAGGGAACACAATAATTGATTGATAGATTGATTGAAGTTTAACGCTTTCCCTCTTATAGCTTTCTGACGCCTCTGCAGCAGACGACTTTTTGAAAACATAGTGATAAAAGAAGAAATTGCTCAAAACGAGCAATTTCTCCTTTTGTCACAATGTTTTCCACTTTTAGTCATAGGTTATCCATTCAATTATAGAGATTTTCTATTTTTGACAAAGTATGTTCAAAGTCGTCTGCTGCAGATTTGTTGTATGAGGGAAAGGGTTATGGACATTTTCATTGGTAACTCATTTATATTACAGCGGCCACTTCGCCTAACCATGTGTTTCCTGACTCTCACGCACCAATACATCCTATCAAAACGTAGGAATATCAATGTTTTTGCACTAAACCGTTTGCTGACACAATTTTTACTTACATGGTATATGTAATTTCATACAATCGGCGGCATTTACCCGTATGAACGAAAAAACATATATCATGTTGTTGTTTTTCGTTTTGTTTTTTTGCATCAGCCCTTTCCCACCTGTAGATGCATTTTGACGCATCTGCAGCAAGCGACGTTAGGAAACATCGTGTAAAAATAGGAAATTGCTCATGATATTTCTTTTTGTCATAATGTTTTCAACTATATTCACCAATAATACTTTCATTTAAAGAGATATTTCATTGGTTTTTCTGGTATATTTTCCAAAGTCCCCCGATTCAGATTTGCTGTATGTGGAAAGGGGTTTGACAACGATTTCTTCAGGTTAACAATTCTTTACTTATGAAAAAACAACACATGAGTTTGTATTCGCGCGTAATTATAATTGACTAGGGACATCATTTTGTTGGTGGACAATGTTTGTAAAAAGTAGTCTGGTACTCGGCGTACAGTAATAAATAAATACCACAGGCAGGAACCAATAATGGCGGCCAGATTTTTCATCTCCGCTTATACATCGCTATCGCAAATAGAGTAAATTAATAAAATGCTATTGTTTTTCGAATTGCAGACCAATAACACTTGATATCAGAAATCAATACATGATAATGAAACAAACTACCTTCGGAATTCGAAAGGTCAAAGCGGTTTGGTCCACAAAAAAAGGTTGTCGTTATAGCCTTTTGCTTGCAACACCATGTCAAAAGGGTGCCGCTATGTTTGGTGTAAATCTGACTCGGCTTATTTGATTTAGACGAAAACCGATAAACGACCTTACACAGGTGTTTAACGCCGCTTTCTACAATTGTTCAGTTATATCACGGCGTTTCCAGGGTAAGTTACCAGTACTACTGATCCATACATCCAGACACCAGCCAGTCAGTCGTAATTGCTAACCCCGCAACCCTGAGTACTAAGGAGGTCAGCCATTACTACCATTTTAAAGTCATTGGTTTGACCCGGCAGAGGATCGAACCCACGACCTCCCGCAACTGAGGCGGACGATCTACCACTACAAGACCGAGGCGTTAAACTTATCTAGAGAACATAATATTACTTTGTTTAATTGTTTATTTGTTTCGTTGAGGTTCAGTAATATGAGGACGGTAGTACAGTTATCCAAGATCCCTTGGTAAGCTAACTAACCAATACTATATTAGGAAACTACCATTGCCTGTCTTAGATAACTCGACCTTGCCCGCCACTAGCATGGATCGAACCTGGGATCGGAGTGATAAACCGTCAAAATAAAAGTCAAAATGGTTAAACGATCAATAATCTTTATATATAACTTTTTCGGAGGATTGGTATCGAGGGCTTGGCGTGAAACGGTTGTAACTAAAAACCTATTTTGAAAACCCTGGTTTAGGGGCAATTTTGACCCTTTTGTAAACAATGCGAATTTAGGTGCCATTGCTCAGAACGAGCAATGGCACCTAAATTTCCATTGTTTACCTAGAAAAATGATTCAACGCTTATAAAGACTTCATGGCGAGGTAAAAAACTTTGGTGAAAAAATACCAATTTTACTTACAACCGTTTCACGCCAAGCCCTCGGTATGTCCATGGTCTTCCATATATCATATGAGACAATGCATGGGAAAAGGTACAAGTTGACTTTTTCAGAACAGTGTAGTTCCACTTTCTCAGGTTTTTCTTTTAAGAATTTACTCAAAATGACAGAATATTCTATTAAGCCTGTGTAAGTTATCTGTGAATCTAGATCAGACATTGCTGAAAAGCCTTTTCTGATGCACAGGCTCATATATAGAGTTTAACATACCACGTCCACAAGATTCAGCAAATCTATGCCAACAGATAACCCAACTGGACTGCTCTCATTGAACTGTGGAATAACGCGCCTATCGTATCCGTCAAACAGCTTCTTTACTAGCTTCGTACTGGCGACTATGTTGGAATCTGAATATCCTATAAAGAGAAGAAACATGTCTTTTATTTTTATTGATACAAAAAATTAGAATGTAGTCAACTGATAGCTACAGCTGCTGCTGATGACGAGGAGGATGAAAACATACTTATGGTAATCATACGTAGGGTAAGGGTACGAGGGTTAAGGTAAGAATGGATTTGATTGTTTTAAATTTAGCATCAAATGGTGTTAACATTTTGAGCATCAGATGGTGTTAACATTTTGAGCATCATATAGTGTCGACATTTTGAGCATCAGATACTGTTAACATTTTGAGCATTAGAAGGTGTTAACCATTTGAGCATGTGATGGTGTTAACATTTTGAGCATGCGATGGTGTTAACCCTTTGAGCGTCATATGGTGTTAACATTTTGAGCATGCGATGGTGTTAACCCTTTGAGCGTTAGATGGTGTTAACATTTTGAGCATGCGATGGTGTTAACCGTTTGAGCGTCAGATGGTGTTAATATTTTGAGCATGCGATTGTGTTAACCGTTTGAGCATTATATGGTGTTAACATTTTGAGCATGCGATGGTGTTAACCCTTTGAGCGTTAGATGGTGTTAAAATTTTGAGCATGCGGTGGTGTTAACCGTTTGAGCATTATATGGTGTTAACATTTTGAGCATGCGATGGTGTTAACCCTTTGAGCGTCAGATGGTGTTAACATTTTGAGCATGCGATGGTGTTTAACCTTCGAGTATCAGATGATTTTAACACTGAGCATCATATGGTGTCAAGATGGTGTCAACCATTTGAGCATTTAATGGTGTCAACCGTTTGAGCATGTGATGGTGTTTATCCTTCGAGCATGTGATGGTGTCAACCGTTTGAGCATGTGATGGTGTTTATCCTTCGAGCATGTGATGGTGTCAACCGTTTGAGCATGTGATGGTGTCAACCGTTTGAGCATGTGATAGTGTCAACCGTTTGAGCATGTGATAATGTCAACCGTTTGAGCATGTGATAGTGTTAACCGTTTGAGCATGTGCTAGTGTCAACCGTTTGAGCATGTGATAGTGTTAACCGTTTGAGCATGTGATAGTGTTAACCGTTTGAGCATGTGCTAGTGTCAACCGTTTGAGCATGTGATAGTGTTTAACCTTCGAGTATCATATGATGTTAACACTAATCTCGATGTATGCGACTTTAAACAACATTTGTATACGGGATACTATAATTCACACGGAATTACCGAAAAATGTAGACTGATAACATCCTGCACTTCATCAATCATGTATTGATTTTTCGTTTTGACTTCATTCATAAACAGATTTTCACGAATATACATGACATATATTAGGGGAAATTATCAAAACAAGCATTTTCACCCCTGACCATAATGAGCTTTGCCTTTGATCTATAAACACTGACAGAAACACATATTATACGCGAAAACCAACTATGTGTCAGTGTTTTTCTGCTTATAGATAAGGGTTTACTTGTATAACGGTATACTTTATTTTATTAGAATGCAGTTCCTTCTATCTCATTTGTATATATGACGTTTACTAAGCCAGTATTAGAAAGTAGTGTCTGTCCAGATTAGTCTTCGCGGCAAGCTTTGCGCAGAGTTCACAATTTTGATTTTCTCGTGGGACGGTTTAGATAACGTTTTGACAATGTTAAACATTAAGCATTATTTCAAAACGAGTAAATTGCAGAAGACATATGACGCATGTTCAGCATGTGTCTTTTGAAAACAATATAAAACCAGGACACATTGTTAAAACAGAGAAAGTCGTTCTTTTCTAAGAATGTATGCAACTTTACTGAACAATAAAATTTCCAGTTGTCTAAATGGTTCACTCTTTTCACTTTTTACCTTGGATGATTTCGCAACGTGTGTTTATTTGAACGTCTTTATGAGCAGGTGTTCCTGTGCATTATTATTTGTTATTGCCTGAACGGCGAGCTGCTCCAAAAACAAGAAACGTTATGATACTTGGCAGTGTTTATATAGTTAACCCTTTCCCTCATACGACAATTCTGCAGCAGACGACTTTGAGCGTATTTTGTCAAAACATAGAAAATCTCCATAATTGAATGGATAACCTTTGACAAAAAGTGGAAAACATTGTGGCAAAAGGAGAAATTGCACGTTTTGTGCAATTTCTTCTTTTGTCACTATGTTTTCAAAAAGCCGTCTGCTGCAGAGGCGTCAGAAAGCGTCTATATGGGGGAAAGGGTTAATCCTTTCTCACGTGCAAACTTATCTTTACGTGTCTGGAGCAGACGACGTTGGAAAAGTTAGTGGCGAAAGGAGACATTTATACTCATTATATATATATCTTCATTCAGTATCCTTCCATTTACTGTGATTTTTGTCAAAGGTGCGCGTTCTATATATTCTCGATTGCGATGGTCCTATTGATGTACCCGTGTGTCCGCGGTCAATTCAAAATGTCAGAAACGGTGAAAGAGAACAGAAGATCAAATAACTGTTGCCATGGTAGAAAGACCTCGGACGATTCTAAAGAAGACGTATTTATCATTGTGAGAAAAGGAGAAAATGTTCATAACGAGCCATTTCTAATTTTCCATAAAAACTTCCAACTACGTATCAGAACTGTATATGTTATATTTTTATCTCAGATCTTTTTTCAAAATAGGCGACTCTAACATACATGTTTTATTATATGAGGTAAAAGTTAAAATCTAAACTTTCATTTTTCAAAGCATTATTCCACAATCAAACGTTTGCAAAAACCACAAAAAAAAGCTTTGCTATCTTGGTATCATCCACTATCTGTGGCACATATAATTTGGGAATAAACTGGCCTTTTCCTCCTCAATAACTTCGTTGGTTATCCGACAAAGTCCTATATAGTTTATTCGTAGACGTGCAGTTTCGGTGAAACAAATATATTTCAATACCCACACTATAGACTCAACGGTTGAGGTGGAATGCCCTTTTGGGCAATGCACTTTACCTAGCCAAGTTCTGATTCGTTTACCCCAGGGATCATGAATAAGTGAACTATCGCCTTGATATCACTGAAATAATGTTGAAAACGGTGTAAAACACCTATAAAACAAACAAACCCATAATAAAGGGCCTAAAGGTCAAATATTGTATTTAGGATTTGAAATTTACTTCATATCCAGAGCTTGGTATTGGTTTTATTGAAACAGATACGCTATCATCTCTATGTA
The DNA here is from genome assembly GCA_031761405.1 of Serripes groenlandicus. Lineage (NCBI taxonomy): Eukaryota > Metazoa > Mollusca > Bivalvia > Cardiida > Cardiidae > Serripes > Serripes groenlandicus. The sequence continues at coordinate 53,653,969 of JASEVX010000005.1, read as the reverse complement.
GAAACACCATCACCTCCGTTAGAGATTGAAGTGATCTGAGGCAGGCTTATCAGGCGAGAGGCGACTCTCTGATCCCAGTGATTATTATCGTACTTTGATATCGTTCTACTTATCTTCTTACAAATTATTATCAGGCTAAAAATAGACACGTCCATTTTAAATCAAAGTACTGGTACGATTGATAGTGGCAAAATAAGTAACGATTATTGGCTAATGATATAGACAAAGATCAGTCCCCACATTAATGCTTGCATGTATAACATTGAACTGCATAGCTGACGTGTATGTATGTATTTAATTTGAGAGGAAAAATATACAGGAACAATTCAAAAATCCAGGATGATGATAGTCGCAGGACATCATTAAACGTTATTCTTACTCCTCCAACTAAATGAGTTTCTACATACCAGCTAACTGAAGAAATCTCAATATGAGCCGTTCCGTGAGAAAACCAACATGATGGACTCTGCGTACTGCGTCGACCAAGACCAGCCTGCGCAGTCCGTGCAGGCTAATCCGGGCCGGCACATACCGTCTCAGGGGGAAAGAGGCAAAAGGTAATGATTCCTAAAACAGAAAATCCGCAGCAGACGAAAAGTGCCAGCCCGGATTAGCCTGCACGGCATGCTAAGGCTGATCCGGGTCGATACTTTACGCAGAGTTCATAGTGTTGGTTTTCTCGTGGAACACCGGTAGCCCAGTCGGTAGCGACGTGGGCTGTCAATCCAGGGGTTGTGAGTTCGAATCCCGGCTCGGCCAACTTTCTTCCTTATGATTGACAAAAGTCAGTGCGACATGCGTCATTCGTCTTTCACCAATGGGCCCAGTCTATGTGGAAAAGCAGCCAGTTGCTTAGGAAGATTGTTGTGTGGAGTACTGGTGTAAGAAAACCAGGAAATACATGAGTAGGTGAACTGGCCGCCGTGATATAACTGATAAATTGTTAAAAACGGCGTTAAACCCCAATCAATCAATTCTCGTTGAACAGCTCATATCATTGAAATCAGACCAAAAGATTACTATGTTATATCTGACGTAATCGCATTAAAGGTCTCGAATTGATCCTTTACAAATAAATAGTTTATTCAACCAGAACACTCGACAATCACCGCTTCTATACCTCGTTTAATTATATGTGTTATCTCCCCTGTTGATACATAACGCTGTTTTTTGGCAAAGATTTGATTGGCTGCGGCAAAGACAAATCTGAAGAGACAAGGGTCTACTTCCATCAACCTTAATTAGCAATAAGTACTACTTTTAAAAATACTTAAAGGCGTATTTCGTCATTTTAACCCCAAATAAAAATACCTAAATATTTAATATCTTATCAAGTGGCTTTTAACAGCAAGGTAACCATTTATTTCAACTTATTCATTTTCTTAAACACACCCCATCATTCACGTTTTACGAACTATTAGGGAAACAAAAATGTTGAAATCTGCTTTGAAGTATTTAAGTATTACTTAGCGCTATGTTATGTTGGTGGAATTAGACCCTTTCACAGACACTATTAAATCAGATCTTTACGAGCGTTCGCTTCTGCAGCGAAGTTAAGGACATCTTGGATATCATTTAAAGACATGTCTGCAACTATTGGGGCTAGACTCCTAGTGTTTCGTTAGAAGATGCATGTAGGTATATATAACATACAGACCAATCTGTGTTTAAATACAAGCAATGGGAAAAGAACATTATGGTCTTTATTAACAGGTAGTCTTTAATTGCAGTGTCATTTAAGCAGAAAATGAGTATATAGAATTTTAAAGTGTGGTAACTATAGACAGGGCCGAGCCCCGGTAGCTCAGTCGGTAGCGACGCGGGCTGTCAATCCACGTGTTGTGAGTTCTAATCCCTCCTTGGCCAACATTCTTTCCGACATTTGATAAAAGTCAATGCGACAAGCGTTATTCGTCTTCCACCAATGGGCTAACAGTCTATATGGAAAAGCAGCCAGTTGCTTGGAAAGATTGTTCGGTGGATTACAGGTGTGAGAAAATTAGGAAACACATGGGTAGGTGAGCTGGTCGCCGTGATATGACTGAGGTTTTTTTTAACACGGCGTTAAACGCCAATCAATCAAAACTATAGGTAGGGAATTAGTATACAAAGATGCTGTTTAGCACAGGTTTGACTGTATATGCGGACGGAGAAGACTATGATGAAAGTGTGCAGATATACAGGCTTAACGCAGACGCCACCGTATACTGCCACATTTATACCCCAAATCGCCACTAATATGTATTACATGTAGTATTCAACCTTGATATTATCATTTCTGTTTCTGCATTTATATTAAATGGTGTATATCAGCCATAAGTTACGAATGCTTCAGCTGATAATGAATCTCAAAATGTTAACCTTCTATTTGAAGCTGCCTACCTCTGAATCCAAGGGTTGGCTGGTATGCATTATTTGAGTTATATAAATTGACTATGACTATTGCTTATAGAAAATGCGTGGCTTAAGTTATGAATTTTCGTATCTAAATATGTTGAACAGTAATATTGGGGCTAGCCCTTTAAAAGCTGATTTAGCTGGCAGCCAACTCTTGCTTAGTTGCTTAGCCCACTCTTACAAATTGTAAATGTGTTATGGAAGTCGCGCCAATTCATGCCAACATACAATGTGATATGATTTACTTTAAAACTAAAAATAATTTATTGGTTTATTCATGTTGTTTATTAATTTATAACCTGTTTTATAACACAGGTTATGTAGTAAGTATGGATTTGCTCTGGCTTCCATAAGTTCTTGCTTTGTCCCGGTCCGTCTCTGATAATGAATGGTCTGTTCTGTATACAAGCTAAATAGACATACTATTTCCAGGCTACCATTCAATAAGTCGTTCACATGAAGGAACCGGTACGCGTATGGAATATTTCGGGGTCAAATAAGACATTTTCTGTGATAAACCAAGCCCCTCGTACTCATTATACTTCAAGCATGAATGAAAGCTCAACCTTTCCGCGTGTGATCGGTATTGAATATTAAACGAAATTACAAACACTTGACGGAAAGCATTTCTGAGGGATGTTAGTTACATTTTGCCAGAACAGATAAATGAGTCGTTCCACGAGAAAACCAACAGTATGGACTATGCGTAATGTATCGACCCAGATCAGCCTGCGCAGACCACGCAGGCTAACCTGGGCCGACACATTCCGTCTCAGGGGGATAGAGGGATAGAGAAATGATTCCTGAAACGGAAAAGTGACTGTCTGGATTAGCCTGCGCGGCATGCTTAAGCTGATCCGAGTCAATACTTTACGCATGTTGGTTTTCTCGTGGGACGGCTCAAATATATAGTATTGGCTATGTCTTTACCGCTAATTCGTAAGAACAAATGAGCAAGGTTTGGCAATTTTAGGTATTATTGACTCTCAGTAATGGGATCGTATAACGATAATCTGCGTTAACGGGGCCGGGATATGTTAAGATAGGCCTCTAAGATTAACAATGAAATAGCTGGCGATATCGTGTGGATACACAGGCGCGTCTGTATCTGCACTGTACGCAGACGCATTAACCCTTCCCCACATACAGTAAATCTGTAGCAGACGACTTTGAAGAATTCTACTCAAAAACAAGGAAAATCTCTATTAATGAAAAATTACCGAAAAAAGTTATAAATCTTGTGGCAGAAGGGAAACATGGTCATTATTTGTTTCAAAAGACGTCTGCTGCAGATGCGTCAGAAAGCGTCTATATGCGGGAAAGAGTTAACATAGACATGTATGGTACGAATGAATGATTATGAAAATTATTAAAGTCTTTCTCGAAACACAGTTCAAGTTCAATATATACAAATGTGAGCATGCTATAATTACTATCTTTAAAGTCGTCTACTTTAAAACAGTATAGGAAACATCTATTACTTCTTGAACAATTGAACACAATGCGTATATGAAAAAAGTGAAAACCTTGTGTGAAAAAGGAGAAATTGCTCATCAAAAATAATATCTCCATTTTCTGAAAAGTTTTCAAATATCGTCTTTTGTCGAGGCGTCAAACTGAACGATAACAGAGAAAGGTTTTATGGTTGATACTGTCACGCGCTCAATGCGTTCTGGCATGGGAAACAATTCGATTCAGAAGTTCCGAACGAAAGGGTGTAGACTGGAATCAGTACTAAACATTTAAGTATTATTACACTTTCAGCATTGAACCACATTTGCATCGATCTATCTTTCTATAATAAAAGTGCATATATGTCCCAATTTAACGATTCATTTCAGAGCGATGTAAAATTAGGGTACACTTTCAGTGAGCGCGTTCGGCATTATCCCCCGAGTAAACCTTTTTCACTTCAAACGTGAAAGTCATTGTGATTTCCTTATAACAATACTGTCATTGTAAAAAAACGAGCGTTTTGACGTCAAAAATGACGTTATTTCACAGGTATAATTCCACCTGAAACACCGAATGGTAAAACGTTTAAACCGGTAACATAAAATACCCGACATTACCTAACTCTTGAGGTGGGGTGACATCGGATTAACCCAAGTAGATTGTCTCTTGTTAAAACGAACGCCACTCGAGTCAACTCTGGTGAACGCGTGTTGACTCGGTGGGGCTAATGCCGAATGCGCTCTATAATGGTAACGCAACTCAGTTAATGTGTGTAGTACGTGTGTATTCTCTAAATAAAAATGTTTATTCAGTTGGGAAATAAAATAAACTGTCTGGCTTATAAAAAGGGGGTGTTCGGTCGGTCTTTGGGGTTGTTTACCCTCGCACTCAGCTACACAGCCATTTAACGAGCATATGTGTGTCTTATGTTTTATATTTATTTTTTCTTATATATAGCCTAGTTTGGTTAAGTGTATATACGTTCTTAAAATAATTTCCATCGTTCAACTTATTTTTTATCGATTTCAACGGTTTGTAAGTTCATTACTTTTTCACAATATCACACACACCATTCTAACTACGCCAGTTATCGTTTCTAAAGGATAGTTCATGTTTTAAATGAGCTGTTTCCAGTCTCAAAAGGGGTATTGCACTAGAGAAGCAAAGAGGATGTAAATTTCAGAGCAATCTTGATTCATTTTTTTGCCGTTCCGTGATTTGCATCGCGCCACGCATACATGGTCCGATCAAAACATATACAGTCCAACCTGCGTTTAGAGACCACGCATGGGAAGTGAATAGTCTGGTCTTTGTTCACAGGTGGTCTTTAATTACAAGGTCATTTATACTGAAAATGAAAATTTGGGAAACTTAAAGTACGCTCGCTATAGACAGGGAACTTGCTATTCCAAGTTAGTCTTTAGCACAGTTTCGACTGTATACGTACATTGGTCACGACGCTAATGAGTATGTATATCTACCCATGCACAGATCGACCAGATGATTCACTCTACCTATATGTCGATATTATACAATTATGGACTTTTCAGCTGTTATACATGATGTGATATGCACCAAAAAATTCATTATTGAAATTGAATAAACGTGTAATTTTGTTCGGTATAATAAAATAAATATTGCATGGCTTCCAGTGTGACAGTACATATTGTCAACATTCGGGTAAATACTGTTAACCTCGGCTAACAGTAGTTTCCTCATGTTGACAATATGTACTGTCACACTGGAAGCCATGCTATATTTATATAAATTGTCATGATCATCCGAACGAGCTTCGGAAGTTTCCGTGGTCATTCGGAACGCGCCTCGGAAAATTCCGTAGCGTACGGATAAAGGCGAAGGATATTAATAGGCGGCTCGTGGGATTCCCCGGTCTTCCCCTGTTACTATTTATAAAACTGGTCAATATCAGAAAAAAACGGTCAATATCGCTAGATATTTTTTCTAAAAAAATACTTTTTAGCCAATGAAAAGGCGTCTATTTATAGGTTATATAATAAATATATATATCTCTAAATATACGCTTACAAAGGAGGAATCCACCTTGGTCAAGTGGTCAGCGTCGGGGATTTGAAACCGGGCGTCGCGGCACGGGCAGGGCATATTTTCTAGCCCAGTACTGGTTTGTTTACCCAGGGATCTAGAATATGTAAACTGTCGCCGTGATATAACTGAAATAATGTTGAAACGGCGTAAAACCCCCGAGAGAGCAAAAACAAAACGTTTACAAAGTCCGTCAAAATGGTTAAGTTAAATCCCCTTTGAGTTTCAATATAAGTATAGAAGGTTAATGTGATGTCAGTTTTGATAGGCAGTTCTCCGTGACTTAAAAAAACCGCCTAATTAACCCTGATTGATAATAAAGACTTCACGCGGAGAATCTCCATACTGCCACGATAGGCTGGAATTAGTCTCTAAAGTAAAGTTATATATCGACTTCTGATTAATATGCTCACACCTACACTTGCACGCGCTGTAAAAGTTACCATCTATTTCGATCTCTATAAAGAAATATTCATTCTTATTGATTCTGTTTGACAACACAAAATAACTTAAAAACAACGAATTAAATTAGTACAGTCTATCCAAAAGTATCAAGGCTATCTTCAAACAAAACCGGTTTCTTTTGACACTTTTTCGAGTGTGATTTTTTGAGATCAGTGAAGGAAAAAAAAAAGAATCACTGTTTTCTGATCCTTTAGTGATGGAAATTGTACAACCTCTAATGATATTCTAACAGATAGTGTCAGATAATTTAAAAGCTAAACCACACCATACACGACCTCCGTGTCAGTGCGGCACTACCAGATACAGATACACCAATCGTCTCGCATAGTTTGATCAGGATCGCCTGTGGGCGCATTCTTGTTGCACAAGCGTCTTTGAGACCGTTCAGGAGCGCTTACGACATAGATCTTACAATACAATTATACAATTTAATCGCACTTTTCATTAATTTTAACCCTTTCCCTCATATAGACGCTTTCTGACGCCTCTGCATCAGACGGCTTTTTGAAAACATAGTGACGAAAGCAGAAATTGCTCAAAACGAGCAATTTCTCCTTTTGCCACAATGTTTTCCACTTTAAATCATATGTTATCCATTCAATTATAGAGATTTTCTATTTTTTGACAAAATATGTTTAAAGTCGTCTGCTGCAGAATTGTCGTATGAGGGAAAGGGTTAAAAGGCTTCGAATGTCGGTTTTCATTGGCTTTGGTCTATTTAGACTTGAAACACTCTAAACACTCTAAACCTAAGTTGTGACTGAAAGTCAAACTACATAGACCCTTAGACAAACAGACTGTAAAGTATAAATTGAGGCTAATTAGAAAGCAAACTGTTGAATGTGCTGGCGTATACGAGAATCCCAGAATAAAAAAGGTAAGTGTGGAACTAATTAAAGTCATTGAAACGGTATATAACATTTATGAAAGATAGACCAGTTTGGCATGAACTCTCCGACATTTGATTTTCATTATAGATGTATAAAACAGGTATTTAAGGTGTTTATATTTCATGGCTCTGAAATTTGGGGTCTGGATTAGCAGAGTTTATTCAATAAAATATAAAAAAAATAACAACTCATAACCTTAATCTGTCTATCAGAGATATCTAATTCTTTATAATTTGAATGGTATTGAAGCATTTGGAAAAATCATTTTATATAAATAACGTAAAGTTGTAGGGATACTCATTCGACCAGGCGTGCCAAATCACGGTTTACGTTTTGTTTTCTACCTTAATTTGTAAAACTGACCTTTGAGATGTGAGGTTCAGTAAGTTACCTCTCATGCCAGGACCGTAAATGTCCCTACTCATGCATTAGAATTGGGGAATACTTTGGGGTTTATTTTTCCAAAAGCAGTAGAAGTACATTAGTTTGTGTTTGTTTTCCTAGGTAACATCTGTTTTAAATACTTTGGTGAAATGTAACAAAAGAAATGCCCTGTAAACAGTCAATTATTTTACCGTTTCCCACCTGCAGACGCATTTTGACGCACTAACAACAGACGGGTTTTGAAAACATTGTGGTCAAAGGTGAAATTGCTCATCATGAGCAATTTTCCCTTTGGCCACAATGTTTTCAACTTTATTTATCAATTAAGCTTTCTTTTATTGAATTTTTTCCGGTTTTTGTGGCTATGATTTCAAAGTCGTCAGCTGCAGATTTGTTATATGTGGGAAAGGGTTAACGTGTGGCTGAATGCATTTAATACTATTATCTGCGTCTGTCCTTGGCTATCGGAGTATTTTTACTGTTTGTAGTTATAGTAAAGTCCTACTATAGCTAGAAAAATCAGGGATCGACTGTTGTCGACCAGGGACGATAGATATATCAGCATATAAAGACTAAGACAGGCTAGACAGATATATGATCTGATCTTTGTGTTATAAATACACATGCGCAGTACCAACTACAGTTGAAATTGAGGGGGGTATATCATTCCTTGTTTATTTGCCTTAGTCATTCAAAAAATACACTGCAATGTGTACTTATAAAATTATTATAAATCCATGAGATTATAATTTTAATTATGTAAAACACATTAAATTAGGCACTTTCATTGCGAAGCTTAAGACATGGATTCTATCATTTCGATAAGTGAGACATGTTTCGTCTTCGATCCTACACCAAGTTTGTTTGAAGGAGTTTCTTGCCATTTTCAACAGGATTTGGTTTATCGCAAGGCTACGGAACAAATATCAGGACTATATTGTTGCCACAGCAGTACACGGCTAGGAAATGTACATTTTGCAAAGGACTCTCAACCATACAAGACAATTCTCGTCATCTTTTGCTTTGGACTCTTTTCTACATGTTGCATGTTCACTGAGGTAAACCTTATGTGATGCACTGCACATAAAAATGATTTCACACTTATGTACGTTCAAACAGCGTTATTGCAGAGATAAGAATCCCATGTGAACCTGAACGCCCTGTGTGATGCTATGTGTTTTTATCTCGCGACTGGTTCGAATATCAAAACCCTTCAGACGCCGAGAAAAAAAGGACAGAAATCCCTTGGGTTGAGTTCTATAGGGGGTATTTTATTTTCTGGTTGCCGAGCCCCGGTAGCTCAGTCGGTAGCGACGCAGGCTATCAATCCAGGGCTTGTGAGTTCAAACTCAGCTCGGCAAACATTCTTTCCTACGTTTGATAAAAGTCAATGAGACAAGCGTCATTCGCTTTTAACCAATAGGCTAACAGTCTATTAAGAAAAGCAGCCAGTTGCTTGGAAAGACTATTGTGTGGAGTACTGGATTGCGATAGCCAGGAAACACATGCATAGGTGACCTATCAATCAACCAATTAATCAATCAGTCAATTATATTCTGGCATTGTCATCTCCAGACCCTAAAGTGTGTACCACTTTGTATTATATGAGCCGTCTCGCGAGAAAACAAACATTATGGCCTCTGCGTAATGTATCGACTCAGATCAGCCTGCGCAGTCCGCGCAGACTGATCCGGGCCGACACATTCCGTCCCAGGGGGATAGAGGTATAGAGTAATGATTCCTGAAACAGAAAATCCACAGGAGGAGAAAAGTGTCTATCCGGGTAAGCCTGCGCGGCATGCTTAGGCTGATCCGGGTCAATACTTTACGCAGAGTCCACAATGTTGGTTTTCTCGCGAGACGGCTCATATAGGGTTTAATCCTTTCCAAAATACAGACGCTTTCTGACGCCTCTACAGCTTGAACAATTTCTCGCGGACTGCGCAGGCTGATCTGAGTCGATACATTACGCAGAGGCCATAATGTTTGTTTTCTCGCGAGACGGCTCATATAGGGTTTAATCCTTTCCAAAATACAGACGCTTTCTGACGCCTCTACAGCTTGAACAATTTCTCGCGGACTGCGCAGGCTGATCCGGGTCAATACATTACGCAGAGGCCATAATGTTTGTTTTCTCGCGAGACGGCTCATATAGGGTTTAATCCTTTCCAAAATACAGACGCTTTCTGACGCCTCTACGGCTTGAGCAATTCCTCCTTTTGCCACGATGTTTTTAACTCTTCTCTATAATTTTACTTTCATTTAAGGAGATACCTCACGTTTTTTCAAACATATTTTCAAAGATGATTCTGCAGATTTGTTGTATTTGATAGGGCTAATTCATATATGTGAGGGATGGAATCCGTCTTCCCTGTGTCATATTTATAAATTGTAATTAAATGATTGAAATCAGATGCAGCTGAACGAACCTTAATCGGGCTTCAACCCATAAGTGAACTATAGAAAAATAGAAATATTACATGCATGATAGAAAAGTACTAACCGGTTAATGTTGATAATTAGCAAGAATATAATTGACATATCTCATAAACCTTAGTTGAAAGGGGCACCGAGCCTCACCTACACTTATTAAAACACGTGTTTGCCCTAGAATGTACTCTATATAGGTCGTCAAATAAATTCCTTCTTTGTTTCCATGTGAACCGACCAGTTTCAGCCGTCAATTGTCGCTCTTTCTTAGCGTTTCTAATATAAAACATCCTATATCATTAAAAAGAGTTACCTCTAAGCTTTGGACGAAATCGGGCCCGGAAAAACCCGGTTTTTCACATTCTCTACTTTCACTTTCAAACAAGGTTAAAGTACTAAAATGATCAAATCAATCATTGCCAGTGCATCCTATACACATGTACAATAAATTTAAACTTAGTGTCATATATTCAATGCATTCTGGTGGTGGTATACACTCATTTCTACGCAAACATAAGGTGTTTTAGGGACCGCGGATGTATTTGGCGTAATTTGACCTATATATATAATAGGTGTGATTGTCCAACTTTAAGCATTTTGACCTTGTAAAAAAGACGTCAGAAAAGAAAATTATTGTTTTGAAATTTATCTTAAACAGAATGAATAAATATCATATGCCCAATTTCATTCAATTTGTTCTTATGTGTTTTAATCATGACATACAAGTCCTACTGCCCTTGGTCTAGATGCTTATTGGTACGTTTCTCGAACTTCTACAAGTATATACTTGCTCATCTTCCCTGAACCAAGCATAAAACAGTTACATTATCTAACCTATCCTTTACTTAAGACTGCGCTTTGAACCAAGCATAAAACAGTTACAATATCTAACCTATCCTTTACTTAAGACTGCGCTTAGAGATAGCTTATTTACAAGGCTGCATAAATGCAAATGAAAAACTGTTTTTTATTTATGACAAAATTAATTTGTAATTGAACAACGCCATCTGAAAAGTCTAAATGTACATGTACACGGATTGACATCTCTCTTTTTACTTGTATCCGTAAATAACCCACTCTCTGTAATGAACTTTCAAACAAAGAAATCCCATGTCGTAATTTTGCTTGAATATATTATACAATTATTGGGAACCAGACCCCGAGACAATAAGACAAAACGATAAAAATGATTAAAGTACTGCAATAAAAATTGCTTCGTCTTTCGTGCATATCATTTTATAGTAATTCGAAATTTGAAGTATGTCGAACTGTCCTTAAATGTTTACCAAATGCACGTTCAACTACATTCCCTCCTCTTCCGTTTTCCGAGGAAAATCGACGGACATACACGCACAGTTTGATCAGGGAGCACCGGTAGTTCAGTCGGTAGCGACGCTGGCTGCCAATCATGGGGTTTCGAGATTAACGTTGATTATCGTACAGTTCGCCAATTTTAACCTGAACCTGATGATGACAATAATATTATATATATGTCTAAAGGTCGAACCGAGCCCCGGTAGCTCAGTCGATAGCGACACGGTCTGTCAATCTAGGGGATGTGAGTTCGAAATCCAGTTCGACCAACATTCTTTCCGACGTTTGACAAAAGTCACTGTGATTTGCGTCATTTATCTTCCACCACTGGGTCTACATACTTTTAGTTGAAGCATCTAGCTTCTTGGAAAGTATGTTGTGCGGAGAACTGCTGTGAGAAAGCCAGGAAATACATGGGTATGTGAACTGGTCGCCGTAATATGACTGAAACATTGTTGTAAACGGCGTCAAACCCCAATCAATCAATGATCAAGGGATCTGTATAATTCACCATCAGGTTAAGTTTAACTATTGTTCTAGAGACTCGATACACCGCTAAGACTTTAAAGATGTCTTAATAGATATATATCAGCCGACCCGCGAGAAAACCAACACTGTGCCGCGCAGGCTTAACCGGATAGACACTTTTCACCTCCTGTGGATTTTCTGTTTCAGTAATCATTACTCTATACCTATATTCCTTCTGAGACGGAATGTGTAGGCCTGGATCAGTCTGCGCGGACTGCGCAGGCTGATCTGGGTCGATACATTACGCAGAGTGTAAAATGTTGGTTTTCTCGCTGGACGGCTCAATTGTGCTGATTTTATTCTTCACAAGGTACACATGTCTTGAGACCCATTTGTCTGAATAAAATTTGTTTGGAAAACAATACTACGGGACGAAACATCAGATCAGTCTACTAATTATAGTAGAATTACAATCAAAGTATTGGCAGTACTGACAGGTAAATAACCGAATCAAAACATGATGAAAATAGTCGCTTTATAGCAAACTGTTTCTGAATATTCTAAATAAATAAAGTAGTTTTCGAGAGTGAACAATTGGTGAGTCCGGGATATGCGAGCTGTTAACCATTCTCAATTTCACTTATAAAAAAATACCTAATCGATCCAAAATGGTAATTTATTGTAATAGTTATCTCCCTTGACGTTTATAGGTGCCGAATGAATTTACACTTCCGGAATCCATAATGCTGGATTTATACCAATAGAGCCTTGTCTAGAGATTTTGGATCGTATTGCATCTGCGTACAGTGAAGTCCAAACTGTCTCTCCTGAAATCTGCATTGTTTGCCACTTAAATATGAAATTTTACCAAATTTCCAGTTGAACGAACGATGGAGTGGTCCAATTTTCAACATGGAAAAAGTCGACCTTGCGCAATTCGGCAGTGAAAGGATTAAACGACCGGTACAAGGGTTACCAATTCAAATGTAAGTTATATCGCAGGCTGTTATAAGATATACCGTGAGCCATGAGAGCACCGGAGAGATATGAAGATGAAAGTACGCGACATGAGAAATAAAACAGATTTGTTTGAAAGATTCAAGAACCATTACGTTATGTTTACGCTATGTCTGTCGTTAAGCCAAACCCGGCTGCCACAGACACAACTTTTAAACAGACATGTTGAAATAAAATGTATAAGGAACATTACTTAGTACAGACATTAATAGTTCCCTAATTTTCGACGACAAGAACGACGTTTTCCATCCCAGTCTGGCGGTATATATACACTGATTCATCACAAATTGGAATGTGCGTTCTTTGTCTTGTGTTGGAACAATTTAAACGGAACCGGAAACGGTTAGATCCATGAGGCAATTGGTTAATTAACCCTTTCCATCATACGACAATTCTGCAGCAGACGACTTTGAACATATTTCGTCAAAACATAGAATATCTCTATAATTGAATGGATAACCTATGACTAAAAGTGGAAAACATTGTGGCAAAAGGAGAAATTGCTCGTTTTGAGCAATTTCTTCTTTTGTCACTTTGTTTTCAAAAAGCCGTCTGCTGCAGAGGCATCAGAAAGCGTCTATATGAGGGAACGGGTTAAAATGATTAAACAAGAATTATCTGCAAGAAAAGATAAACATAAGTGAAAAGTTCTTCACCGTCATAAATTTCAAAGATAAACAAGAAGTGTGTTTTAACAGCTTGCATTCGTGTTTGCTACGAGCATTGAAACTATGTTTTAATTCTAATTTCTTATTTCTAAATTAACTCCCAAACCCTTCAATCGATTTTACTTTGATTTTTGAATCATGTTTTTTTTGTTTTAAACGGTAGATCAGTAATACAACGGCGATTCATGCGTAAAACCAGTAGTACTAATACTATTAATATGCCATTAATGTACGACATTGTGATTGATTGATTGGGTTTAACGCCGTTTTTAACAATTTCTCAGTTATAACTGGCTGCTTTTCCACATAGACTTAGCCCATTGGTGGAAGACGAATGACGCGTGTCGCAATGACTTTTGTCAATCGTCGGAAAGAAAGTTGGCCGAGCCGGGATTCGAACTCACAAACCCTGGATTGACAGCCCGCGTCGCTACCGACTGAGCTGCCGGGGCTCGGCCCGACATAATGATACACCAACATTACAGAACGCTTCGGGAGGGAAGCCTCCCAATACCCTTCCTGTTTGTTAAAGTTTGTAGTAAGGATCTGACCGGGGATCCAACCCTGGACTCTAGCTTACAGGGCGGATACTCTAATCGGTATAATTTATCGATGTCACGTATCTGCAAAGTCGACAGACCTAAACAAATATCGAACTCGGGACCGTTCGTCCCGGAGGCAAACACACGATCACCTTGCTATAAAAGCTATATCAGATGCAAGGCAAATAAAGTATGCCTTTCTACAAACACTTATCTACTATTTTTAATATTATTCAAATGAACAGACAAATACAAATTAATTGACCGCGACCAGGGGAATACATCATTCGGTCCTGTGAACTCCAAAAAAGGTAAATGCGGAATCTTCATCAATATGCATTAGTAGTTTAAACTTATTTATTTTACATCGATTGCGAAACAAGCTTTCAGCTTAAAATCATTAATCACGCTCAATATCTGCTACCTTCAGACAAAACCAGTACTCGCGCCCTTTGTGTAGACAAAATCCCAAAGGCTGAACCCGGGACCTTTGGTAAGAGATGCCAACGATCTACCACTGTGCACCACTGTCTTCATGAGTTGAGTATGTTCATAGCGAGATCGAGTTATAGGAACATTTTGAAGGTATTGCATCTACCTATTTTCGAGTGCGATGTACCAGTGATGAATTCAGCTGTCCGTGGTCAATTAGTATGTCACAATACTACATGTATTTGAGCGGTATTCAGGAAAACCACCAAAAGTTTACTCGTGCTAACTGCAGATAAAGAAAGAAAAAACTAGCTGCACGCCAATGCCATCGGATTTAAGTTCTGAAAACATAATGACCAAAGGAGAAAATGCTCATACGGATCACTTTCTCCTTTTGCCAGTATGTTTCCAGCTGTATTTAATGATTATACTTTCATTGACAAAGAGTTTTCATACTTTTGCTTTGCTATGTTTAAAGTCGTACGCTGCAGATGTGTTGGGAAATGGTTAATATTGTTTATATAAGTTCGTTTATGTTTACTTTTGCTTGGGAAGATTGTTGTGTGGAATACTGGTGTGAGAAAACCAGGAAATGTATGAGTAGGTGAACTGGCCGCCGTGATATAACTGAGAAATTGTTAAAAATGGCGTTAAACCCCAATCAATCAATCAATTATGTTTACTTATCATAGTCTATTTCTCTACTTCCATTCAAACTACATGTATACCCTGGACTATGTTATGGTTTAACCCTACTCCTGCTGGATTCCTTAAATTCGCAGTATCATCCCTGACTTTAAACAATTTATTGCATACTGCATATCTTATACGAATCAGCATCTGCTATGATATAGTCCATGACGTATCGTGCAATGTATCTGTAGTCTAAGATAGGACTGCACGGAATTACGCTACTGGTTAAAAGCTTCAAAGAAGCAGACACCGATGATGATTGATATATCCTGAAAGATTGTTTCGAAATAAGTGTAAACTACATCAGTTTGAACTTACCTAAATACTATAAATCTTGGTCTTGAAAGGTGCTGAACCTCAGATTAAAGAGAGTAAAAGTTAAAGTTTTAAAACTGTTCAAAAGTTGTCTTGAAATATGGGGTTCCTGATTCGGAGTAAAAATTAAACTTTCCAGTACAATAAAAATCTAAATATTGATCTTTTATGCTTCATTTCAACTGGGTAAGCATACCCAGTAAGCCAAATTTGGTACATTTTCATTGACTTTCAAAAACCTGTTTTTCAACATTTACTGCCAAAACAGTTTTGAACTATTTATTACTTTTTGTCACTATCAGCAATATTTACAGAAGTTTCAATATTTCAAAATGTTGAACTCCATCTGGAATTACGCACCTAAAAAGTTAAAGCGACTGTCTCGCTATTTATCACTTTTAAAACAAAACATTATTACTTCCAGTCAGAAATGTAACAATAACAATACCGATTTAATTGTAGTAGTGTTTGTATAAACATTTGTATTTCTAAGGAACACCTCGGTGGTGTACATGTAGAGCGTCCGCTTCAGATGCGGGAGGTCGCGGGTTCGATCTCTGGTCGGATCATGCCAAATACTTTAAATATGGTAGTAATGGCTGTCCTCCTTTGCGCTCAGGGTTGCCGGGTTATCATTACGACTGACTGGCTGGTGTCAAGATAAATGGATGAGTAGTACGGGTAACTTATCCAGGAAACACTGTGATATAACTGAACAATTGTTAAAAAACGGCGCAAAACACCAAACAAACAATGTATTTATAAGTGTGCAATATTCATCCGCGTTGGTTAGTCTTCCGAGCTACGTTTTACGAGAAGAAACATAACATTAAGGCATATCTTCACAATTTACATAGACATAAAATTTCAATTTTGAAAAACATGATTCTATAAATATACTTTGGCAACTACTCTAAGTACTTTTAAAATATTTAACTCTTTCCCTCATGTAAACACTTTTTGACGCCAATGCAGCAGACGACGTTTTAAAACACTGAGGCAAAAGAAGAAATTGCTCATGATGAGCAATTTCTCCTTTTGCCGCAATGTTTTCAAATCTAATAAATGATTACTCTTTTCGTTTAAAGAGAATTTTCAAATTTGTGTTCAGATGTTTTCAAAGTCGTCTGCTGCATATTTGTTGTATGTGGGAAAGGGTTAAGTTTTAGATCAACAGTATTGTCATTAATTTAACCCTTTCCCTCATACGACAATTCTGCAGCAGACGACTTTGAACAAATTTTGTCAAAACATAGAATATCTCCATAATTGAATGGATAACCTATGACAAAAAGTGGAAAACATTATGGCAAAAGGAGAAATTGCACGTTTTGTGCAATTTCTTTTTTTTTGTCACTATGTTTTCAAAAAGCCGTCTGCTGCAGAGGCGTCAGAAAGCGTCTATATGAAGAAAAGGGTTAAAGTCGGATATATATCGGGAAAAGGTTAATGAATCCAAGACAAAGTAAACACACTGGACCGGAAGGAGAGTAGATCTGTGTTTTCCAAAGAAACTTAAGACGGCTCACAGCTGGTCTACCGGAGAGGGTGTTACAGTTATTTGTTTGAACAGATTTAACCCTTTTACTACAAATCTCGCTGTAAACGAATTTGAAAACCTCTGTGCAAAATTATGGAAAAATATCTATGAGTATTGAACAGAGATGAAAACATTATGGGCAAGATTAAAATAAGCTCATGATGAGCATTTTCTATTTTTGTCACAATGTTTTAAAACCCTCTCATACCAGGGACGTAGATAAGATCTTATCTATGTCCCTGCTCATACGTATGTATGCTGACAAGGGTTGTGTAAGGTTCGTATACTCCCCGCCGAAACATGTAACCACGATCGACTTGAAACATGACAAAGCAAACACTATTTACATTCTAATTAGGGACCGCCCACTCGGCTATTACGGAAATAGGTTTCGGACATAACGTCATTTTAGTGACGTATTTCCGGTTCAAATCAGGGACGTAGATAAGATATTATCTATGTCCCTGCTCATACGTATGTATGCTGACAAGGGTTGTGTAAGGTTCGTATACTCCCCGCCGAAACATGTAACCGCGATCGACTTGAAACATGACAAATGAAACACTATTTACATTCCAATTAGGGACCGCCTACTCGGCTATTACGGAAATAGATTTCGGACATAACGTCATTTTAGTGACGTATTTCCGGTTCAAAACTGCATGTATATTCAAGGGAAATAACTATCGGAATTATTTTACTTTTTCAACCTTCCAACTCAAGTGCGATTTTTCAATTGACAATCTCCTCTTTACATTTCATTGCATGATCGTTATTAGCTCCCTGTCCCGGATGCTTTGCCACTAATTCAGTAACAGTTTCTATTCAACTCCCACCTATATACATACTTTTTCTGACGCCTCTGCAGTGGACAACGTTTGCCACAATGTTTTCAAATCTTTGTATTTATTAAATTGTCATTTAAAGAGATATATTCATGCCTAGATAATTTCGAATTCGTCTGGGTTAAACAGCCATATTATCTCCGTTGCAATTCGACCAATCAGACTTCGATACATCAAGTTCTTTGATGTTTTAATAAGCAACGCTCCAGGAAAACCAAGCTTGATATAATGATCACACGTGTTTAAAAAACCTGCCTGAAAACTCATGCGTAGGATTTAAAGGATACTACTGAACAGCAGTTTCGTGAAACGCTCTATGACTTATTGGCAAATAGTGCACGGCCAGATCAGCCTAAATAGTGCACGGCCAGATCAGCGTAAATAGTGCATGGCCAGATCAGCCTGCGCAGATGCTTTGGCTGATCTGGATCGTCACTGATCGCAAAGACGTTACGGTAGGTCTACGCAGAGGGCAGCTCTATTGTTGATTGATATGTTCGTGTCTGTTATTCCACTAAGAGTAGATTGAACTAAAACATTAAAGGTGC
The DNA here is from genome assembly GCA_031761405.1 of Serripes groenlandicus. Taxonomy (NCBI): domain Eukaryota; kingdom Metazoa; phylum Mollusca; class Bivalvia; order Cardiida; family Cardiidae; genus Serripes; species Serripes groenlandicus. The sequence goes on along the minus strand of JASEVX010000005.1, from coordinate 53,635,505 downwards.
TGAACTCCAGATTATAGATAGTTTAGTCAAAGTTTGAAATATAAACGTTAGAATCATAATTCTGGGATATAATTTAAGTTAATAATTTGACTTTCCAGTACAATAAACATCTAAATATTTATCGCATATGCTTCATTTCTACTGGGTAGACATACCCAGTAAGCCACATGTTGTACATTTTCATGACTTTCAAGTTTCAATTGACTGTTTTTCAACATTTACTGCAATTATAGTTTTGAGCTATTTATTACTTACTTTGTTGTCACTATTAGCAATATTTGCAGAAGTTTCAACATTTAAACAATTTGATCTCCATCTTGGGTTCAGTTTCTTTAAAGTCAGTGTGTGGGCATAATAACGTTTTATCGCGGAAGCAATCAGAAAACATCGTGAGAGGTACTCTAGTGTAACGCATTCTTTCAGTGGTCTCTGAGGGAAGCCTTGTCCACTAAGAGTACATTGAACTAAAACATTAAAGGTGCTGATCTCCAGATTATAGATAGTATAGTCAAAGTTTGAAAACTGTTCAAAAGATGTTTTGAAATATTACATAATAATAATAATCATAATTCTGGGATATAATTCAAGTAATAATTTGACTTTCCAGTACAATAAACATCTAAATATGTATTGTGTATGCTTCATTTCTACTGGGAATACATACCCAGTAATCCAAATGTTGTGCATTTTCATGACTTTCAAGTTTCAATTGACGGTTTTTCAACATATACTGCCATAATAGTTTTGAACTATTTATTACCTACTTTGTTGTCACAATTAGCAATATTTGCAGAAGTTTCAGCATTTAAAAAATGTGATCACCATCTGGAGTTGAACACCTTTAATATCAGTGTGTGGGTATAATAACGTTTTATCGCGGGAAACAATCAGAAAACATCGTGAAGGGTACTCTAGTGTAACGCATTCTTTCAGTGGTCTCTGTGGGAAGCCTTGTATCTGATTGAAAGAGAAGTCAGGGTTTATATCGTTCCACTAGGAAACGTGTTTGTTTCATTTAGATAACAGCTCCGTCATCTCTAAAACCGTGCTGGAATCATCTATCTGTTAACCCTTTCTCACCTATAGACGCATTTTGACGCGTCTGCAGCAGACGACTTTTGAAAACATTGTGGCCAAAGGTGATATTGCTCATGATGAGCAATTTCTCCTTTGGCCACAATGTTTTCAACTTTATTAAACAATTAAGCTATCTTTTATGGAGATTTTTCACGTTTTTGTATATAGGTTTTCAAAGTCGTCTGCTGCAGATTTTTTGTATGTGGGAAAGGAATAATTGCTGTAGTCAACCTTTTCATAAAAGAGATATTTCGTCAAAGGTTTTTGTGGCTAGTTCTTTACTTCCACGTTCAGGAACATATTTGATCAAATCCTTTTTTCAGAGTCAATATAGCTTATTCAAGTTTTAGCTTAGGATGTTCCCTGTAGCCAGGTTGAGTGTATACGGTCACCCTGCTGTAGCATATAACTTTTGACACCTCTGTACCAGTTGTTTTATTAACCCTTTCCCACATACAACAAATATGCAGCAGATGACTTTGAAATGATCATATCGATAATATAGAAAATCTCTATAAAGGATAGTATGATTATTAAATAGAGTTGACATTATTGTGGCAATTGAAGAAATGGCTCATTATGAGCAATTTCTTCTCTTGCCACAACGATTTCAAAAGTCGTCTGCTGCAGAGTCGTCGGAATGCGTTTATATGTTGGTAATGGTTAAATAATTGTGGAACGTGCCATAGCTCTCATGCAGAACAATATATATTCACTCCCCTTAGAGCTTTCTAATCCTTAAAAATATTCTTCCCATTAACTCTTTCACTGCCGAATTTCACAAAGTTGACTCTTCCATGTTGACAATTGTTGATAATTGGACCACTCCATTTTTCGACCAAAAGGAAATTCGGTAAAAATTAATATTTCAGTGGCAAACAATGTAGATTGCCCGTTACGAGCTGTCTCACCTTGAATCTGCATTGTTTGCAAAAGCCTTTAATTGCCTTTGGCAGCGAAAGTGTAAGCATATATTGCAATTTACATTTTTGTTTATATTTATAGTCGTATATGTTCAAAGCAGAACCCTCTAAAATAACAATTGCATAAGGGGTTGTTTAACTCGCTCACACATAAAGAAACGTTATGCCGTCTCTGTAGCAGAATACATTTGAAAACATTGTGGCAATTAAATTGCTCATTCTTTTTTCATAACTCCTCCCAAAAAATTACACTTTCAATTATTATTTATTTCATATTTCATTGCAAATGCTTTCAAAGTCGTGTAAATGTTTTGTATGTGGGTAAAAACTCAATAGATAAACGCTCCATAGTGTTCAAGAGAATCTGAAACGTTGAATCAGACACATTTTCAATAGTGTTGAAAGGTATATAACACTCAATAGATAAATGTTCAATGGTGTTGAAAATAGTGTAAAACTCAATAGATAAATGTTCAATGGTGTTGAAAATAGTGTAAAACTCAATAGATAAATGTTCAATGGTGTTGAAAATAGAGTAAAACTCAATAGATAAATGTTCAATGGTGTTGAAAATAGAGTAAAACTCAATAGAAAAATGTTCAATGGTGTTGAAAATAGAGTAAAACTCAACTTAGATAAATGTTCAATGGTGTTGAAAATAGAGTAAAACTCAATATGATAAATGTTCAATGGTGTTGAAAATAGAGTAAAACTCAATATGATAAATGTTCAATGGTGTTGAAAATAACTCAATAGTGTTGGAAATATTGTAACACTCAATAGATAAATGTTCAATGGTGTTGAAAAAGGTGTTAAACTCAATAGATAAATGTTCAATGGTGTTGAAAATAGTGTTAAACTCAATAGATAAATGTTCAATGGTGTTGAAAATAGTGTTAAACTCAATAGTGCTGGAAATATTGTAACACTCAAAAGATAAATGAACAACTGACTCTGTGAACACTAACTACGGGTCATTTTAGACCAGTGCTGTTCGTTAATTCGTCAGATAAACGTTCAAAAGACTTATGACATTTCCTATCGATTAGCTTTCATGGACGGGAGCAATACTCAAAATTCAAGCACTATCGTCTTTTATCGTGTCCCATATACAGACGCCTCTGCACCAAACGCTTTTTTAACAACAATAATGTGACAGAAGGAGATATTGCTACATGTGGTCAATTCTATTCAGACAATTAAACTTTCAACGTTTCACATTTTGGTCAATAATGTTTGCAAAGTCGTCTGCTGGGTTAATCGTGCCGTTTTTGTGTGACTCGACTTCCTGTAGCGTTAGATTATGACATATAAAACCGCCCAGGTGCTATTAATTATCATTATGATTCCTGGATACACATCGTACCGTTTACCTCATACGATATTCAAGGGGCGTCTAATTAGAGAAGATCCGAGAACAAATATAACCCCTTGGGAATTGAAGGTATGGTTTCGACGCAGAGTTGAAAGCATTGTGAGAAATGATGAAACTGTTCAGAATAAGTAAATGATCCATCTCCTATAGTGTTTTGAAAACGCCCATTAATGCAGAGACATTAAAACCTGTGTGTATGATATAAGGGTGTTGATAGTATAATTATGAATCCAGGATACTTAACATTATCCCTCATATAGACGCTTTCTGACGCATCTGCAGCAGACGACTTTTGAAAACATTGTGAAAAAATGATAAATTGCTCATAATGAGCAATTTCCCTTTATGCCACAATGTTTTCATTCAAAGCCGTCTGCTGTAGATGTGTTGTATGTGGGAAAGGGCTAAGCCTTTTTCCCCGTTCCTTAATCTCAGGATTACTGCGTCAAAGATTCCGCAGGTACGCATCCAAATTATTCGATACTATTCAAAAGGCAGTAAGACATTCTAGACACAGATCAATTAGGCAAAAAACATATTGTGATGAATCGGATGTTTTGCAATTGTTTTTTTATAAATGAGTGAGCGATTTCACAGGAAACCTACTATCGGTTGTTTTGAAATTAACTTCATTTATGGCAACTTCATTATCTCACAATTTACCAGTCGATCTGTGGTAATGACATCTCAAAAGAGACTCCAATTGTAATCGAACGACTAGTAGACGAACAGGGATAGAGCCTGATTAAACTGAATGGAGACGCAAGTCGATTTGAAACATTACTTGATCGCCAAATCCTGTAAATCTGCTTTCCCGTAACGTATCCAAATGAATTAAGTATCTGCACCCATTAGCAAGGTATGCCGTTTCAACATAATTTCAGTATTTCAGTTATATCTGCACCCATTAGCAAGGTATGCCGTTTCAACATAATTTCAGTATTTCAGTTATATCTGCACCCATTAGCAAGGTATGCCGTTTCAACATAATTTCAGTATTTCAGTTATATCTGCACCCATTAGCAAGGTATGCCGTTTCAACATAATTTCAGTATTTCAGTTATATCTGCACCCATTAGCAAGGTATGCCGTTTCAACATAATTTCAGTATTTCAGTTATATCTGCACCCATTAGCAAGGTATGCCGTTTCAACATAATTTCAGTATTTCAGTTATATCTGCACCCATTAGCAAGGTATGCCGTTTCAACATAATTTCAGTATTTCAGTTATATCTGCACCCATTAGCAAGGTATGCCGTTTCAACATAATTTCAGTATTTCAGTTATATCTGCACCCATTAGCAAGGTATGCCGTTTCAACATAATTTCAGTATTTCAGTTATATCTGCACCCATTAGCAAGGTATGCCGTTTCAACATAATTTCAATATTTCAGTTATATCACGGCGACAACTCGCTTATTCATGATCTCTGGGTAAGAAAATCACTACTAGGCTAGGAAATGTGCCTTGCCAAAGGGCACTCAACCGTAACCGTCGCAACTGAGGATCGAACCCGTGACGCCCGGTTCTCAATCCCTGACGCTAACCGCTCGGCATAGCCATTGGCACGGTAACCGGCACTTATTCAAGGCAATAAACACTAATAGTTATGATAAGAGACGTTCCACGAGAAAACCAACATGATGGACTCTGCGTAATCCGGACCGAGACATTCCGTTTCAGGGGGATAAAGGCGTAGAATAATGATTTCTGAAACAGAAAATCCACAGGAGGTGAAAAGAGTCTTTCCGTATTAACCTGCGCGGTATGCTTCGGCTGATCCGGGTCGATACTTTACGCAGAGTCCGCAATGTTGGTTTTCTCGCGGCACGACTCATGATAGTGTTCAAGCAGTGAGCGTCCAAGTATATAATAATTTAAATATCTATAGACACTGACACCAGGCTAAATAGTTGTACATTTATCGAAATTAGATCTTAATAGAAAAGATACGGAACGAGTAATGGGAAAATGCGTTAGACGACATAGTCTGACGATTAACGTAAAACGGCGTTTCCGAAATTAAAACTTTTTTTGCTGAACTCGATCTTCTTTGTTACTTAACCCTTATCCCGCTGTACGCTGCTTTTTTAACAAAATTTACTATTAAATATTTCTTACGAGGTTCAAGTACAATGGCGATCAATGTAGACCAAGATCCCACTGTAAATTCTTCTTATCGACTTGCAAGGTAGGATGGACGACTCTTGCCTAAAAAAGTGTCTAGTAAGATTGATTGATTGATTGATTGATTGATTGGGGCTTAACACCGTTTTCAAGATGTTTCAGTCATATCACGGCGGGCAGTTCACCTACTCATGTGTGTCCTAGCTGTCTCACACCAGTTCTCCACATAACATTCTTTCCAAGCAATTAGCTTCTTTTCCACATAGACTGTTTGCCCATTGGTGAAAGACGAATGACGCTTGTTACAGTAAATGCTGTCTAATGTAGGAAAGAATGTTGGCCGAACTGGGATTAGTGTCTATCAGGTCGGAAATTTGTTATTTATCATTTCAACAGTGTCTAGCAGGAAAGAAATTTGTTATTTACTATTTCACACCGTGTCTAGCAGAATGGAAATTTGTTGTTTGTCATTTCAACCGTGTCTAGTAGGAAGAAAATTTGCGTAGTATTGAGAAATGCTTAGAAAGTGTGACAATTAAGGGCTGAAACTGGTCGATTTACATGGAAACAAAGAAGGAGTTTATTTGGTGTATTGTGGCCTATGAAATGTGTTACAAGTGACACGACTAGGGGTCGAACCTCGGGCTTATGCTCTCGAAGCGACCGTTTGATACACTTAGCACATCTATCAAAGGGGATCTATTCGAATAGGGGTGGGAGTCTTTGCTTTTAATAATTGTTCAGTTATATTGCGGGCATTTCCAGGGTGAAATACCAGTACTAGTGGCAAATGTGTTCTTCAAACCAGCGTGACAGTTGTAATCATATCCCACAATTCCATGCGCCAAAGAGGGTTTGATTGATTTGAGATTTACGCCACTTTCAATAACAACAGTAATATCAGAACAAAACAGAACATTTATTTTGACGTATACAAAGCACATAGTAATCGACAAACATGAAAAACATATACAAAATATATCGACACGTGGATTTGAAATGGTGGGAAAAAATAAGAAAATGTTAAATATAAATAAAAACAATATCACGGCGGTTAGTTCATCTAACCAAATCGTTCCTGTCTGTGCACCAGAACTCAACATACCATCTCGTCACATTTCACAATGGGTTTTCGGTCAGTTCATCTAACCAAATCGTTCCTGTCTTTGCACCAGAACTCAACGTACCATCTCGCCACATTTCACAATGGCTTTTCGGTAAGTTCATCTAACCAAATGGTTCCTGTCTGTGCACCAGAACTCAACATACCATCTCGTCACATTTCACAATGGCTTTCGGTCAGTTCATCTAACCAAATGGTTCCTGTCAGTGCACCAGAACTCAACATACCATCTCGTCACATTTCACAATGGCTTTCGGTCAGTTCATCTTACCAAATTGTTCCTGTCTGTGCACCAGAACTCAACATACCATCTCGTCACATTTCACACTGGCTTTTCGGTCAGTTCATCTAACCAAATGGTTCCTGTCTGTTAACTTAACGTACCATCTCGTCACAGTTCACAATGGCTTTTCGGTCAGTTCATCTTACCAAATGGTTCCTGGCTGTGCACCAGAACTCAACATACCATCTTGTCATATTTCACAATGGCTTTTCGGTCAGTTCATCTAACCAAATGGTTCCTGGCTGTGCACCAGAACTCAACGTACCATTCACAATGGCTTTTGTCAATCATCGGCAAAAAAGGTAATGGCCCAGCCGCAATTTGTACGCATGACCCCTTGATTGATAGCTATCGACTGAGCTTTCGCGGCCAAGGAGCGCAGGGGCAAAGGACTACACGAACTTACAAATCTTATGAAAATCTCGAGTATAATGTCTACCATAGAATCATATTTATTGTTGAACATTACCATTAAATATTGAATAGAAATGGAAATTCTCTGATTAGATTCTGATTTTGTATTACTTGACTATACTGAAAACGAGGTATATATATGAGCCATCCCACGAGAAAACCAACATTATTGACTCTGCGTAAAATATCGACCCGGATCAGCATAATCATGCCGCGCATAGATTTTTCGCCTCCTGTGGATTTTCTGTTTCAGGAATTATTACTCTATACCTCTATCCTCCTGAAACTGCATGTGTCGGCCCGGATTAGCCTGCGCGGACTGATACAGAAAATCCACAGCAGGCGAAAAGTGTATGATTATGCTGATCTGGGATCTGGATACTCTACGCTGAGTCATTAATGTAGGTTTTCTCTCGTGGAAAGGCTCAATTATTGTTCTGACGTTCATGTCATGGAATTTTAAAAACAATGTGTGAAATGTGAATTATTTACTAGGCCTATAACCTTTTTGTAAGACGAATTACAAATAAGATTAATATGCATTGTTGTTCATTTTGAGCAGTTTTCCCCTTCTGCCATATTTTTTTCTAACGTCGTGTCTGCTGCAGATGCTTCAGCTAGACATCGTCTGTATATGGGAACGGGTTAACTCATAATAGTTATGCTATTCTGAAAGCGTCTATAGCGGAACCAATTTGCATAATATTGGGCATATTGTTCCTCTGAAGCTTCCAGTATGAATTATTGACTAGATAGCGAACAGATCGGATACCGCTCAGACTGCATTCAGGTTCAGAAAAGTGTGGATTTATCACGACGTTCGCCTTTTCGCAATGGCGTGTCTCAAATTATGTTTGAACTATGGCGTTACCAGCGGACTAGACAAGGGGGAGTTAAACTGGTCTTTTCCCACAATATCTCTCATATCACTCAACCATTCCCTATGTTGTGGGTACTCAAAAGAATCGTCTCAGTGAGACGATTCTTTTGAGTATCCACAACATAGGGTTTGAGGGTCATATAAGGATTTTAGAACGTGAAAAATTCCCCCTTATCTAGAGAGAACTGGGTGTTACTAAAGCGTGAACGTTTATGGCGACGCTTTTAAGAAATGTAGTTGTAGGGAAATGAATAAAAACGAATTAACGAGCATTTAATTGCTTTTGAAACCTTATCGGTTGAGGTTTGTATTTTATTTCAGTTTATTTTCTGATTTTTTTTTTTTTTTACCCTCTAACCCTTACCAACAGGTAGAATTATATCGAACAAAATAGTATGAAGCAGACGGCTTTTAAAAACAAACTGGTTAATTGATTATAATAAGCAATATCGCCTTTGTAATAACGTTTTCGATTCTATTCAATGACTAAACAAGATTTATATATGCTTTCTAATTGTTTTCCGAAATATGTTGGGCAGTTGTCTGCTGCCGATGTGTTGCGTGTGATAAACGCTTAGGAATTATCTTTCTTCATCACGAACAGGCAAGACAAAACCAGAGTGGTTTTTTTTTATCAGACTGTTCTAATCCTTTACACGATATCATATTTTCGTATCATCTTATTTGAAAACATACGTAAAAAAGAATTGTAATATCTGGAAACTTGGAAGTATCAATTTTGATACATAACTTGAAACGCTGTGAGGAAGATGAAAAAATAATACTCGTTTTGAACAAATGCAAATGTGTCCCCTCAATGTTTTCAAAAGTCGTCTGCAGCATAAGGCGTTTGATGTCGTCTGTATTCAGAATAAGGGTTAAATAGCGAGTCATCGTGATGGGCATATCACTTAAAATGACATTTGAACCAATTCCCTCAAAGTGTATCCAATTTTTGACAGTAATATGTGACTAGTTTGATTACCCCAATAAAGGTTTGACGGACCGGACCATCCAGTGATTTCAGGATAGCTCGAGTTATCTTGATCAAATCATAAAGAGATTGTAATTCATTCTACATCCTCTCATTAACTAAATGTTTAGTCCTACTGGTCATGCTCCCTTAACTCTACATGTATCACACGGTCAGTCGGGTGCAACTCCAAACAGTAAAGGCCAGGGCAATCCCTATACATACAGCCAATCGGGTGCAACTCCAAACAGTAAAGGCCAGGGCAATCCTGTACAAACGGCCAGTCGGGTGCAACTCCAAACATTAAAGGCCGATGCAATCCTATACAAACGGCCAGTCGGGTGCAGCTCCAAACAGTAAAGGCCAAGGCAATATTGTACATACGGCCAGTCGGGTGCAACTCCAAACAGTAAAGGCCAAGGCAATCCTATACATACGGTAAGTCGGGTGCAACACCAAACAGTAAAGGCCAAGGCAATCCTATACATACGGCCAGTCGGATGCAACACCAACCAGTAAATGCCAATGCAATCCTATACATACGGCCAGTCGGGTGAAACTCCAAACAGTAAAGGCCAAGGCAATCCTATACATACGGCCAGTCGGATGCAACACCAACCAGTAAAGGTCAATGGCGACCCCGTTCATACGGCCATTCGGATGCAACACCAAACAGTAAAGGTCAATGCAATCCTATACATACGGCCAGTCGGGTGAAACTCCAAACAGTAAAGGCCAATGGCGACCCTGTACATACGGCCAGTCGGATGCAACACCAAACAGTAAAGGTCAATGCAATCCTATACATACGGCCAGTCGGGTGAAACTCCAAACAGTAAAGGCCAATAGCGACCTTGTACATACGGCCAGTCGGGTGAAACTCCAAACAGTAAAGGCCAATAGCAATCCTATACATACGGCCAGTGGGGTGCAACTCCAAACAGTAAATGCCAATGCGACTCAAAACAGTGAAGGCTTAGGTGACCCTGTATATACGGCCAGTTAGGCGCACATTCAAACAATAATGGCCAATACGACCCTGTACATACTGCCAGTCGGGTGCGTCTCCAAACAGTGAAGGCCAATACGACCCTGTACATACAGTCAGTTAGGCGCATCTCGAAACAATGATGGCCAAGGCGACCCTGTATATACGGCCAGTCGGGCGCATCACGAGACAATGATGGCAAAGGCGACCCTGTAAATACGGCCAGTCGGGCGCAACTCTAAACAATGATAGCCAAGACGACCCTGTATATACGACCAGTCGGGCGCATCTACAAACAATAAAGGCCAATGCGACCCTGTATATACTGCCAGTCGGGTGCGTCTCCAAACAGTGAAGGTCATGGCGACCCTGTACATGTATACGGCCAGTCGGGCGCATCTCGAATCAATGATGGCCAAGGCGACCCTGTATATACGACCAGTCGGGCGCAATCCCAAACTGTATTCGCTACATGGTTGGACTTACATTAATAAGTTTGTGTCTAACTTTTGGCATATCAGAAAACCAAAAAAAAAAAAAAAGAGATAATTCTATCTTATCTGATAGATAACAGACCATTCTCTTCTGGTTCAAGCATTACAATCCGGCAAGATGCCATTCGATTGATCCGACTTGATTGTGCAAACAAGATATTGTTATGCGCTTTATACGAAAACAGCCGTGTTCTCTTTTAAGTTCAAGGGCACTTTTAGACAACACGGCGAACAGATACTATTTGATTAGAATGCGCGGATGAGCAAGCTGATCTGAATCAGCTCTTGTCTGAAAGTCCTGGAAGTCGGTTTTCCAGTGACATGACAAATACACATGTTGTATTTTATTTATGAAATATAAAGGTACGTTCTGTTCTGTTTTACTATTTAGCTGGCCTTGGCTCGTCCTATATAGAATCAAATAACAAACAATAATGATAGTTAATTTCACTTCCTTTGGTCTCAGTTTCAAACAGCATTCTTGGCAATCAAAAAACACTTCAGAGTGATTGCTGCTTAACAGGAGAGATCTGAGGAGAAACAACTTTAAATGAAGCGATTTCTTTATACTTCTGGTGAGTCAAAAACACTTGAAAACGAACAGGCAATAAAATGTGTCCGCATGGCGCCTTCTTTAACTTGTTTTGGTTTGAGTAAAATCACATGTTTTGGTGTTAGTTAAAGTAATAAATATCAGCCGCGTCAAGAGATTTGGGGTCTGAATGCATCTGTTTACAGTGAAAACTCGGGCGAACATCTGAGCATAGTTAAGACTAGTGCGATAATCTGTGTACAGTGAAAACTCAGGCGAACGTCTGAGCACAGTGAAGACTAGTGCGAGAATCTGCGTACAGTGAAAACTCAGGCGAACATCTGAGCATAATGAAGACTAGTGCGAGAATCTGCGTACAGTGAAAACTAAGGCGAACATCTGAGCATAGTGAAGACTAGTGCGAGAATCTGCGTACAGTGAAAACTAAGGCGAGCATCTGATCATAGTGAAGACTAGTGCGAGAATATGCGTACAGTGAAAACTAAGGCGAACATCTGATCATAGTGAAGACTAGTGCGAGAATCTGCATACAGTGACGATTCAGACGAACATCTGAGCACAGAGACTTCTCTTGCTGTATAAGTGTAACTTAGTCCAAGAAGCAGATTTTACCAAAGTAAACTAGACCTGAAGCTGACCTTTACATGATCCCATTACAAAGAATCAATAAGACCCCAATATCGCCAGACGCGACTCGTGTATATCTTGATAACCTTGATAATTGAACTATGACACAGAACACATTGGTAAATTATGCCTCTGGACCACTAAATCATTCGTTAGTCTCTTTGGAATCTGATCAGGATCGCCCTCAACTTCGCGATTTAGTCATTCACATATACCCGACGGTCATGACAACAAACAGTTAACTATTTGTTCTTCTGTATGCGAGGTAAAATCCTTACCCACATACAACAAAACTGCAGCAGACGTCTTTGAAAACATATTGGCAAAAATAAATACCAATGAATGAGAGATTATTATTTTTTGAATAAGTCGTTTGCTGCAGGGGCGTCAAAAAGCGTCTTTATGTTGAAAACGTTTGCATATCCAGTTATGCACAACTTTATAAGTTACATTGTTAGCTACTACCTAATAAATTCTTAGCGAAGGCTGCGTTACAATACTCACAAGAAGTGTCAAAATTAAGGAATGATGACATGACATCAGGTGCATGAATCAGCGGGAATACCGTTGACTACACAGGCAATCTTATAATATCTCTTATATAATACATGCAAATCTTGACGCCTTTGCAGCAAACAGCGTTTGGACAACATTATAGGAATAATTCATGCTTCAAGCAATGAATCGATCCGCTTCAAATTCATTCGCAAACAAGACAACCCCGATAGTTTGAGCACATAGTTCGTTTTCAACCCTTTGTAAAAAACCAAACAGACAGTATCGACAAAGTCGTCATCTGCAGATGAAGTAGATCTGTGTATGTATACATGTTGGATAGGAAAGGATTAAACGCACTAATCTTAGCCACACGTTTAAAATGTAATCTAGATTGGAACCATCTGATACAAAATTAAAATTCATAATGCTTATTGAGCACAATTTTTCCTTTTTAAAAAATAATCAAAATCGCAAAAAGACTAATCAGCAACTTCAAACAACGTGTGGTCGAACACATTTTAACTTTAACCCTTTCCCATATATAGACGATTTCTGACGCCCCTGTAGCAGGCGACGTTTGAAAACACTGTGACAAAAGGAGAAATTGCTCAAAACGAGCAATTTCTCTTTTGCCACAGTGTTTTCAAATTTTATTCGATTTATTATACCATTATTTATTGAGATCTTTGACACTTTTTTGCCAAGATGTTTTCAAAGTGGTCCGCTGCAGATTTGCTGTGTGTGGGAAAGGGGTTAGACTTATATGCACAATCAGTTTAATCAAATTTGATCAATGGGTACTTCTCGTGTAATGAACGTTTCTCAAGATTAATGGGATAAAGATTAACGTAAGCTATATCAGTCTATTTAAACAGATAATCCTTGAATAAATAAAGTATCGCTTTTCGCTATAAATCGGTGGGTGTTTCGGTCTAAATCGGTTCGCGTTTCTACTCTAAAACGGTTGTTGTTGTTTTTTTCGCTCTAATCGGTTCCCCTATGGAATCCCGCCGTGGTCGCGTGGTTATCACATCGGGGTTTGAACCGGGCGTCCTGGTTTGATCGCTATTGTCATTGTGCAAAACACATTTTCTAGCCTAGTACTGGGTTGTTTACTAAGGAATCATGAATAAGTGAACTGTCGCTCGCCGTGATATAACAGAAATAATGTTGCAAAATGGCTTCAAACCCTAACAGACAATTTAACAAATAATAAAAAATCGTGTCCCGTTTAACCGATATAATAATAGTTAATATCATCTGTTTAGAAAAAAACGTTGAATTAGTGCTACGTTTTCTCAATTAGTAAAAGTATTATGGTTTCAAACTTGTAATGCAAAATGTCACTTAGTCCTTTTCGGGAATATTTTTTGGGGGGATTTGAACAATGTTTCCTTTTTGTTGTTAGATTGACTTGCAACACTTAACGACGTCAACCGGGACGTCATTATATTACAGTCGTGAGCACGCACTTTTGCGTTCAATCACAACACTCGTTTTGGGATAATACTTTATCTTATTTTTTTTTGTATAACTGTTTAACTGCACGTTAAAATTTCATTTTTGAGCACCACGAACACAGCGTTTACCTTTTATCACATTGTATGCCTATTAATTGCTGCCTGCAAACCTATTTTGGGCGTGATAAATATCATTCTTTCGTGGATTTCTTCTTTTTGTTAGATTTCATCTAGTAACTTTTGCACACCATATTTTTTATGTGGTTTTCCTCAGCCCATCATGTTATAATGTCTCATATTTAATAAACGTTTAATTCATGTTTAATCATGTTTAGATTAATGATTTTTCATGTTTACTTTCATGTTATCATGTTTAATTCATGTTTCATGTTTTATTCATGTTTCATGTTTAATACTTTTAAATTCCAAATAAAAGTATGTGTGTTCGTATTTTCCTGTCATGTATAGTATATGTATTTGTATGTGTTCAGACAGATTGTACTACATGTATTTACACGTCATTAATAAAATGCTCTGTCTGTCTGTCTGTCTGTCTGTCTGTCTGTCTGTCTTCTGTCTGTTTTTACACTTACTTGTAATTAAAGCGGGGAACGGCTGAGACATATGATTACGCGTAATTATTGTCATTGTTTTGAAGTCGTTTATTACAGGATAAAAGTAACCCTTTCCCTCATATAGACGCTTTTCTGATGCCTCTGCAGCGGACGGCTTTTGGAAAACATAGTGACAAAATAAGAAATTGCACAAAACTCGTGCAATTTCTCCTTTTGCCACAATGTTTTCCGCTTTTAGTCATAGGTTATCCATTCAATTATGGAGATTTTCTATTTTTTGACAAAATATGTTCAAAGTCGTCTGTAACAGAATTGTTGTAGAGGGAAAGGGTATAATAATGGACACAGATTGACCAGTTAAAAATAATCCAAGTAAGATAAGATAGATAAGATAAGATAAATGTTTATTTACGTGACCGCGTGATTTACATAAATGAATAACAAATGTTATACAAAGTTACCACATCCGGGCCCAATTTGGCCTATAAGTTACCATAAAATATTAAAGGTGCTGAACTCCAGATCACAGATAGTATAGTCAAAGTTTAAAACTGTTCAAATGTTGTCTTAAACTATTAGGAATCATAATTCTGGGACAAATTATGAGTAAAGTGTCACTTTTCCAGTACAATAACACATCAAATATTGATCGTTAAGGCTTT
>JASEVX010000005.1:53558478-53620271 GCA_031761405.1 Serripes groenlandicus | reverse complement strand
CTCTCTCTATCCCATTCTGTCTCTCTATCCCCCAAATAGGAAAACAGACGAAAAGAAAATATAGCAGTATCTTTGTTTCATGTAATTGTATAACTGTATGATCGCACTGTGGACTATTTAGTTCATATGCTATTTACTGAAGGAAGATGTCACACTCTTAAAATACAAATTGGATACAGAATTGAAAACCTTGTGGCAGAAATTGCTCCTTTTTACCTTATTTTCCACCTATCGTCTGTTTCAGATGCCACAATGGTCGACTATATCAGGTAAAACATTTTTAGAGGATTCAAGAGGGAAAGTATCTTACCTTTTGTTACTAATATAGTGAATATAAATAACTCCAAAATAAGTCCACTACACCTCGCCATCGTTGAGCGAGTCGGTTACGCACCAATCGATCAATTAATCACGGGTAGGGTAAAAACCCGGACTAATAATCCGTTAACCGCTTCCCCACATACACACCAATCGAATTTGAAAAAATATCTACTATTTTTTTTATATAAACTCCTATAAAATTAAAGTTAATTTATTAAATAGTTGTAAAGATTGTGGTAAAGGAGAAAATGATCATTACGAACAATTTATCCATTTGCCATAATGTTTTCAAAAGTCGTCGCAATCATAATTTCATAATCCGTTGGAGAAAAAACCACAGCACTTGATCCACACTAAATCTCATAAGCCCATTAAGATAAAAAGTTCCGATAACTTTCAAATGAACGCTATATCATCTAGCTATACACCTCTGGCTGTTACAGAGATAGAGCGGAATAAAAAAACGTCGATCTACTCTACGTCTATTTAAACGCCCCCTTTCCATCATACATGTCATTTCTGACGCCTCTACAGCAGACGGCTTTTGAAAACATTGTGAAAACAAGAAATTGTGAGCAATTTTTACTTTTGCCACAATTTGTTTTCTAACTCTTTTCAATAATAAACATTTTCATTTTAGAGATTTTCTATAATTTTGCCTAGATGTTTTTAAAAGTCGTCTGCTACATATTTGTTGTATGTGGGAAAGGGTTAAAATTAACAGACCAGGCCTAGAAATCAGTTTATTTCTCCCCGCAAAAAATATAAAACGTGCTTTCATAGCACTTCGCTAGATCTACGAACTATGTCAGATCACGTAACCGCGGAGGATTTGATTTGACACGGATAAACATAGTATAATTGTATTACTACGATTAGTAAAACCAACGACAAAGTTCAAGTGTCTCCGAATACCTGGTGGGATTTCCGGTTGATTCTAATTAATGTTAGACGTGTCATAAAGAAAATGGTATGGCCTACATATTGCTTTTATTGATTGATTTGGGTTTTAACGCCGTTTTTAACAATTTCTCAGTTATATCACGGCGGCCAGTTCGCCTACTCATGCATTTCCTGGTTTTCTGAATGGATAACCTATGACAAAAAGTGGAAAACATTGTGGCAAAAGGAGAAATTGCACGTTTTGTGCAATTTCTTCTTTTGTAACTATGTTTTCAAAACCCGTACCAGTATTCCACACAACAATCTTCCCAAGCAACTGGCTGCCTTTTCCACATAGACTTAGCCCATTGGTGGCAGACGAATGACGCATGGTCGATCGTCGGAAAGAAAGTTGGCCGAGCTGGGATTCGAACTCACAACCCCTGGATTGATAGCCCGCGTCGCTACCGACTGAGCTACCGACTGAGCTACCGGGGCTCGGCCCTGCATATTGCACTTGACCGTTTAACTTACATTGATTTCTAGAATCGCCTGCTTTGAAACAGCTGGTTATAAAAGAACTCGCTGGTTTAATTAAGTCGCACGTTTTGAGCATTTCAAAAAACCACTTAAAACCGATGATGATGAAGACGATGGTGTTAAAACAGCTTATTTTATGGAGATTGGAAGTTAAATATGGAAAACAGCAGTTAAAAAATATTGAGGAGGGAATTTAAAATCGCTAAAATCTATTAACTTTTTACAATATTTTCTAAATGGCATCTACTATAGAGGCGATATCTATCGCCTTTTATCGGGGAAATGGTTTTCTCGGGGCAATAACGTGTAGGGTCACCTTTTCATAGCTCGGCTCTATTAATGTTTAATTTAACCCTTACACCTATAGACATTTATTTACATTCCGCAGGCCGGATAACTTTATCAAAATCCACGTACGCAATTCTCTTTACTTTTCATTATCGTTTAGAATGTAAATATATATATACAGTCCAAAGTCCTTAATCCTTTCCCTCATACGACAATTCTGCAGCAGACGACTTTGAAGGTATTTTGTCAAAACATAGAAAATCTCCATAATTGAATGGATAACCTATGACAAAAAGTGGAAAACATTGTGGCAAAAGGAGAAATTGCACGTTTTGTGCAATTTCTTCTTTTGTCACTATGGTTTCAAAAGGGCGTCTGCTGCAGAGGCGTCAGAAAGCGTCTATATGAGGGAAAAGGTTAACCATTATCAACATATAGACGCTTTCTGACGCCTCCGCAGCAGTAGTCTCTTGAAAATATTGTGACAAAAGGAAAAATTGCTCAAAACGAGCAATTTCTCCTTTTTGCCACAATGTTTTCATATTTTTTTTCCAGTATTTCAGCAATCATAAAAAGAGATATCCTGTATTTAACTAAATGATATTAATGTTGTCTGCTGCAGATTTCTTGCATGTGGGAAATGGGGGGTTAAAGGCATACACCTTCAATTCAAACGCGTGTAATACACTACCCCTTGTCCTGATTGACGCGAGGTACTATCATACATGGATATTATATTGACCACGATTGGCATGCGTAATCGTAAAATATGATCTTCGTCTACATTGTTTGCGTTGGTTAACATTTTCCCACATACATGTACAACAAATCGGAAGCAGACAACTTTAAAAACATATAGTAAAAAGTATTTCTATGAAATGAAAGGACAATTATTGAATAAAGTGGAAACATTGTGGCAAATTGAGAAATTGCTCGTTTTGAGCAATTACTCATATTTTCACATTCAAGTCATCTACTGCAGAGGCGTCATAGTGGGTCTATACGGGCATTGAGTGAAAGTATTAACAACTTTTA
Source organism: Serripes groenlandicus (assembly GCA_031761405.1). Classification (NCBI taxonomy): domain Eukaryota; kingdom Metazoa; phylum Mollusca; class Bivalvia; order Cardiida; family Cardiidae; genus Serripes; species Serripes groenlandicus. Next base: position 53,617,205 of record JASEVX010000005.1, on the reverse strand, counting down.
GAAAAGATATAAAAGCAAAATGATAATTTGGATCATCTGATCATCGATTTACTTATTAGTTTTAAAATCAGCTATGACCGAGAAAAGTACTGACACCAATAACATTTGGGCTAACGATTAGTTTTAGATTGTTTGTTTAGTGTTATCCACGCTTTCAACAATTTTTCAAATGTTTCAGGGAGTTTACTAGGTTTGTTACCAGTACAAGTGATCATTTCTCTCTGATCCCAGCGAGTCAGTCGTAATGCTAATCCTACATCCCTGAGCGTCAAGGAGGGAAAGCAATTATTACAATTTCAAAGTCGTTGTTACGACTCGCTCGGGTATCAAACCCGCGACCTCCCGCACCCGAGGCGAACGATCTAACACTACACCAAACGGGCATTCATGTCTGCGTAGTATTTCATATAAACACCAATACAAGAAGTGAAAAAGATCCACGACAACAGCGAGTGCTGTTTGGAATTGCGTACATGTATACGTATTATACTGTCAATAAATCATTGTGGTACATGAAATGTACATCTGTTATTGAGTGACATCGTAACATACATACATTCTAAACGTGAACGTATTTGATGATTAATACTAACCCAGGTGAACATTCATGTATTACACGTATACGAAAACATTTAGGGGACATATATATATATATACATGTACACGCCCAGCGATAGTCGGTAAAGGCGGGAGCTAACGATCGAGGAATCATGCGTTTGAATCTCCACTTGGCGGTCCATTGAAGACAGTGGTGTAAAGGTAGAGCGTCGGCCTCTCGTTCCAATGGTCCCGAGTTCGAATACCCAGGACGAGCATGATTAATATAAGCTGAAAGCTTGGTTAACAATCGGTGAAAAATAAACAAGTTTTAACTAAACTTTTAAACTAAGGCAGTCCATGCCTCCATACTCTCCAAAGTTTTGTCAAATTTATTGTTGCATTATTTCACGAGGCTCCCCCACTGGTCTGAAACGTCTTTCTGTTGGGACAGAAAGACAGTCATGAATAAATTGAATAGAACACTGGTTCGAGAAAAGGAGGAATCACACCTGTTAGTTTAATTTGAGTGTGAATGAAAGTCTTGTCAGAACATTGGCGCTTATTAAATATCACCAAACGCTTATAATATTATCCTTTATATGAATGTTTAACCGGCTTTTTAATATTTTCTCCCTGATGTCTGATGGGGCAAAACGTGTAAACTCAACAAACACGAAGAGTGGAATCATAAGTGTTATACAGAGCTGAATTCATAAAGGGTAAAATGATAAAATGCTCGTTATTAGCAATTTCGTTTACCCCTCAGTGCGAGAGAGAGTTTAGGAAAAAAACCTCATCAAAAGCAGAATGAAATTTGTAAATAAAATTTAATCAAGTTTCTTTATAACTTTATTGATTTTGAATTATGAATTTGAATAGACGAATGTGTTTGGGAAATGTACTTAACCGAGTACTCAAAGTTATTAAAAGGACTTCGGGTTAATGAAAAGGAACACGTTTTAGTAAACTAAAGAACAGCTGGACATCTAGTGTTTTCAGTACAGCCAAATTGGACCCTTCGCTATAAATGGTTTAGTTTGTTGGTGTTTCACGCCGTTTTCAACATTTCAGTTATATCACGGCGACAGTTCACTTATTTATGATCCCTGTGTAAACAAACAAGTACTATGTTAGAAAATGTGCCTTGCACAAGATCACACCACCATGACCGGGACGCGACGCCCGGTTCCAAATACTCAACACGTTAACCACGCGGCCATGGCGATGCCACTTGATTTTTACCAGCCGTTGGAGTTTTAGAAAGTAATGAAAACATCATAAAAATACTTTATTTATTTCAAACCAACACAGTGCATAGAAATACATAGAAAGTAATGAAAACATCATAAAAAATACTTTATTTATTTCAAACACAGTGCATAGAAATACATAGAACATAGTAATAAGATCTACGAGGATTGAAATTTACCCCCTTTCCTTCATGGAACAAATCTTCAGCAGACAACTTTGAAATTATCTTGGCAAAAATATGAAAAATATCTGTAAATGAAAGTTTAATAACTGAACAGATTTGACAACATTGTAGCAAAAGTAGAAATTGCTCATCATGTGCAATTTCTCCTTTTGTCACAATGTTTTCAAAAATCAGATAACTTTGAAATTATCTTGGCAAAAATATGAAAAATATCTGTAAACGAGAGTATCATAACTGAACATATTTGTAAACATGATAAGTATGTTTCATACTCAGTTACTTCTGTGACACAATATGGAAGGAATAAACAACAACACAACTCTTGCTTAATGAAATGTATACAAGATGTATTTGTACTTTGTACGCGGAATGAAAATAAAAATCCATACTTAGTGTTGGAAAAGCAACAGTCTTCAAAACGTTGTCTGTACGAACGTCAAAATCCATATATTACTAGGAAGAGAGTTAACCCTTTCCGGCATGTAACCGACTTATTTAATCAGCAAAATGAGAACTAGCTCATAATAAGAAAATTAATTTTGTTTGCCATCAGTTTTCTTTTCTTTCTTCAATAATTGAATTTTCATTTTTTTCATTTTTTTAACTAATAGTATTTTCAATTATAAATAGGTTTATGTATCTGCCTAGATGTGTTCAATGTCTTATGCAACAGGTGTGTTTGTATGCAGGGAAATTATTAATCCTATTAAATGTATTGACAGATGTCAATACAATTTTGATGCCGGACAGAAAACAAACAACAAATAGAAGGGGAAAAAAGGTCATTTTGAAATATAACAATACATAAAGAATGAATGAAATGCGACGAGCAATTTAGTTTGAATCAGTTATTGAGTTTTAACACAGTTTATATATAACACATGCAACATCTCTTGGGTCACTAGCATGACATGATAAGCAAGCACATATTTTAAAACATTGTGGCAAAAGGCTAAATTGCTCGTTAAGAGAAAGATCCTATTTAATTACATTGTTTTCTTAAGTCTGTTGCAGTGTGTGTGAAAAGAGGTTTAACTTGTTTGAGAGCAGTACACATGGTGCAGGTCAAGGGTTAATCAACACGCTATTGACCAGTTCACGCGAATGTCGATTCATCCTGCTGATTTGTTAACATTGTTGAACCACTTGACCACACCGCCGTGGTTTTAAATAACTGTCAAAACTGACTCACAAACACAAACGATGATGAGGTACCCGGCATGTATAAAGGTTCCCCGATACACCACTATGGCACGCCGTTTGCACAATAACTACAAGAAACTAGGTTCTCACATGAGAACTTAGGTTCTCGGTGAAAAATGAAGTCACAGGGTTTTCTGAAAACCTACGTTCTCGGCATTTATTGACACAATTATTTTGAAAACTTACGTTCTCAGTCGAAAACCTTTGTTCCCGGTTGATATCATATCACACCACAAAGCGGTGATAGAACAGGGAACCCATGTTGGAATACATATTAACCCAAACGAGAGCAGGGTTTATTTCCACTTTGATTATCGAAAAAGTAGACTTACCAGTGTTTATTATGAATTGATGTAAACACTGTGCGAGAAATAGGCTGCGTTCTCTAGAAAGCAGTAGCTTGTCTGTGTTTTTGCGTCTTAACTTCTGAAGTGTAATGACCCTTCACCTCATACAGACGCATTCTGACGCCTCTGCAGCAGACAACTTTTGGAAACATTGTTGCAAAAGAAGAAATTGCTCAAAAAGAGAAATTTCTCCTTTTGTCACAATGTTTTCAACCGTATGTAATTCATTAATGGAGATTGTTCACGTTTCTTCCAATATTTTCAAAGTCGACTGCTACAGATGTGCTGAATGGGGGGAAGGGTTTAAAATCATATTTCTGCTGAAATTATGAAAATGGTATCATCTTTCAAAGGACCCAATTTTACCTGCACAAACGCAAACAGGGAATGTTAACTTCCTTATGGGTGTGTACCTCGTACAAACCAAACCAGGCGTAATAAAGAAATTGAAAATTGAATCAAAGTGCTGAGTGCTGATTATCATTATCGAGTGACGTAGACCTGTAACAGTTATTAAGAAGAAATAAGGGGGAGGGGGGGGGGGGGGGGGGGGCGGGGGGATTATTTCTTTAACCCTTTCCCTCATACGACAATTCTGCAGCAGACGACTTTGAAAATATTTTGTCAAAATAAGGAAAATCTCTATAATAATTGAATGGATAACCTATGACTAAAAGTGGAAAACATTGTGGCCAAAGGAGAAATTGCTCGTTTTGAGCAATTTCTTCCTGTGTCATTATGTTTTCAAAAAGCCATCTGCTGCAGAGGCGTCAGCAAGGGTTAATATATCGGATGCTGTTTGGGTAACATTAGATAACTCTTAAATAACCTGTCAAACGTAATTGATAAAAGGCGCTCTTCCGCCCCCATTGTTTGGGTCCTTCGTCACCCTTATAGACAGGTGACTCTCAGGTTCGGCGTCAATTCGAGTTACAATGGCGGACAATTAGTGGGGCTACAATTTTAGGGGTTTTGTCTGAATATGCTTTATGGTCTATATAACGTATAGGTTCGCGGCTAATACTTATGGGGAGTCTGTGCGCATGCGCTCACTTCAGTATTCACAGTACGCAAAATACAATATACCAAAAACTGGCTAGAAAGGGGCTCGGGTATAATCGAAATTTGAAGTAATCCTTTCCCACATACAACAAATCTGCAACAGGCGACTCTGTTAACATCTAGACACACATATGGACAATCTCTATAGAGTAACACTTGAATAAAGTTGAAAACATTGTGGCATAAGGAGAAATTGCTCATAATGATCAATTTCTCCTTATGCCACAATGTTTTGAAAAGTTGTCTCCTGCAGAGGTGCAAGTGGGAAAGAGGCAATACAATTATCGTTAAAACTATATGCTCGCATTCTTTCTTAACGCTTTAAACACACAGAGGACGTTTGTGAAGCAAACAACGCGTAATAAAAGTGCGTGAAAAAATAAAATTGCTCCTTTTTGCAGAATGTTTTAGCCATGTATCCGAATAAAATTCAAGATGCAAGAATGTTTTCATCAGAAATTATATTCAAAGCAGACGATTCGAAAATAAGCCTATCAGATAAACGGTCAAAGTAAAAAAAACACACACACCAAAAAAACCTATAAAGTAAGGTGTGGGAATGGTTTGCTATAAGTTGATACGTAAACACACAGGCTAATACAACGACGTTCTCTTCTGAGCAAAATAATAGATCAAAGTTCAAACAATGAAATACAATCTAACATAAGTCAAACATCAAAGAGTGGGCGAAGAGATTATAATTGTTTGATGGTTGTAATGATTTGGCGGACACATACTGTTGCTTTGTAATACAACGTAGCATAATAAAAACTACATTGAACTGTACCAGTCGAAAAGGGCCTTCCTGCATTTTGCTTTGTAATGCAACGTAGCATAACAAAAACTACATGAACTGCACCAGTCGAAAAAGGGCCTTCCTGCATGTTGCTTTGTAATGCAACGTAGCATAACAAAAACTGCATTGAACTGCACCAGTCGAAAAGGGCCTTCCTGCATGTTGCTTTGTAATACAACGTAGCATAACACAAACTGCACCTGTCGAAAAGGGCCTTCCTGCATTTTGCTTTGAAATACAACGTAGCATAACACAAACTACATGAACTGCACCTGTCGAAAAGGGCCTTCCTGCATTTTGCTTTGTAATGCAACGTAGCATAACAAAAACTTCATGAACTGCACCTGTCGAAAAGGGTCTTCCTGCCATTTGCTTTGTAATACAACGTAGCAGAACAAAAACTACATGAACTGCACCAATCAAAAAGGGCCTTTCTGCATTTTGCTTTGTGATACAATGTAGCATAACAAAAACTACATGAACTGCACCTGTCGAAAAGGGTCTTCCCGCATTTTGCGTATATTGAAGACATATTAGTCTGCGCAATTAATTGTTTGGTGTTTTACGCCGCAATCAACTATATTTCAGTTATATCACGGCGTTTCCTTAGTAAGTGTGGTCCATTTATCCCGACACCAGCCAGTCAGTCGTAATGCTAAGTCAGTCGTAGTCGCCAAGAGAGCAATCATTACTACCATTTTTAAAGTCTTTGTTAAGACCCGACCGGGTATCGAACCCACGATTTCCCGCACCCGAGGCGGACGCTCTACCATAACAACACCGAGGCGGTCTGAACAAATGCACGTTCATTGTCCAGTCATCATTACAAAAGAAGTAGGTGCAACTTCTGGCCAAAGACTAAAATTGTAGCCTTACTGGTTTCACTTCGATATTGTTTTCAATTATGCTTATCTTCGACTTTGATGCGGCGACCGTAATAGGAGCACAGCCATGAGAAAAAAGGGTACGGAATTGCAAACTCATTCTTTGATGCATTTCAGAAGACGATTACTACAAACGTTGAGGGGAAAGGTGGAAAAAATATATATATATATTTACACTTTGCAGCTTTTTATTTTATGCAATATTACTTGAACATCCACGATTCTGATTCCTGATACGATATTTCAAGATTCGAAAATATGTAGCACCTTGAAAATTTTAGGACCGACTTCCAGATGGATATGATAAGATTGTGGGAAAAGTGAAATATGTCCGTTTATTAAGAATGTTTCCCTTATACATAAGTTGACCTTCACTGTTCGCCAATGCCCTATGATTGGTTTTCGAATATATAGCACGGCTCGGATACTTTAACTTTTCATATAACAACAACATTTACACTGCCACAGAGGACAAGAGCATTCACGTAACTATATCAGGATCTGACTGTGGTGTAACGTGCCGGGCTAAAGACGCAGAAGATCCCTTCAGCGAAAACTATACTCAACCCTGAAGGGGTCCACTTGTCTTATATATTAATCCTAAACTCCATCACTTCGAAACGGTGATGTAAATTTGCATATCAAATGCAACGTATACCGAACGTTTTCGTTACAGTGGTAAGTATTGTCCTTGTGGATGAGACAGTGTATGGATGTGCAAGTAGGCCGCTATATATGGAGGATATTTAATGAGTGTTTATTTATTATCACTTTGAATAAACGAGTTAACAAAGATGATATGCCGCGAGCCTTGGCTCCTATTTCAATGTTATTAATATATTTATCACATAAAGTGATTTATGAGGCGTATTTCGATAACATGTAGATTACATGAAATTAGTCGCTTATAGGGCCAAAGTGACTAACATCAAACCGCTGACGTGACGTCATTTTCATAGTTTAATTTCCGCGTTGTAACAGAGACCACAGGCGTCCGAATTTCTATTACAGCAAAAAATGCGGAAAATCACAAAATAACTCGTCAAAATACTCAAATAGTCTCTCTATATTGTCTATACGCTATGATAAAAATGATCGTAATGGTTATTTGGGGAATCCCGCACGTGTTACTATAAATAGCCCCTCTTTACGTCCATATAGTGTAATAATAATGACAAGGTGTGCAACGGCGTTTTCCCCCCTTGCTCGCTTCGGGCAATAATTTCCGCCGAAAAACGCCTAAACCGACCTGGTCTCAGGTAGAGACAGGTTCACAAATGATTTTTCACCTGATCCACAACATCAAAATTTGCCAACCGACCAACACGCCGGCGTTCTTAAGCTAACTGTTCATTATTTTTGGAAATTCGCCGAGTTCCCGACCGCCATGCGCTGACGTCACAATAATCACGTTCTGCAGCGTATATTTAACGCGTAATGACGCGCTTTTTTAGAATATTGTACCTGAGCAATGTTCGTTGGACTTGGTATTTAATCATTTTTCTTCCAAAAATAAAATTATTCATAAAAAATACGCTATATATTTGTACGTTTTAGAAAGAAGTATAAACAATATTTTTTAGACCATATATTAAATCGTAGTTTGATTAATCCGTCGCCGCGGAATTGTTATTAGTGTGACGTCAGCGCATGGCGGTCGGGAACTCGGCAAATTTCCAAAAATAATGAACAGTTAGCTTAATAACGCCGGCGTGTTGGTCGGTTGGCAAATTTTGATGTTGTGGATCAGGAGAAAAATCATTTGTGAACCTGTCTCTACCTGAGACCAGGTCGGTTTAGGCGTTTTTTCGGCGGAAATTATTGCCCGAATCGAGCAAGGGGGAAAAACGCCGTTGCACACCTTGTCATTATTATTACACTATATGGACGTAAAGTGGGGCTATTTATAGTAACACGTGCGGGATTCCCCAAATAACCATTACGATCATTGTTATCATAGCGTATAGACAATATAGAGACACTATTTGAGTATTTTGGCGAGTTATTTTGTGATTTTCCGCATTTTTTGCTGTAATAGAAATTCGGACGCCTGTGCAGAGACTTGAGTGCAAGACTGAAATTCCAAGCTAGTAGTGTCATATGATATTTTAAAAGTAATGGGATTTTGACACTCCCAGAGAGGGCTTTGTGTAAAAATAACAATTAACATTAAGTGATTTTAAAAAGTCTTATACTTTAATATAAAAAAACATACAATTGTAATATATAAACAGGTTTTGTTTCAGAATAACACAGGCGAATATGTCTATAGCTGTAGGGGCGTTCTCTAGATTATATGTTTTAAATATGAAAGGAGAAATAGAATTAGCCCCTTTAAAAATGACGTAGTTGGCCTAGTTCTGGCAGGTATAGGATACATAGAGAAGTGAACCCCCTTCGCTACCTATAGACGCCTCTGCAGCAGACGACTTTTGAAAACATTTAAGCAAATGCAGAAATTGTACATGGTGAGCATTACATTAATGGATTAAACTCTGTTCAATAATTGCAACTCATTAAAAGACATTTTCTAAGCTTCTGCTTAAAAAACAGTTTAAGTCGTCTGCTGCAGAGTTGTTGTATATGGGGCAGGGTTAACTACAATGAGATGTGTCAGACGATTTGGGTTGTTGTTGAATATGCGAACCGTGACGATTGTTTTGATCCGGGACACCTATCCGAACCAGACCCTTTTCTGTGCGTATCCTCGTAAAATAACCCGATACTTCGGATTGATTGATTGATTGGTGTTTTACGATTGTATCAGTTATACCACGGCGTTTTCTTGGCAAGTTACCAGTATTACTGGTCCGTTAATCCTGACACCAGTCAGTCAGTCGTAATGCTTATCCTTAATCCTGAGCGCTGCCATTACTAGCATTTCTAAAGAATTGTGTATGACCCAGGGGCGTAGCTAGGGTCTACATAGTGTGTACGCACACTTTTAGGGGGATCCGGGGGCATGCTCCCCGGGAATTTGTCTGTGGTGACTTTTGGGAGCATTTCAGTACCAAAATATGACTGATCTTGATGATAAAATAAACGCATTTTGAAATAGTAAATGTGTTGAATTTGTCATTTTTCTTCAAATCTATCAAGTCAGATCGGTTGTGTTATACTTACGCCTAGCCCATGTCAAGTTTAAATTGCAGATTTGAACCTTTTGAAATTTGAGTACTGGAGACAATGTGTACGCAGCTGCGTATTTTGTGTACAGTCAGCTAAGCACCTGTGACCAAGCCGGCGATCGAACCCGCGACAGACGATCTACCACTCACTAATCACAGAGTCAGTTGCGATTTCCGACACAAAACTAAACAAGAGGACGATGATGTTCCTAAATCGCTCACCTGAATGAATAGAAACTAAATAGTTTTCTTATTCTATACATACAAGAAAAAGAAGCAACGCCCCCGGAGGCCTTGTTTATCAACATATAATAATCTGAACAATCTTGGTAGCGGCTAACCCAAGGAACATGTGTGCACAACTATTTTACAATCAGGCCTCAATTTTGGACAATATGTTCAAAGTTTTCACGATATATACATATAAAGCAAACTAGCCCCGACCCCTTGTTGCCATGTTTTTTAACGATTTGAATAATTTGAACAATCATCGGGCCGGTAATTGGACAAGATGATTTTTACTTTTTTCATATAAGGGGGAAAAAAGCCCTGACCCTTGGCGGGCATATTTTTCAACGGATCGGAATAATTTAGAAAACCTTTTTAGACGTTAAACCAAGGAATATTTATGCTTAATCATTTTCAAACTGGGACAGAGAACTTTTGGACAAGCTTTTAAAAGTGTTTTCATTTTTTTTACTTTTCTGATGCCGCAGCAACCAAAGCTCTATATGAAATTTAATTATTTTAATTAACAACCTTTGAAGAGGACCTCTCCTATGAAATTAATATGACATTAGTCCACTGGTTTAGAAGATGCTTGTAGGAAAATTGCTTTGGAAGATTGTTGTGTGGAGTACTGGTGTGAGAAAACCAGGAAATGCATGAGTAGGTGAACTGGCCGCCGTGATATAACTGAGAAATTGTTAAAAACGGCGTTAAACCCAATCAATCAATCAATTGTAGGAAAATGTGAACAGACGACGTCGCGTGATTACCCAGCACGAAGCACTTCGTGCTCAGTTGAGCTAAAACGTCGACCCCTAGTAGTTTTACACCTCCACAAAAATATCATGTACTCTAACCGCAATAAAAATCAATCAAGGAGTATTAAGTTCGAACTCGAGCTCGGGCCTACTTGTCGTTCGTACGAGGTCTTTACCCTGACCAGCATCATCCGTATAACAACAATAACCGGACTAAAGATAGTCTATGTGGAGAATTGGTGTGAGAATGCCAGGAAACACGTCGGTATGTATAATGGCCGACGTTATATAATAACTGAAACTCTTGCAAACAGCGTTAACCGTTTCCCACGTACAACAAATCTGCAGAAGACGACTTTGAAAATATCAGCGCAAAAATATGGAAGCTCTAAAAATTAAAGAACTTTTATTGAATACATTTGAAAACCTTGTGACAAAAGGAGAAATCGAAACGGTCGTCTGCTGCATAAACGTCAGAAAAGTATGTCTGTAGGAAATGCAACGTATTCGAACTCGTTCTGTACTTTGATATTGCATATACCCACCAAACAGAAACTAAACCATATGCGAGTCCATCAGCTAATTCAATCACTTTTCATTTGATCAACCAATAAAAAAACCCAGCGGGTATGCGAGTCCAACTGGGAACACCTTCTCCACTTCAAAGAACACAACAATTAGTATAGGTATGCCAGTCCATGTAAGAACACCCTTTCTACTTCAAAGAACAATTCTTCTCACCAAGTGATCTTACAGGTACACCAGTCCGACCGTGGGAATACAATTACTCTTCTATTAAAATAAAAACAAGAGGCCCAAGAGGGCCAGTATCTCTCCAAACAGCCCCGACGGCCATGTCTTTCGACCAATCAACATGGCTTGAAGGAATCTGATAGAGGGTCACCCTAGGAATATTTCTACAAAATTATTTGAAAATCAGCCTGACACTTTCGGAGAAGAAGATTTTTTAAGTTTTCACCAAAGCCGTATACATTATTGTTTTCTTTCGGTTGCCATGGAAACCAGAATTTTGCATGGATCCAAAAAAATCAGGAGAGGATGCTTTCTATGAAGTTTCATCCTAGTTGTCCAAGTGGTTAGGGAGAAGTCGTTTGAAGCAAAACGTTAACGGACGCACGCCAGACAATTCGCCATGACATAAGCTCGACTGTCGCCGCAAGGCGAACGCTCATCCGGTTTTTTTTTAAGTCGAAGAAGGGGCATTACTGAATAATAAGTTGGTCTAGACATGCGAATTATTCCCAGGATCATGCGTACCAAGTTTCATTTGAAAATGTGGAACGTTTTTTGAGTTATGAGATAAGGTTAAAGTTTTGTGAAGACGACTCCAATGGTATCAAGATAGCTGAATAGCCCGACTTTCTTTCTTCGATAAACAGACGAGCTAAAAATACATGTCAAAAGTTTAGTCAGACAGGGATTTAACCATGTATGCCTACTCGATATATACAACCCTTTCCCTCATATAGACGCTTTCTGAAGCCTCTGCAGCAGACGGCTTTTTGAAAACATAGTGACAAAAGAAGTAATTGCTCAAAACCATCAATTTCTCCTTTTGCCACAATGTTTTTCACTTTTAGTCATAGGTTATCCATTCAATTTTAGAGATTTTCTATTTTTTGACAAAATATGTTCAAAGTCGTCTGCTGCAGATTTGTCATATGAGGGAAAGGGTGAAGACACCTACTTTGCAATATGAGAAGAAATATGCATTTCTCCTTTACATATTGGGAGTATACATATGTACGAGGAGAAATTGCTCGTTGTGGGCAACTTCTCCTTTTCTAAAAACGTTTTAAAAGGTCGCCTGTTGGTTAGACATCAAGGAATGTCTGTATCAAACGAGAATGGAGTGCTCCGCGGAGCACGTGTGTCACCTGCACCTGCTCATTGAAAGTGTGACGGACAGACTACGGACGGACAAACAAAAGTAATCCCTAAGTGCCTACCATGCTACGCAGGGTGACACAAAAAGTGTGTAGTTAAAACAGACGAATCTACATTTTAATAAAGTTTAATTGTGTTCCAAAGGACGATCAACCAAACAAACCATCTTTACCATTATTACCTGAATCCATAAATCTAGAAAACCCATTCTCGACTTTTCACAAACCTTTCATACTGAGTGTTGGTGTATTACACCGCTTTTAACAATTGTTCAGTTATATCACAGCATATCGAGGGCTTGGCGTGAAACGGTTGTAACTTAAAACCTATTTTGAAAACCCTGGTTTAGGGGCAATTTTGACCCTTTTGTAAACAATGCAAATTTAGGTGCCATTGCTCAGAACGAGCAATGGCACCTAAATTTACATTGTTTACCAAGAAAAGTGATTTAACTCTTATAAAGACTTTATGGCGAGGTGATTAACCTTGGTAAAAAAATACCAATTTTAGATACAACTGTTTCACGCCAAGCCCTCGATATCCTGGGTACTTCAGGTTTATTTATCTTGACACCAGCCATTGCTAACCCCGCAACCCTGAGCGCCAAGGAGGGTAGCCATTACTACCGTTTTCAAAGTATTTGGTGTGACCCGACCGAGGATCGAGACTGTGACCTCCCGCACCTGCGGCAGACACTCTAGCCACTACACCACCGAGGCGGTCCTAGAATAGATACAGACCAGTATTAGTCTGCATGTATCCGAAGTTTGGTATTGTTCCATATTTTTCCCAATCTTTTTTAGAATCATGTTTCAGGATAATGGTATAGCGTTTAAAATTATGCACGATCGTAAGGGTAGACAAGTTCCTGCAACACAAAGGGATGCTAATTACCCTTTCCCGCATATAGACACATTTGCAGCAGACGACTTTTGAAAACATTTTGGCAAAAGAAGAAATTACTCATGATGAGCAATTTCTCCATTTGCCTCAATCTTTCCAACTCTATTCAATAATTACAATTCTATTAAAACAAATTTTACATATTTTTTCCAGGTCATTTTTAAAGTCGTCTGCTGTAGATTTGTTGTATGTGGGAAAGGGTTAAAGCAAATCCGTGCCAATACATCTTTTAATAAATTTAATTCAAAAATAAGAAATCCTGAAATTATTTTATTGTCTCAAAATGTTTGTCATTTAAAATAATTAACAAGTGTTTAAAGAACAGCATGTAGCATGCCAATATACCAGTTAGTGAAAGTATGACAAGCAGACGACTGAAAAGGCAATACAGAAATCGACTCATCAAAATCACTACCTATGAAGAATTATTGGATACTTTATTTTTAGTTCATTACAATGTGTTTCGTTTAATTCATTTACATTTTTTTGTTAAAAACTTGTATATGTTTTTTATAAACATAAATGCATTCTCCCTACACTTCCATATCATAAAACATTTAAAACAACAATAAGTAGACAACTAGACGAAATATAATCGGAACACAAAGCCGAGTCATTTTGAGAAACGGAGATATCGATGATAATGAGCAACTTTTCAATTCTCCAAACACATTTCTCGGTATTAGTTTCGGTATTAGTTTCGTATCGAAACTTTTGGTGTAATTTTTTAACCCTTCCCAAACAAATCGGTAGCAGACAACTTTAAAAATGTCTACTCAGAAATATGGAAAATCTCTATTATTATAGGTATAATTACTGAAAAAAAGTTGAAAACTTTGTGGCAAAAGGAGAAATTGCTCGTTTTGAGCAATTTCTCCTTTTGTCACAATGTTTTCAAAAGTCGTCTGCAGCAGATACGTCAAAATGTGTCTACAGGTAGGAAAGGGTTAAGATGTTTGGATGGATGATTACAAAAGATACTTAGAGTAGTTTCAAAGAGGAATACAGTGTACTCAACAAATTATCTTCGTATTTATAGTGTATACATGTATAATCCTAACTGTGATACAATTGACATTTTAATTGTATTCGACATACAACAAACAACTTTGAAAACATCAAGTATAAAATATGGCAACTCTCTTTAAATGAAAGAACTGTTATTGAATAAAGTTGAAAACATTTCGACTTCAAGTTGGAAAATCTCTTTAAATGTGGGCACAATTTCGTCTTTAGTCACAATGTTTCAAAAGTCCTCTGCCGCAGGCGTCAGTAAGTGAGAATCAAAATTGTGAATTTGTCCAGTATTAACCCTTTCTAACCTTATAAATTACTAAAAACAACCAATTCCTCCTTTTGCCACAATGTTTTCAACTTTTTTCAGTAATTATAATAAAATTATAGATTTTCCATATTTTTAAGTAGACATGTTCAAAGTCATCTGCTGGAAATTTGCTGTATAGCAAAGGGTTGAACCATACTCAAAATTGTAAATTTGTCCAGTATTAACATATTGTCAAAACTTGACATCTCATAAAACAGATCAGGGAAACAATCATCATCATCATTTACTCTTCCGACCAGAACGCGAACTTTTCTTTGAAGTTTTCGATCCTCGAGTTTTTGCTTTTTTCGCATCTCTTTTCGCGTATGTAACATATTGATATTTTTCAAAATATTTTCTTTTTCTATCACTTAATTGACTTTTGTCATCAACATCTTTAACTTCTTCTTCACTACTGCTATCATCATCACCATCCTCAACATCTTCCTCATCATCATCATCATCGTCGTCGTCTGGCTTTCCTTCAAGATGCATATTTTCAACAATTTGTGACACCCTAGTCAACTCTTTACTCACAGGCATCTTCTCCTTTTTGTTTCTCTTAGAAGCAACCATTTCTGTAGTGATGCCTTCCGCTTTTCTCTTTCTATTTTCAACGGACTCTGTAACAGTTGTGGCAACAGCTTCCCCAGTTACAAATATTTGTCTCAATACAAGAGCCTCATCCTCTACATTGTCTTTAAAACTACAGAGTTTCCCAAACCTCTTTTCCACAGCCTTCCTCATAATCAAGTTAAGCGTTCGGGTACACTCATTATAGGTCTGGACATGTTTGGAATAAATCACGGAATACATATTTAAAAGCCCAATGATTATATTCTTGCCAGTGCCTAACTCTGAACAAATCACTTTGCTAAGAGCATGATTTCCATTCCAGGTCCTGTTTACAAATTTCAGTCCATCCAACAACATGTCCGAGTCACGTCCGTTCTCCAGTCTGTCAACCACCCAACCTGTAAGGACCATACTACCAGCCACCAGCTCTTCCTTCGTAGATTTTGCCTCTAAAAAGTTCTCGGTCAAAATCAAAGTTAAGACATTTTTACAAATTTCTTCTACTACTATCTTATCAGTATCTACTTCCTCCTCTTCTTTTTTGTTTTCCTTTTCTTTTTTGTTGTCATTGGCATTTTCTTCGACAGGAACATCATCGATCTGAGCCACATCATTTTCAATCTTACTGGTATCCTCTACATCCACATTTTCTTCAACCATTTCCATTTCTTTCAGATACTCTTTCTTTTTAGATTGCTCTGCTCTAGGATTCTTAAGCAAGCTGGTATCATAGCCAAGACTGGACAAGATATTCAAGATTGATTTAACGCCAAAATCTATGTTTCTGTACCGCTGTACATAGACCATCAATATCAGAAGATCCACATATGTAAGGTTGGATGGCGCCACTGCCTGTTTATCCCGTCTAAACATAGATACTATTAGCTTTAAATGTTCCACAACAGACATCAGTGTCTGTAGATGAATTTGTAGAACCTCTTTATCTACATCCCTGTAATATAACAAGTTAAAAGTAAATTCTTTCCCACATACAATAATTCTGCAGCAGATAATTTTGAAAACATTCAGGCAAAATCTGGAAACCCACTTAAAATGAATGTGTTATTACTGAAGAGTTGAAAAAACTGTGGCAAAAAGATAAATTTAAGTAAAAATTATGGAATTTCTTTATAATTGAAATAAATAAAATTGAATCAAGTTGAAAGCATTTTGGCAAAAGGAGAATATGAGCAATTTCTCCTTTCGCCACAATGTTTTCAATAGTTGTCTGCTGCAAAGGTGTCAGAAAGCATCTACATTTGGGAAAAGGAATAGTTCTTTACATGACAAATATTAAATCAATCGATTTAAGTTTAATGCCATTTTCAACAGTACTTCAGTTACATTGCTGTAGATAATTTCAGTCATCGCCTGCAGTTTCGTTGCAAGTGGGAAAGGGTTAAAAATATTTGAAGAAAAGAATATTTCAAGCACGTGTATATAACAGAATCTCATGATGAATGAAAATTACCAGCATTATGACCTGTTCATCCTGAAAGCACAACATCAATTGTAATGCTATCTGCACAGGCTAAACAATGAATGAATGTATATTGTTTTATGGCGCATCGACAGCTAAGGTCATTTAGCGCGCAATTAAATTTAATTATTCATGATCCCTGGGTAAACAAACCAGTACTAGGCTAGAAAATGTGCCTTGCCCAAGGGCACTCCACCATGACCGTAGTGCCGCGACTGGGGATCGAACCCGGGACACCCGGTTTCGAAATCCCAGACGCTAACCATTTGACCACAGCGGATTCCCACAGGCTAAACAAGCAAGGGAGCAACTTACTTTCATTTTTTAACCTTTTCCTATATACAACAAAACTGCAGAAGAAGACTTTGAAAACATATTGGCAAAAACGTGAAATACCTACGTAAAAGAGAGTATAATAATTGAATAATTGAAAACATTCTGGAACAAGATGCCCATGAGGGCCTATGCTCTACTGGTATGGTTCTTTGGTCATTTTCAATCCAGAGCATGTATGTATGGTGAAGATCGGATAGTAAATGGAGGCTCTTTTGTGTTCACAAGCTGTATTATAGCAATTTTAACAATTTCATGGGCCATAATCCAGTCTTGATGGGCGGATCTAGCTGGTTTTCAAAAGGAACCAAGCTCTCATCAATATTTAACTACTGTATAAGTTTGGTTGAGATACAATCAAACGTGAAGACTGTATCATGTTAACAAGCTCTTTTATAGCAATTTTGACCATTTCAAGGGCCATAATCCAGTCTTGCATGGGCGGATCTGACTGGTTTTCAAAAGGAACCGAGCTCTCATAGATATCTAACTACTGTATAAGTTTAGTTGAGATACAATCAAAAGTGAAGACTGTATCGTGTTAACAAGCTCTTTTATAGCAATTTTGACCATTTCAAGGGCCATAATCCAGTCTTGCATGGGCGGATCTGGCTGGTTTTCGAAAGGAACCGAGCTCTCATGAATATCTAACTACTGTATAAGTTTGGTTGAGATACAATTAAAAGTGAAGACTGTATCGTGTTAACAAGCTCTTTTATAGCAATTTTGACCATTTCAAGGGCCATAATCCAGTCATGCATGGGCGGATCTGGCTTGTTTTCGAAAGGAACCGAGCTCTCATGGATATATAACTACTGTATAAGTTTGGTTGAGATACAATCAAACGTGAAGACTATATCGTGTTAACAAGCTCTTTTATAGCAATTTTGACCATTTCAAGGGCCATAATCCAGTCATGCATGGGCGGATCTGGCTGGTTTTCGAAAGGAACCGAGCTCTCATGAATATCTAACTACTGTATAAGTTTGGTTGAGATGCAATTAAAAGTGAAGACTGTATCGTGTTAACAAGCTCTTTTATAGCAATTTTGACCATTTCAAGGGCCATAATCCAGTCTTGCATGGGCGGATCTGGCTGGTTTTCAATAGGAACCGAGCTCTCATGGATATCTAACTACTGTATAAGTTTGGTTGAGATACAATCAAAAGTGAAGACTGTATCGTGTTAACAAGAAATTGTTTACGGACGCACGGACGCACGCACGCACGGACGACGGACACATCGCCACGACATAAGCCCTTCTGGCCTTTGGCCAGTAGAGCTAAAAAGGAGAAATTGTTCATTATTTCATAAGTTGACTACTGCAGAGGAATCAGACAGTGTCTGTATGGGGGACAGGATTAAGCCTATGCCATGAGCAAGCCAGGCCTCAAAATCAAAACCTACTGCTCTCAGAGCAAACCCTCTTTTACGAGTACTCAAAAGAATCATCTGCGATTCATTTAAGTACACAAAAATGAGGGTTTAATTCTTCCCCACATACAACAAATCTGCAGTAGATGTCTTTGAAAATATCAGGAGAAAAATGAAGTAAATCTCTTGATATAAAAGTTATGTTATTATTAGCAATGTTTTCTTTTGTCACAACGTTTTCAAAAGTCATCTGCTGCAGAGGTGTCAGAAAACTTGTTGGAAAGGCTTAAGTCCTGAAAAAGAGTGTCAAAGACCCGTTTGCTTCTTTTTATCTTCACCTCTTTTTACAAACAAACACATTTTAGTGGTATGAATATTGTTCTTAAGTACAAAACCAATGAACATTAATTAATGGGGGTTTTCATTTGATAAATCCGCTGATGTTCTAAATACTTAACCCTTAATCTGTTATGCTTATTTCACTCTTTTGAAAGTAAAGTTTCATTTGGAAACGGAGGAAAAAAATATTGTGACAAAATATGACATAAGCAATTCCTATTTTCCCTGCAATGTTATCTTTTGGAAGTTGTCTCCTACCATTACTATTGTTGTTAAATTAAACTATTATATTATAGCTGAAATAGATCTTTGGAGTTGAATATAAGGAATGTACAGATTCATACACTACAACAACACTTACCTCAGATACCAGAGTATATTCTGTAACAAACTCATCATTTGTGATGTGAATATAGGTTCAAGATGGCCTGCCTTGTCCTTGCTGGATTCCAGTTTACCCAACATTGTAAACCAGAGTGAATTTAGAATGGATACAAGTTCAGTGACATGCCGCTTTTTCTCTGGTGTACTGAAAATCATAATATTACCAAATAAGTATGATGCAATAGCAAATGAGTCAATTGTTTAACTGATAATGTGTTCAAAATGGTCTACTTAGGTAACACCTGAAGAAAGTAAATGTGTTAGAATGACATGGATGCCCTGCTGAAGTGTGTACATACAATGTTAACTTCCTAACAGCAATCTAAATACACTTTATCCGTTCATAAGGAAAAGTAGTTGACAGAACTTAGCTTTTGAAAACGATAATTTTCTTTGATATTCACAGAACAAGAGTGTTGCATGCATGCCAATAACCCTATAGTAAATGCATTATGGACATCTGAAGGAAATATAGCACCTAAGTGTCACCTTGCCAAGGTAGGTGACACAAAGGAAAACAGTCTGTAACATTAACTTACAGTCTTGCAATTGCAGTTGCAATCCAGGCCAGAACTCCGTGCTCATTACAGAGACCAGCAGCCATGATTCTGTCTTTACATCCAGCCTTCACAATCTGTAACACTTTAATCTGAAACATAATACAGTAGATAACAGTTCAACTTTCATCTGAATGGATTGATTGATTGTTTTATTTTTTACGCCACTTTCAACATTCTTTCAGTTATATCTCAGCGTTTCCTGTTACCAGTACTACTGGTCCATTCATTCTAACATCAGCCAGTCAGTCTTAAAGCTAAGCCTACAATTCCCAAGTAGGGCAGCCATTACTATCCATTTTTTTAAGTATTTGGTATGACCTGGCAGAGGATCGAACCCGCAACCTCCTGCACAAAAGATGAACACTCTACCACTTCAGCACTGAGCAGTACCATCTGAATGGAGGAAAGCTATTACTTCTATTGCAATGATTCATCAGAAATGATGTTTAACAGTTGATGGAAAACTTCAGGCACACGGCGGCCAGTTCACTAACTTATGTGTTTCCTGGCTTTTTCACAGGACCTCGACACAACAGGCTGGTTTTCCACAAAGACTGTACGACCATAGGTGGAAGACAAATGACTCTTGTCAAACGTCCG
Organism: Serripes groenlandicus; assembly: GCA_031761405.1. Taxonomy (NCBI): domain Eukaryota; kingdom Metazoa; phylum Mollusca; class Bivalvia; order Cardiida; family Cardiidae; genus Serripes; species Serripes groenlandicus. Next base: position 53,597,043 of record JASEVX010000005.1, on the reverse strand, counting down.
AAAGAATGTTGGCCGAGCTCTGGACTGAAATACTTTTTCAATCAGTGTTGACCCAAATAAATGAGGGTCAAAAGTACTAAAAATCAATAAAAGTAATTCAGTACCTGTGACTCTGTGTCTGCTGTTTCTGTGTCGTAGTAACAGAACAATACTTTAAAGGAATATCTCTTCTCAAATATCCTAAAATCAGCAATTTCTCTCAACCCTTCCTGCATCAAAGACAGAATCCAGGCTCTCTCTTGTTTATGCTACAAAATAAGAAATAATACTGATTAGTATTAGCAATTAAAAGTAATCACTTTTTTTGGGAGAAAAAACACACAACTCTTTCTTCAGGCATTTACTGAACTCCTGTATTGATCGGCAGATTATGTAATCCAATCATTACTTCTGTCAGCTCAAATATTTCATGGGGAACAGTTTGGTTAACCCTTTCCCACATACAACAAAATTGCAGCAGACTTTGAAAACATCTGGGCAATAATATATAAAATCTCTATGAATGAAAGTTTAAATATTGAACAAAGTTGAATATATTGCGGCAAAAGGAGAAATTGCTCGTTTTAAACTACACTAACTCTGTATTAAAAGCATACAAACAATTTGTGATATTAAAACTAGAATGAAGTGGCCCGCGGACCGTGGAGCATGTGTGTCACCTGCACCTGTTCATTGAAAGTGTGACGAAAAAGTGTGACGGACGGACGGAGGACAAAAAAAAAAAAGTAATCCCTAAGTGCCTACCATGCTACTATGCAGGGTGACATAAAGGGTTTGTTTCCTCAGATGTTTTCCGAACTTATGCAACTGAAATAATTCTATCAGGCAAAGTGTTTAAGAATTCATTAAGCATTACCTGTACATCCGAGCTGGAGAAGAGTTTATAAAAGTCGGGAATATCAAATATCTCTAGGGTTGGTCTGGCCATAAGGAAAGACTTGATAACTCCATACATATGATCTCCTGTAAATAGTAACCAACAATTAACTCACATACAATAAATCTGCAGCAAACAACTTTGCAATCAGCTAGGCAAAAATATTGATAACTTCTTTAAATGAAAGAATAATAATTGAATCGAGTTGGAAACATTGTGGCAAATGGGGAAATTTGCATTTCTCCTTTTGTCTCAGTGATTTCAAAAATCTGCTGCAAAGGAGTCTATATGTGGGAAAGGGCTAATTAATCATACTGACATATTTAAATGTCATGTGATATTTCTTTACCCAATAAAGGCCGATTCTTGGAAAAGGGGTAGAGTACCTCAAATGCCCAGTTGCTATTATGACTACTGATGCCTCATTAACAGACGAAAATCTCAGTTTGGAAGAATTGAACAGACTTTGTCAGGGGATTCAGGTTCAAATTTACATAATACAGTATTTTGTCACTATGTTTTCAAAAAGCCGTCTGCTGCAGAGGCGTAAGAAAGCATCTATGAGGAAAAGGGTAAATATGATTACACCCGAGATATTTGTTTCGTCTTGGCTTCATATTATGCCAGCAAGGCTTGTAGTAAATGGTAAAAACCCCATTCTTAAATGTTAATGCAAATTTAAGTATATCAACAGATGACTTGAAAACATTGTCGCAATAGCCCCACTTTTTTTCTTCAAAATACCCCGCCAGACAAGCTAAAAATTCCAAAAATCTCAAATCTTAATCAAAATCAAAATATCATAATATATTTTTGTTTTCATAACGGAAGACAATGAAAATAGGATACAATGAAGAGGTTTTAAAAGTAAATCACTATCACCATAAAACACTGTAACATTGATCTATTTTTAGTAACAGTTGCCTTGATCAAAATGACACACAAAACAATCCCAGGTTTCCTATCTATCGAAGCTACATTCCTATGAAATTTTGTTTAAAAAAAAGGTAATGTGGTGCCTTGGACAGGCAACTTACCCGGCTGAAAAAGGAGTCTTACGGCTCTTGATAAAAACACGGTGATGAGAGGTGCAAGTTTGCTCACAGGTTCTGTCAAACTGTTTCTTAGCAACTTCATCAAATAGAGCAGCTCTTCCTGGCCCTGGAAGTTGGCTACCTGCAAGTGTAGCTGGAACCTGTCCAAAACATGATAGGCAGCATTCCGTAATGGCTTGTCATGGCTGGATAGGCAGGAGAGCACAAGTCCTAGACATTCAGTGTTGATGAAAATCTTACAATCAACATACCTGTCTGAAAATAACCCATGAAAGACACAAAATTATAATCAAGTTTCTATGCTCTAATGTTAGAAAGGCTCATTTTAGATCCTTTTGAAGAAGCAATAAACATTGCAATAAAAGGTGAAATTGCTCAAAACGGGCCATTTCACCTTTTATTGCCATGTTTTCAAAAGTTGTCTGCAACAGCAGGCGTCAAATGTTGTCTATGCGAGTAAAAAATATTGTGGGAAATAGAGATACTGTTTTTAAAGAGCAATGTCTCTTTTTTCCGACAATGTTTCCAAAAGTCATACGCTGCAAAAGTCAAAAATTCAACTGCATGATGGTAAGGCTTAAAATTTAGAAACACAGCGGTTTCAGCGATCTAACCATTGGGCAATCTGAGATAAAATCTGAGATATGCAAGCTTTTAACCATCAAACAATTCAGGGTGATGAGGATGTAGGATATCAAGTTGAATGGTCAACTATTCCAGAGTTATGTCCCTTGATATGTTACAAACGCATGGTTTACCGCTTTTGTTTCACCACACTATTACTTACTGGTACTGGGAAATCAACATTAACAATACATCACACACAGTCACATTTCTACAATGAAAAGCAATTTCTCCTTTTCACTTTCTATTCTAGAATTATTTCCACATTTATAGGTTTTTCATTTTCAGGTCAACAAACCAGTACAAGGCTAGAAATTTTGCCTTGCCCAAGGACAAACCACCTTGACTGCAGCGACGCACACAGGGATTGAACCAGGGTTTCTCTGCTTCAAATCCCAGTGGCTTACCACTCGTCCTTGGCAGATTACGATTGTTTGACGGACAGGGGAAGGATTAAAATGAAGAGACATTCTATTCTGTACACTCACCTGGTTGAAGTAGAAAACTGAACAATGACAAGAAGAAACAAGGATCATAGCTTTCAGATATACCTCTGTTCTTCTCGGCTTCTACAGGGCCATAATTCTACAAAATATTGAGACATTAACACATTAATACATAACCAGATATGCCTTATCTTAACCCTTTCCCACATATAGACACTTTCTGACTCATCTGCAGCAGACAACTTTTTAAATCATTGTGGCAAAAAGAGAAATTGCTCAAATGATAAATTAACCCTTTCCCATGACTCTGCTGCACACAACTTTTGAAAGCATTGTGACAAAAGGAGAAATTGCTCATAATGAGCAATTTCTCCTTTTATCACAATGTTTTTAACTCTATACAATAAATATAATTTCATTTATATACATTTTTCCATTTTTCTTAACTTTTCAGATTTGCTGTATGTTGGAAAGGGTTAATAGAAGTACACAGTCGCCAACAGTCTTCCAGTTCTATCATTTCCCATACAGAATAAAAAAGACCCAATCGGAAATCACAAGTAAACCAGAGCTCTAGATAACCGGCATTTTGCATACATGTTCTAAAATCGCTAGTTGACCTTTAAACCCTATGTTGTGGATACTCAAAAGAATCGACTCACTGAGGGGACGTTTTTGAGTACCAACATTATAGGGATTCGTTGATAATAAGGGAGATTTTGTGGGGAAAAGAGCTGAATATCCCTCTTTATCTGGACCTCTGGACTAAACCCTGTATCAGCAGTCCTCATTGTAACTAACGCTTTTCTGGCTCAACAAATATTTTTTTTCTTTATTGGGGCGTTACTTCATTTTCAACATTTTTCCACATCGACAGTTCATATATTCATGATCCCTGGGTAAACAAACCAGTACTAGGCTAGGAAATATGCCTTTCCAATGGACATTCCACCATGACCATTGCATCGTGACGGGGATCAAACCGAGGATGCCCGGTTTCAAATCCCCAGACAGTCTGAAGGAACACATCATGTCACCAGCAAATAAATCACAAATCAATAAGTGTAACGAAAAACAGAGAAGTGATCCCTTTTGTCGCTCTGTGGAGGAAAGTGACACATATAACATACCAACGAGGCAAGTGACACATAAAACATACCAACAAATGACGATTCAGAGGAAAATTGAGTATAGTCCCTTTCATCAATTGAACGTCTACTAGTCGAAGCATTTTCCCCATTTTCATGGACCGCAGTGTGACCTTGTCATTTGGATGTAACGTCTGAAACTCGATAGCTTTCTCTCCCCACAAATATGGCCTGGAGGTAAATGTTAAACAATAGACACCACTTGAGATACAATTCAAGGAAAACCAATGACATGGCATTTTTTAACCTTTTCACACATACAACAAAACTGCAGTAGACGACTTAACCCTTTCCCACATACAACAAATCTTTAGCAGAACTAGTTAGAAAACATCTAGGAAAAAATATGGAAAGTCCCAATAAATGAAGGCATAATTTCTGAAAACATTATGGCAAAAGGAGAACTTGCTCGTTTTGAGCAATTTCTTTTTTTGCCACAATGTTTTTATTTATATTTCAGATGTCTTCTACTGCAAAGGCGTCCTATATGTGGGAAAGAGTTAAATAACATCTAGACAAAAATCTCTATAAATGAAAGTATAATTATTGAATCGAGTTGAAAACATTATGGCAAAATAAGATATTGCTCATTTCGAGCAATTTCTCCTCTTGTCACAATTTTTTCAAAGGTTGTCTGTCTACAGCAAAGGCATCAGAAAGCATCCATAAGTGGGAAAGGTTAACAAGTGTAAATTTAGATCAAACATGACCGTAGTGTAATCAAAGCTGGATCTGCCAAAAGTCACAGGCAACGCTGAAAAGGCAGCATTAAGGCATGGTAGTATGGAAGCATGGATTTGCAAATAATCCTCCATTATCAGTTGTCCTTGAGCCCATGTAAATAAATAATTCCTTTCCCCGATGATAAAGAGGGGGCATCACTTATTACCCCATCCACTTATTTTCCATGTATCTCAGAAACTGACAGAGCATGCAAACCAATATTATGCATGTGTAAGGGCAATACATCAATAGTGATTCTCACAAAAAAATAAAAATAAAATCCTGGCCCTTTGTAATCAGAATATAATCAATTTGAGCTATTTCTCCTACTTCTGAAAGTTGTTGATTAATCTATTATAATAAGTATCTACAGTAAAAACGAAGAGGACATCGCTTTGTTAACCCTTTCCCTCATACAACAATTCTGCAGCAGACGACTTCGAACATATTTTGTAAATATATGCAAAATCTCTATAACTGAATGGATAATCTATGACTAAAAGTGGAAAACATTGTGGCAAAAGGAGAAATTGCTCGTTTTGAGCAATAGGTTCTTTTGTCACTTTGTTTTCAAAAAGCCGTCTGCTGCCGAGGCGTCAGAAAGCGTCTATATGAGGGGGAAAAGGTTGAATATAATTTGTAACCGGAGTTTAGATACACATGACATACTATTTAAACATGACTAGACACGCACAATAAAGTAATGTAGTGGCAATAAGATCACGGTAAGGACAGAGATTTACAATATGCCTGATATGTGCTCGCCCCACCCGAAAACTATATTAAAGAGAGGCGGCCAAGGTAGCAGACGAAATACAACCCAATTTATACGATTAACATTTCAGATGCTTGGCTCCTAGTATGTAAGGTCTTATACTTGAACAAAAAACACAAAGTTCTAAGCTTGGTGTTGCTCTTATAGTAATAAAATGTACACATGTACCTGAATTTAAAGAAATCAATTCCTTCACTTTCATAGAAATGTATCAGCTTCAACACTTTCTGATCTGTAAAAGTAAAAAGAAAGTCAAATTTAGTTTTAACAATTCCCGGAATAAGAGTTGGGAAACACTTTGGCAAAAGCAGATATTGCTGATGATGAGCATTTTCTACTTTTTGCCATAATGCTTTCATATTGATAATGGTTATGTAATCACCATCTCTTGGTGACCATTTCCTCGAGACTCACACAAAGAATATGGAGACAGAGAGTATGATAAGAAGAAATCAGAGGACTAGATAAGTGGGAGTGAACAGGTCTTTTCCCAACACTATTTCTCTTATTACTTAAACAAATCCTATGTTGTGGGTACTCAAAAGAATCTTCTCACTGAGACGATTCTTTTGAGTACCCACAACATAGGGTTTAAATGTCAAATAAGGATTTTAGAATATGAAAAATACACGTTATCTAGAGCTCTGGGAAATCAACTTATCTTTGATGTACACTATCTCTCTTGTAACTCATCGAATATTCGGAGGACTCAATTAACTCTTTATCAATTGAAGACGCAGACAACTTTCGAAAACTTTGTGGCAAAAGGAGACATTGCTCATCATGAGCAATTTCTCTTTTTGTCACAGTGTTTTAACTCTATTCTATAATTATACTTTCATTTGTAGAGACTTCCCATATTTGTGTATAGAAACTGCAGATTTGTTGTATGTGTTGTATGTGGGAAGGGGAGGGTTAAAAATGTCATAGGACGAGGAAATGGTAGCAGAATATACTATTGCTGGAATTCGTTAAAGAAGGTCGCTCTTAACATTCCAAGAAAAGTCTTCAAATTTATGAGGGCTACAAATAACACAAGTAAGAACCCCTAGCAAGTTGCAAGTAAGTATGTTATTCATAATTTAAAAGGTAAAATGTTTAGAAATGAATAATATAAATTGTCAAACTGCCCACCCTGTTGATATTTCATTGCATCCCTACATGCTATTAACACTTTCCCACTTGCAGAATAATTACTCTTTCATTTATAGTGATTTTACATATACAGACATTTTTGAAGTAGTCCATTACAGAATTTTCCTGGGAAAGGGGTTGAACTTGAAAACAAAATCAGTTATATAACTGAAAAGATGATTTCAAAGCAGATGAATCAATACACTGTATAAGACAAGTTAAATTATTAAGTTGAAATAGCAAACTACAACCTCCAACCAATTAGTAGTTCATATTACCTGTAAGGGCTAGTGTGCCCCCATAAGCCGCTAGCAGAATGGGTACATGATCTTTTTTACAAGACTTGGGTGATAACTCAAGAAGTTGTAAAAGCAGGTCTACCAGGACACCTATTAAAGATAAAAAATACATAATGATTGATTGATGCTTAATGCCGTTTTCAACAATTTTTCAGTCATATCACGGCGGCCAGTTCACCTACGCATGTGTTTCCTAGCTTTCCCACCTAGTACTCCACATAACATACTTTCCAAGCAACTTGCTGCTTTTCCACATAGACTGCTAGCCCATTGGTGAAAGATGAATGACGGTTGTCACGATGAGTTTTGTCAAACGTCGGAAAGAATGATGACCGAGTTAGGATTTGAACTCACAACCCCAGGATTGACTAGATTTATCACTGAAGATGATAAATACCCCCAAAACAGCACCTTGACCTACACCATAACTTATTAATTAACAGGGCCATAACTCTGTAAAATAACATGCAATTGTAAGACCTTTAGGATATGCACATCTCCTCTTGGTATAGAAGCTTCAGGTAAAAAAGATTTGAATTCCACCCAGTGGTTAGTAAGAAATAGGCCGGACAAAATATGGCTTCCGACCGACCGACAGCCCATCACAGTCACTCCTATATACCCCCTCTTCTTCGAAGGAGGTATAAAAATACAAAAGCGCCAAGTTCTACGAAAAACCAACCTCAGACGAGGTTTTAACAAATATAGACATTCACCAAGCTGCACATTAAAACTATGTTATAAACAATATACACTGTATGTCAATGGTTGCTTGTATGCTCTTTGACTTGTTAACAAATATAGCAGAACCAGAAAAGACTTTACAAATGTGCAGCATAATGATAATCTTCAATGGTCAGAAATGCTTAACCCTTTCCCACATACAGCAAATCTGTAGAAGACAGCTTTGAAAGCACCTTGGCAAAAACACAGAAAGTCTCTATAAATGAAGATTTTTTTACTGTAAAAAGTTTAAAATGTTATGGCAAAAGGAGAAATTGCTCATTATTAATTAATTAATTAATTTGATCATAATCTATTTTTTACACTTTATTTTTAACCTTCTGAAATTATTTTTGTGTGTGAATGGCTCGGCTATCCATTTACCTTTACATGCTTGGCTCTCTTCATTGAACATGACAGGTAGGAAAGATGAATGGCTCATCACCATGGCAACAACCAATTCCAAGGGAATCTGAACATCTTCTGAATCAGCATACACTGTGGGTATAAACCTTGTTAAAAAGCCAAGTAGGTCTGTGTTGGTGTACAGATGCCTGCAAAATAAGTGTTAATATATAAACTTAACCCACATACAACAAATCTGCAGCAGACGACTTTGAAAACATTTAAGCAGAAATACAGGAAAAGGTTTAATTACTGAAAAATGTTGAAAACATTGTGACTAAAATAGAAATTGCTTGTTTTGATCACTTTCTCCCTTTTAGTTTTGTCACATGCATCTACAGGTGAGAAAGGGATATAAAGATATTGATTAATTTTTAAACGTTTTTTTTATTAAAAAAACACACCCAATTTAGATGCCACTCCAGCAGAAGAGTAAAATAATCATTTTTGGGGCAGAAGAAAGTGTTTCCATTTCTTCTAAAGCATTCAAATTGTTCCCAATAGTACAAATTATTATGTTCACAAGATTTTCCTCTTTATTATATGTACATGATTATTAACCCTTTCCCACATATAGACGCATTTTGACGCATCATGCTGCAGCAGATGACTTTTGAAAATATTGTGATGAAACGAGAATTTGCTCAAAACGAGCAATTTCTCATTTTGCCACAATGTTTTGAACTGTAATTTAACCTTCATTTATATAGATTTTCTGTGTTTTTGCCTTGATATTTTCAAAGTCGTCAGCTGCAGATTTGATGTATGTTGGAAAGGGTTGACCCTTTTCTATATGCAGAGATACTTTGACACATATACAGCAGATGATTTTTAAAAGTGTTTTCATCTTCATTCAGCAATAACCCTTTCCCTCATACGACAATTCTGCAGCAGACGACTTTGAACATATTTTGTCAAAACATAGAAAATCTCTATAATTGGATGGATAACCTATGACTAAAAGTGGAAAACATTGTGGCAAAAGGAGAAATTGCAAGTTTTGTGCAATTTCTTCTTTTGTCAGTATGTTTTCAAAAAGCCCTCTGCTGCAGAGGCGTCAGAAAGCGTCTATATGAGGGAAAGGGATAATACTTTCATTTACAGTCTTCCATTATTCAGCCTTGATGCTTTTTGTTCTGCTAAGGATTTGTGGGAAAGGGTTGAAATTACTATGTACATGTATTTTCTTTCATTGCAGTCTTATTTATATCAGGTAAATTATTCATCCAGTAAGTAACCCTTTCCCAGCCACAGTTTGACGCATCTGCAGCAGAAGTCTTTTTAAAACATCATTGCAAAGGAAGGAATTGCACATGAGCAATATCTGCTTCTGCCACAATATTTCAAACTTTATTCAATTATTTACCCTTTCCCTCATACAGACAGTGTAAGATGCCCCTGAATAAGATGGTTTTTTAAAAAAATCTTAGAAAAGGACGGATGGCTCGTAATAATCAATTTAGTCTTTTGTCACAATGTTTCCAACTCTATTTGTAATTATACTTTCATTTATAGTTAATTACACTAGTTTTACATAGATGTTTTCAACGTCATCTGCTGAAGATTTGTTGTATGTGGGTAATGGTTAAATATGCATTTTCTTTTTTACATGTTCCATATTTTGGCCTAGATATTTTTCAAAATTGGCTGCTACAGATTTGTTGTATGTGGGAAATGGTTAAATATGCATTTTCTTTTTTACATGTTCCATATTTTTGCCTAGATATTTTTCAAAATTGACTGCTGTAGATTTGTTTGATGCGGGAAAGGGAAAATATGACATGGAGTTGAATACTTACTTCAATGACTTTTTAACAAATACTGGCCAGACATCATTGAACTCATTCCATGTGCTGGGGAAATTCTGCATCTCTTCCTGAAAATGTCAAGTTGTTCATTATACTAACTGTTGCTCATACAATTTGTAGGAAGATGAGATGACAAGAGAAGAATAACATATTGGAAAAACTAGGGCACCGCAAAGCGGATGCATCCCCTCGATATTCAATTTAAAAATATGGCTATAAATATGGCCAATGACCTGGATATTAATGTTATGTACCAGAAAACGAATGTTACTTTGTCCATGCCTTTATTAAATTGTTATTAGTGTTATGTACCAGAGAACTAAGGGTAATTTGTCCTTGTCTCTGCCTTTGCCCGTTGAAATTTACAATCAATAGGCTTCTAGATCTTACCATATACTAAATGTATGGCAAGTTTGGTTATGATCTGCCAAGAGATGATCAGTGTAGAGTGGTCACAAGGTTGTTGATATGGGAAAATAGTCCAAGTCCAATTTTGACCTTGTCCCTTAACCTATGACCTTGAAAATAAATAGGCTTCAAGACCTTGCCATATACTAACTGTATACCAAGTTTGCTTAAGATCTGTCGAAGGATGTTCAGTGTGGAGTGGTCACAAGGTTGTTGATATGGGAAAATAGTCAGTCCAATTTTGACCTTGACCTTTAACCTATGACCTTGAAAATAAATAGGCTTCATGACCTTACCATATACCAAGTTTGGTTAAGATCGGTCGAAGGATGTTCAGTGTAGAGTGGTCACAAGGTTGTTGATATGGAATAGTCAAAGTCCAATTTTGACCTTGACCTTTAACCTATGACCTTGAAAATAAATAGGCTTCGAGACCTTGCCATATACCAAGTTTAGTTAAGATCGGTCGAAGGATGTTTAGTGTAGAGTGGTAACAAGGTTGTTGATATGGGAAAATAGTCAGTCCAATTTTGACCTTGACCTTTATCAGTGTAGAGTGGTCACAAGGTTGTTACGGACAGACGCACAGATGAACAAACAAACAAACAAACAGACAGTCCCGTTACTATATCCCCTCGCAAACTTCGTCAGCTGAGGGGATAATAACAGCTTTCTGACGCCCCTGCAGCAGACAGCTTTTTGAAAACATGTTGATAAAAGAAGAAGTTGCTCAAAATGAGCAATTTCTCCTTTTGTCACTATGTTTTCAACTATTGTACTTTCATTTAAAGGGAGTTTCCATTTTCTTTTTTTCGGGTATGTTTTCAAAGTCGTCGGCTGAAGAATTGTTGTATGTTGGAAAGGGTTAACAAAAGCATGGTATAAGGGCAGAGACAGACAGACGACATAGAAGTGATCCCAAAAATGTCATGCTATGGCATATTTGTTGTAAGTGGGAAAGGGTTAATAAATGTTTCATTCTGGACAATGTGTAATTATCAGAATTTTCTGAAGCAAAATAACCAAAGGTTGTTTAGATGACTAAGAATAATCCTTCCCAAGGCCATCAAGAAATGTTATAAAAGCTAAAATATCTTCTTTGAACGCAGGCTGTTTTCTTGGTTTAATATATAGTAATGATCGTTTACATTGAAAAAATCCGGGGAGAAAATTGTAGCATTTCGAAAATCAGATATAATTATTTAATACAGAATTTGAGTTGAGAAGTATCTATCTGTATCTGGGGGGAAATTAGCCCTTTCCCACATACAGCGATTCTGCAGCAGACGAATTTGAAAACATCTAGGCAAAAACACAGGAAATCTCTATAAATGAAGGTTTTATAAATGAAAAGAATTGAAACAAGAGTTGTCAGAGGACAATATAGCTCGCCTATCAGGGCCATCGTCTATCAGGGCCTACTTCAGAACAGTTATAGCATTAGATAAAATCACAAATTATCACCTATTGCAAGATAATACACCTTTTCAAAAATACACCTAAATAAGTGTGTGAAGTTTCAAAGCACCAGCTTACACAGTGTCTGAGAAAAGGCCTTGCATGTCAAGGTTTAACCAAAATTCTAAGTCCAAAAAGGGGCACAATTCAATCAAAATCCATTCCAGAGTTATGGGACTTGACATAATTCAGTCAAAATCCATTCCAGAGTTATGGGACTTGACATACAAGGTCATCTAATGACCCTGAATAAGTGTGTGAAGTTTCAAAGCAACAGCATACACAGTGTCTGAGAAAAGGCCTTGCACCCAAAGGTCTGACCAAAATTCCATGTCCAAAAATGGGCACAATTCAGTCAAAATCTATTCCGGAGTTATGGGACTTGACATACAGGGTCATATAATGACCCTGAATCAGTGTGTGAAGTTTCAAAGCAACAGCTTACACAGTGTCTGAAAAAAGACCTTGCATGCAAAGGTTTGACCAAGCTGGCTACGCCAACGTGGACGCCGGGGTGAAATCATAATCTCCCCTATTTCTTCGAATCGGCGAGCTAAAAATTGAGGCAAAAGGAGAAATTGCTCATTTTGAGAAATTTATCCTTTAGTCACGATGTTTTCAAAAGTTGTTTGCTGCAGCTGTGTCAAAAAGCGTCGACCTGTGGGAAAGGATAAACAGGTAATATTACCTTCTCGAATCTGGACAAAATGTTCAAGAGTTCAATCTCCAAGTCACTATTACGACGTTTTGCCTTTGACACGGTGTTTGTGAAACATTCGAAACAGACATGCAACAATGCATGCTTGATGTTTGCGTCCATCTCCAGCAAACTACAGTTGAATAGAATGTCCACCATTTTCACATGATGTGTCCGTAATACCGATGGGTTTTGGCGTCTCAACGATTTCAGGACTCTCTTCGTCAACTTTACAACATGCTCCTTATCTATAAAACAAAGCAACAGACTGCACTTACTTTTCTACATAACATCATTGATCCCTTTCCCATATACAGCAAATCAGCAGCAGACAACTTTGAAAATGTCTTTTGCAAAAGTGTGAAAAATCCCAATAAATGAGAGTTGAATAATTTAACAAAGTTGAAAACACTGTGGCAAAAGGAGATATTGCTCTTTTGTCTTTTTGATGCCAAGGGTATTGTTCTTTTCAGCATACATGTATATTCTGATATTTCATTAACCGTTTCCAATATATACAACAATTCTCTAGAATGCTACTTTAAAAATTAACTAAATAAAAATAATTATAGAATAGAGTTAGAACTATTGTGGCAAAAGGAACAAGAGCTCCACAAGCCAAGGCCAATGCTTGGCTGCTTTTTTCTAAGGGCTGTTCCAGGAAAAAATGTCTAGGGGGGAGGAATGACCACCAATTTTTAGGGTACTACCTTTTTAGGGTTCTACCTATCAAATTTTAATTATTTTTTGGGCACTCAACTTTTAATTTTAATTAAAAAATACCCCCACACCCATTACAAAATAAAAATAGCATGCGACTACAAAATAGTTTATGAGCAGGGTATTACCCAGAATGTATATCGAGCTATAAACACAGCTTACCTAATACATCCATTTTTAGTAACAGTTGAAACACTTCAAAGACAGACTGACAATGGTCGTCATTATTCTCTGGACCTGCTATCTGTAGAAACAAGGGCTCAAACATGTCACGCACAGCTCCAATCACCTCTGAAATAAACAAACATTTAACAGAACACTTTTTAAAATATGTAATACTCAATTCAAAATATTCACAAGTGCATTTAAAAGAAACATTAAATATGTCCGCATCAGGGAAAGGGTTCAGCACTAACGTTTTACTTAACTTTTAACTTATATCTGCTGCAAATAGAGTATTTTTGATAAACATTGTTGAATGAGAGCACACTTTGCTATCATTTTATGAAAATAAGAGAAAGGGTTAATTGTGCAATAAGAGAAACAGTGGAACCTGTGCTAAAGACCACCTTGGAATAGCAATTCCCTGTCTATAGCGACCATACTGCAGCAGACGGCTTTTTGAAAACATAGTGACAAAAGAAGAAATTGCACAAAACGTGCAATTTCTCCTTTTGCCACAATGTCTTCCACTTTTTGTCATAGGTTATCCATTCAATTATGGAGATTTTCTATGTTTTGACAAAATACGTTCAAAGTCGTCTGCTGCAGAATTGTCGTATGAGGGAAAGGGTTAACACCATCTTGGAAGAGCAATTCCCTGTCTATAGCGACCGTACTTAGTTTCCCCAAATACCCATTTTCTGTGTAATGACCCTGCAATTAAAGACCAGATTGTTCACTTACCATGTATGGTCTTTAAACACAGGTTTAACTGTATATTGTTCATTCAAAAGATTACTCCTTATTTAGGCCTCTGACTCAAAACGAACCTCATTTGCTTGTTTGGCGTTTAATGCCGCTTTCAATAATTGTTCAGTTATATCACAGCGTTTCCTGGGTAATTAAACCAGCACTACTGGTCTATTTATCCTGACAACAACAACCCAGCAACCCTTAGCCCCAAGGAGGGCAGCCATAACTACCGTTCTTAACCCTTTCCCACATACAAAAAATCTGAAGCAGGCAACTTTGAAAATATATCCCAATTTAATTGGAAACTTCCTTTAAATGAAAGTACAATAATTGAATAGAGTTGAAAACAGTGTGACAAAAGAAATAATTGCTTGTTTTGAGCAATTTCTTCATTTGTCGCCACTTTTTCAAAAAGCTGTCTATGTAAGGGAAAGGGTTAATAAAAAGTCTTCAAAACCAACCTGATGTCATCACATTTTCTTTCGACAGCCTGACAGACTGTAATTTCAAGAAGTCCCTGATAACAGACTCATGCTGTATAGCCTCGACTCCCTCTCCTGACATCAGCATGTCTTCAAACTTCGTCTGTAGGCGCGAGTTGTTCTGCAACAGGATCAAAGCCAGTGTACCGCATTCCTTCACGTTCAATACAGAAACAAACAATAACTCTGTACATAACACGGACAAGGCTGGGTATTTCTGGAAGAACCTTTCCAGACAGCCAATCCTCTCATTGTCATTTGTCTCTGAATACACCTCCAAAAACCATGTAATTAGATGGATAACGTTCTCCTCCTTCATTTGTATATGTCTAACGGGTGATGTGATCAGCTTCGTCATCAGAGGATCCAGGACATCACATACATCCGTCTTTGCGACTGTGGTTGAAATGGCGAGAAACGAGTTGAATACTTCTAAACATCTGTCTGTGTCCATGGAGTGTATCATTAGTTTCACATACCTGTGAATGGATGGTAAACTTTGCTGCTGTTGTGAATTGGACAGGTTTCCAGCAGTCTTCAACACCGTTAACACCTTTACATTGAAGCATTCCAACACTGGTCCTTCGAGAGTCAAATCTCTATCACTGATGAATTCAAGTAATTGTATGACAAAGTCTGTGATTAGCTTTACAACAGCTGTTAAAATGTCATCAGATTGTGAATTAGTTCTCTCCTGCAAAAAATGCGCCATTATCTTAGGATGACTCAGCAATGTTTTAACACAGGAAACTGGTGCTGGTTCCTGACTGTTGCTGTCTAGAATAGGAAGTTGTTCAGATTCTGGACTGGTTTCCATTTCCTGGTTATCATTAGATGAGACACTTTCGATGTTGTTGTAAATATTCTTGACAAGAGTGTTCACTTTCTGAGCAGTGTATTCATCAAATTCCTGAAGTCATAAACAAAGTAAAGATAAGCCATTTCTCACATGATGGATTTGCTGCAAGATTTTCTAAATGTTTGCCTATATGTTTTCAAAGTCATCTGCATTAGATTTGCTGTATGTCGAAACGGGTTAATAAATACAGAAATGTGAGCAAATATACAAGTCAGAAGTCTACAGTATGTAGAATAAATTGGAAGTCAAATTTTCATACTATAATGTATGATATTGTAGAGTTGAAAGTCAATATGTTTGACACCTTTTCCTTTTTCCGATTGTATCTTAACACTGTCCTTAAAACAGTGTATTTCAATTGAACACAAAATGAATTTGTTATTTTCAATCTTTTCAGAAGAAGAATATAAATTTCTAAGTAGTCCAAACAGTCACTGATCGTTAATACACCGGAGCCCGAATAATTAAAACTTAATTCTCACATTCTTCAAAATTATATAGTTAACCTGTGCTAAAGACCACATTTGTTAAGCAATTCGCTGTCTTTAGCAATCACAATTTTAATTTCCCAAATACACTGTCTTTGAGAGTGTCTGGGACAAAATCAGATTGAATATAGAGACATTGCTAAATAAAAACTAGAAATACTGTGAGCAAAGCTCACTAAAGAATACCCCCCGCTCCCCTCCCAAAGCATCGGATACATTGGTAAAGTTTCTACTTTGCTTATCTTCCCTTGGAAGAATCTGAGGAGAAAAATCTTCCTTCATGCATATCTACATATAATGTGTAGCCTTCATATACAGTTTGACTCAGTAGTGCTTACAAGAAATGTAGAGGTATGTGCACAGGAGTCCCTCGCAGGCAACCTCTAAGTTGAATTATCTGCCCTTGGAAGAATCCGAGGCGTATGATCTTCCTTCATGCATATCTACATATGATGTGTAACCTTCATGTAAAGTTTGAACCAAATCCATTGAGCCGTTTAGGAGGAGTAGTGCTTACAAGAAATGTGGAGGTATGTGCACAGGAGTCCCTCGCAGGTAACCTCTAAGTTGAATTATCTGCCCTTGGAAGAATCCGATACATATGATCTTCCTTCATGCATATCTACATATGATGTGTAACCTTCATGTAAAGTTTGACCCAAATCCATTGAGCCATTTAGGAGGAGCAGTGCTTACAAGAGATGTGGAGGTATGTGCACAGGAGTCCCTCGCAGGTAACCTCTAAGTTGAATTATCTGCCCTTGGAAGAATCCGAGGCGTATGATCTTCCTTCATGCATATCTACATATGATGTGTAACCTTCATGTAAAGTTTGAACCAAATCCATTGAGCCGTTTAGGAGGAGTAGTGCTTACAAGAAATGTGGAGGTATGTGCACAGGAGTCCCTCGCAGGTAACCTCTAAGTTAAATTATCTGCCCTTGGAAGAATCCGAGGCGTATGATCTTCCTTCATGCATATCTACATATGATGTGTAACCTTCATGTAAAGTTTGAACCAAATCCATTGAGCCGTTTAGGAGGAGTAGTGCTTACAAGAAATGTGGAGGTATGTGCACAGGAGTCCCTCGCAGGTAACCTCTAAGTTGAATTATCTGCCCTTGGAAGAATCCGAGGCATATGATCTTCCTTTATGCATATCTACATATGATGTGTAACCTTCATGTAAAGTTTGACCCAAATCCATTGAGCCGTTTAGGAGGAGTAGTGCTTACAAGAAATGTGGAGGTATGTGCACAGGAGTCCCTCGCAGGTAACCTCTAAGTTGAATTATCTGCCCTTGGAAGAATCCGAGGCATATGATCTTCCTTCATGCATATCTACATATGATGTGTAACCTTCATGTAAAGTTTGAACCAAATCCATTGAGCCGTTTAGGAGGAGTAGTGCTTACAAGAAATGTGGAGGTATGTGCACAGGAGTCCCTCGCAGATAACCTCTAAGTTAAATTATCTCCCCTTGGAAGAGTCCGAGGCGTGTGATCTTCCTTCATGCATATCTACATATGATGTGTAACCTTCATGTAAAGTTTGAACCAAATCCATTGAGCCGTTTAGGAGGAGTAGTGCTTACAAGAAATGTGGACATACGGACAGACAGACAGACAGACAGACAGACAGACAGACAGACAGACAGACAGACAGACGGACAGACGGACAGACAGGGTGATTCCTATATACCCCCCCAAACTTTGTTTGCCGGGGGGTATAATAACAATTTCTCTATTTCACCAAATGATTTCACTCTGTATCAAAATTATTCTTGAAATCCTCAATATAATACATTTGTTTCCCTCTGACAGACAGAAGTTTGTGAAGCAGGCTATTCATAGAAATATCATAATTATTATCAGGTAATCGGACAAAGAACAGACAACTTACGGACTGTCCCAGTACATGCGTCAAGTAAAGCAGTTGTTGTCTAACATTATCCACTGTGTCGGTCCTATCCTGGTTAAACACACTGTTCTTACTGATCATCTCCCCATATCTCTGCACAGTCAACATCTCTTCCTCTGGATTGACTGGCTTCTTTTTCCTCTTCTTCGGTGACTGTATAGGAAATATTGTGTTTGTTTGAATGTTTAATTACGCAGTTATCAATAGTATTTACATTATATGACTGGATATATAATCAGCATTGCCGGTATCTCTTATTCTGACACAGATGCATCAGACAATGCTGTTCTGGCAAAACTAAGTAAAACACCAACGCTCGTCTGTTTTTGTTTTATAAAAAGAGGCAGAACTGAAAGCCAGAGTTATGTGACTTGGTGTAGACATGCATACCATTCCTTGGAATATGTGTACCAAGTTTCATTTGAAAATGTTGAAGGTTTTTTGAGTTATGAGGTAAGGTTAAAATTTTGTGACGATGCAGACGCCGCCGCCAAGGGTTTCAAAATACCCTGACCTTTCTTCTTCGAAAAACAGACAAGCTAAATATCTCTCTTATTGGTAAAACAGTGAAGATTTCTAAGTTAAGTATTACCTCAGTAGGTAGCCATGTTAGAATGTACGCTAGAACCCTGTCAAGAAAATCAGTTGGGTCACATTTCTGTAACTGTAGACACAGCATGACTGGATCGACTTGTTGATGGAAGACATCAACGACAACTACAGACAGGTAGCTCTTCACACCAGTAACATTCAGAGGTTTGGTTTTGGGATTCGACTCATTTGAAGTGGCATCTTTAGATTCACCTGAATTGTAAATATTTTAAAAATATATATATATGTATCAATGATGCAATTCTTTTATCATACCACTAAACAATTTTACCCACCTTCCCTTCATACAGAAAAACTGCGGCAAGCCTTTGCAAAATTTTGAGAAATTTTTATTGCTCAACATGAGTAATTACTCCTTTAACAGAATTGTTTTCAACTCTGTGAAAGAACATATTTTAATTTTCAAAATGTAACATAATTTTCTTCAGACGTTTTCAATGCTGAATACTCTTAAATATAACCATCAGATACAAGGTTTACAAAAATTCACATACAAGATTCATATTGATGGGTTCAAAAAACCAAAGCTGGATCTACACTGGTCACAAAAGTGGTAAGGTGGATTTTCACAGAGTACCGCTCATTTTATCTTCATATCCTACAGAGCATTAGTTGATTGTTTGGTGTTTCACGCCACTTTCACAATTTTTCAGTTATACCATGGCATTTCCTTGGTAAATTAACAGCACTACTGGTCCGTTTATCCTGAAACCAGTGAGTCAGTCGTAATGTAATGCTAACCCCACAATTCTGAGAGCCAAGCAGGGCAGCGATTACTACCGTTTTAAAACTTTGGTATGACTCGGCTGGGGATGGAACCCGCAACCTCTCGCACCCAGGGCAGACGCTCTACCACTAATACAACACCGAGGCTGGTTAGAGCATTAGTAGTAATGCTATCCACACAATCTTAACCCTTTCCCACATACAACAAATCTGCAGCAGACGACTTTGAAAACAATCATGCAAAAACATGAAAAAAATCTCTATAAATGAAAGTATAATTACCAAAAGAAGTTGAAAACATTGTAGCAAAAGGTGGAATTGCTCGTTTTTGTCACAATGTTTTCAAAAATCGTCTACAAGTGGGAGAGGGTTAAAGGTGTAAAAAAAGACACTTCTACCATTTAAAAAGTGTTTTGTCTTAGCAATCCAAGGATCAAACCCTGATTTCCTGCTCTTTAACCTTTTCCCACATACAACAAGAATGCAGCAGACGACTCGACAACATCTTGGCAATTTTTTTGGAAAACCTCTAAAAATGAAAGGATAATTACTGAAAAGAGTTGAAAAAACTGTGGCAAAAGGAGATATTGCTCATTATCAGCAGTTTCTCCTCTTGCCACAATGTTTTCAAAAGTTGTCTACTGCAAGGGCTTCAAAAAGCATCTACATATGGGAAAAGGTTAATTGTATATTCTCCTCAGGGTAGATATGTATGTATATATGTGTTCTACCTTTAAGTTGCTCTTGTTGTTTCTTGTACATCTCTAAAGCTACCAAAAGCATAGGACAGAATGGAAACCTGAAAAGTTGACATTTACAGAATAATCTACCAGGCAAAAACAAAGAAGATTATTTGTGTGACCCATCTGCAAGAAAACTCAAAAATCCAATTGTCAAACATGTGTTGTATGCAAACACCAAGTTATAAATGAGCCGTTTCATAAGAAAACAAACATTATGGACTCTGCTTAATGTATCGACCCAGATCAGCCTGCACAGTTCATGTAGGCTAATCCGGGCGACACATTCCTTCTCAGGGGGATAGAGGTATAGAGTAATGATTCCTGAAACAGAAAATCCACAGGAGGCAAAAAGTGTCTGCCGGGTTAACCTGCGCAACATGCTAAGGCTGTCCTGGGTCGATTCTTTACGCAGAGTCCAGAATGTTGGTTTTCTAGCGAAACGGCTAAAATACATGAAGAATATTATGTTGCAGTATCAATAAATCGGTTTGTATTGTACGACTAGGAGCGTGGGAAGATTTCCATCTTGTGAGACAGTAAGTCGAGTGAGTTATAGATCTTTCCATGCACGAGTCGTACAATTCACTCTGAGGAATCGCTACTGCAAAATAATTTCCCTTTTATTATATTTCTTAACCCTTTCCCACATACATTCAATCTGCAGCAGACGAGTTTGAAAACATAGTGAAAACAAGGAATCGGTGGAACCGAATGATGCTCCCCATAAGGGCTTTGTCAAATTGCGTCTGTGCATATTTGGTGCTGTATTTTACCGTAGTCAAATACGGAATTTTAATCTGTCTTGTTTGATTTGCACATGACTATATGCCTGTATTTGCAACAAATACTGTGGTGCAAAAATATGATAGGGACTTTTATGTATAAACACTTACCTTTTCGTAGTAGACGAACCTGACTGGATAGTTTCAGAATCGTCTTCCTCATCATCCAAGTTATCAATCTCCATGGCAACCACAGCTGAAATATTTCAACAATTTACTTTATAGAATAGTTTTACAGTGTCTACTTAGAGAACATCCGTTATTTATATACATTCAATTGTTTGGCATATTTGAATGGTTATTCAGAAGCAGAACTTTTAAAAGCAATTTCGCTTTTAACCCTTTCCCACACATAGACGCTTTCAGACGCCTCTACAGCAGACAACTTTTGAAGACATTGTGACAAAAGAAGAAATAGGTCAAAACAAACAATTTCTCCTTTTGCCACAATGTTTTCAACAATTTTCCGTAATTATAGAGATTTTCCGTATCTTGAGTAGATGTTTTCAAAACAGTCTGCTGCAGATTTGTTGTAAGTGGGAAAGGGTTAATACAATGATTTCAAAACAACATCACCACTGAAAAGGCGATAGAGGTACAAGATTTAATGTAAGTGTATTGTCAATACAATAGATTGTATACATCAAGTAAAATATATGCATCTGCAGCAGACGACTTTTGAAAACATTGTGGCAAAATGAGAAATTGCTCGAAACGAGCAATTTCTCCTTTTGCCACAATGTTTTAATTATACCTTCATTTATAGAGGTTTTCCATGTTTTTTCCTAGATGTTTTCAACGTTGTCTGCTGCAGATGTGTTGTATGTGGGAAAGGATTAATAATAACAAACCTCTGAATTTATCCTCATCATCCATCTCGGACTTGTCCTGTCCACCAGACTTGAGGATGGTCGCCTCCGACATAAGGTCACTCATTTTATCCATGTACGGATAGGGGTTATTCATATAACTTGTCAATGTGGAAGATACAAAGCCAATTAAGGGTGTTGCAACCTCTGATAAGCCGTCTTGGTTTTGCAGTGGTCTTATCCAAACTTGGAGTTCCTCCTCAAAACCATCAAACAATCCCGTCTTTCCAAGCAGCTGAAACATGTTAGGGTTTAAAAAGACTTATTCGTCATACATAAAATCATGCATTCACATTATAGTAAATAGTAAATAGAAATGACAGGAAGGTCCCCAACCAGCAACCAATAATGAATTAGGCAATCTATAAATCTACAATAGTTTGAAATATTAAGGGTATTAACTCTGCTTAGATTTATTGATCAATTGTGGTTTAACAAGGTTTTCGACAATTTTTCAGTCATATCACGGCGGCCAGTTCACGTACTCATGTGTTTCCTGGCTTTCTCATACCAGTTCTCAACACAACATACTTTCCAAGCAACTGGCTGCTTTTCCACAAAGACTGTAAGCCCATTGGTGAAAGACGAATGACGCATGTCACAGAGACTTTTGTCAAATGTCTGATAGAATGTTGGCCGAGCTGGGATTCAAACTCACAACCCTTGGATTGACAGCCTGTGTCGCTACCGACTGAACTCTGCTTAGAATAATCCAATTGGATGGATACAAAATCAAATTGATCTGTATCTGTATCATAGTACAACAACCCATCAAAAAACCATTGAGATATCTTCAGGCATTAGGAAGAAAATGATTGCAAGACAATTATGATGGAATACACGGCAGCGAAGATTTACACGTTATGCCCCTGTGAATTTGGGTAGAAGAATTTACAAAGGACAGTTTGTTTGTATGGTGTTTTAAGCCACTTTCAACAATATTTCAGTTATATATCACACAGTGTTCCTGCGTAAGTTACCAGTACTACTGTGCCATTTATCCTGTCACAGGTCAGTTAGTCGTAATGCTAACCCCTCAACCCTGTGCGCCAAAGAGGGCAGCCATTACTACCGTTTTAAGTTTTTGGTATGAACGTCGTGTTTTGTAAAATTGGAAGAATAATTACAGAGCAAAAACAAAAGGTCAGTTTCACTCAACTGCCATATTAAACTAGATGCCCACAGGCAACATGTCGAGCCCACTCTTAAGGTTTTGTCACAGACATAGCGCTCTTCCATACAATTGCAATACAGACTGACAAAGTGTTGACCTGATAACAGTTAATTAAGGGCCTAGTTAATTATGCGTCAAAACGCGTCTACAAGCGAGTGGGAAAAGGTTAAAAGAGAACAGTCTCCTTTTTTTGAAAAATTTGTCTTCACTACCTCCTTCATCACCTCATCATGGTGAACATCTGTGCCCAGTAACTTGGATAGTTACAGTTAAGAACATCTTGAGATTGACAAATTTACAGTTCACGCTCCGCTCCGTTCCGCTCACGTTCCAATCCGCTCTCAAAGCGTTCACTCATTCATAACATTGTGATTGCATTTTTCCGTTCCGTTCAGATTGAGCGCTTTTTTACGCTCACTCGGAACGCTTTTTTTCGATCAAAATCCGTTCAACGATTTGATTGGCTTAAATTAATATCGTTTCGTTTATATTTTTATTTAGTTAACCCTAAATATCAACAAACGATCTAGAGTTTTTTCAGCACAATCGTTAGTAGCAAATCGTATTACGAAAATGATCATATTAATAATATTTGTTACATTCTAATTCAATCGGATACTTGAGTGTCTTATAAAACAAAAGTTTAGTATACAAATATGACTTTTGATAAAATAGTTTCGTAGAATAATTATCGGATAGTTGTTGCAACCGTTCAATGAGCGAATGATTGGAGTTTTGCAATCATTATGATTGTTTCGTTCAGAGCGCAAAATTCCGTTCCGCTCATAAAGCGTTCCAACTTCGTTCCAATCACGCTCACGATCCAATCACGTTCCGCTCAGATTGTCAATTTCATGAAGTTCTTAACTGTATCTGTTTGAGGGAAAGTGTTAAGGAGTTATAACTATGGCCATTACCTTACAAATGAGGTTCAGACTAATATCTCTGACAGTGTCTATAGTGGATAGTCTGAACACCATCTCCAACAGCTGGTACATCAAGCTATGGCCTTGTTTATTCTGTAAACAAATCAGAACATAATCATAACAGAAGTGTTTACATTATACATGTAGGTGCCAGAGCTGTAGATAAGAAGAGAATTTTATGTCACGAAATCCTTATATGACTAACAACGATAGGTTTAGCTGAATCATCAGAGATATTGTTGGGAAAAGACCAGTTTACTCCTCATAAATGTAGTTCTCTGGTTGCATTTTATGACAATTACAAAAGTTCATCTTATTTCAGTTTCAAAATCCTAAACTTTGAAAATAAATATGAGAAAAAAATGTAACATTGTAACATCTAGAAAACTTAACAGAAAATTCTGATTCATAGCTGTAATTATTGTGTTAACCCTTTCCCTCATACGACAATTCTGCAGCAGACGACTTTGAACATATTTTGTCAAAAAAAAGAAAATCTCAATAATTGAATGGATAACGTTACTATGACTAAAAGTGGAAAACATTGTGGCAAAAGGAGAAATTGCTCGTTTTTGAGCAATTTCTTCTTTCGTCACTATGTTTTCAAAAAGCTGTCTACTGCAGAGGCGTCAGAAAGCGTCTATATGAGGGAAAGGGTTAAAAGAATAAATTCAATGTTTTGAACAATTTCTTTTTTCTCCTTAAAGTTTTAAAGTCATTTGCTGCAGAGGAATCAAATTATCTGTATCAACAGTTTGTTGCTTGTTTAACCCCTTTCCGACATACAGGCGCTATCCGACACCTAAAATGTTAAATAACATTTCGGCAAATGGAGAAACGGCTCATAATTGCCTACAGTGTTTTTAAATGCTAGTATAAGTCATTCCAAAATACTATGTTATTTTTTATAAATTCCCTTCGACTTCATATACTTATAATTAAATCACTGAAAATTGTCATAATATTAATGAAGTAAATATTACTCACCTGTTTCGCCCATGGCAGTCTCCTGGCATCAGTCCCAGCTAACAGTTTTAACAGATACACCTGGGGCAAGTAATTATCACCTGTGTGCTGATGTAATATTCCATCTATTAGTCGGGCTGAAGAACACAGGTAAACATCATACAATTTCAAATAGTCAAATATCTTATTGTATTCAGGCCTACAGCTCTTTTACATGCAATGTAATGCCAAGTATAATGCATCTTAACCTTTTCCCACATAAGAGCCTCTGCAGCAGATAACTTGAGAAAACATTTTGGCAAAAGGAGAAATTGAACATAACTAGCAATTTTTTTTGCCACAATGTTTTCAACTATATTTAATAAACAAGAGGGCAATGACAGCCCTGGAGCGCTCACCCGAGTCATGCTAGGGCAACTTTGACCCAAGGGGCATAATTTGAACTACCTTCGTAGAGGACTACTAGTTTTTGCTACACACCAAATATCTAAGCTCTAGGCCTTTCAGTTTCAGACAAGAATATTTTCAAAGTTTTTCCCTATACATCTTATTGAAAAACAGGTGACCCCCAGGGTGGGGCGGGACCAAATTTGACCACAGGGGCATAGTTTGAACAATCTTCATAGAGGACTACTAGATGTTGCTACACACCAAATATCCAAGCTCTAGGCCTTTCAGTTTCAGACAAGAAGTTTTTCCCTATATATCTCTGAAAAACAGGTGACCCCCAGAGGTGACTAAAAGGTGAGCATGTTGGTCTGGTACATCACTTGTGACTAAAGCCTTTGGCCAGTATTCCTAGAGCACAGCGTAGACCTCAATATAAGCAAGACGGTTTACTCACCCTTTAACCCTTTCAAAACATTCTGACACTTTCCGATGCTCTACAGCAGACAACTTTTGCTACATTGTAAATAAATCTATTCAATATTTTCACTTTCATAAATTAGTAGATATTTTCTACATTGTTTTTAAATCTATTCAATAATTTCACTTTCATTAATTAGTAGATATATACTATATTTTTTGCTTCTAGATGTTTTCAAAGGCATCTGCTTTAGTTTTGTTGTATGTGGGAAAGGGTTGATGAACCAATACTTACCAAGTACCAAATGATTGTCCACCAAAATGGAGGGAAGTAGTTCTTGATACATGCAGAAGGTTTGTATGATCCTCACGTCTACCTCAGACTCTGTTCCCTCTGTAAATTCTGGAGAAAAGATACAGAAAGAGCTGTCAGTGCTCATACAATATTGAACAAGAGTACCGCAAACGGTACATAATACGCCCGTCAGGAACTTCTTTGCAACTCATGCAGAAATTGACAAATATTCTAAGTCCAAAAAGGGGCATAACTCATTCAAAAATTGACAAAATTCGAGAAAATGTGAACTTGATCTGCGACACTTGATTACAAAGCCATATACATAATTTCAGCTCAATACATCAAAGCATGTAGAAACAAAGTGCGGAAATCCCAGGAAATATGAACTTGATCTGTGACACATCACTACAGAGCCGTATACAAAATTTCAGCTCAATAGCTCAAAGTATGTAGTATATAAGAAAAAAAGTGCGGAAAACCCAAACGGACATGACCGTATTACGTACCGTTTTTAAGAAACGGTCGTATAAAAATTCATAAAGATGATTATTGTATAGCCATTCTCTGTAAGCATTTACACTCTTGTATAGGGATTTTGGCATGCATGGTCATGGATGTTGTTCAAACTTCACGCACTTTCTCAGCTTGATGAAAGAAACCAAGAACTACCAAATTTGGGTTGCTATGAACTCAATGGTTGCCAAAAAAATAATCGACCTCAAAATCAACAGGGGCACCGCAAAGCAGATGCATCGCCTCAGTATTCAAATTCCAATTTTGACCTCGACCTTGAAAATAAATAGGCTAATTTGCTTTTTAATACATTGCGGCAAATGGGAAAATGAGCAATCTCTCCCTTGTTTTTAAAGTTAACTGCTGCAAACGCGCCAAAACACTTTTGCAAGTGGGAACGTGTTAATAAGTTATCCTTTTTCTGATCCAGATAACAATTTAAGTCTAAGCAGCAGACAAATTATGATGCGTCAAAATGCTTCATTAAGTTAGAAAGTGTTAATAAGTAAAATCATTTTTTTAATGCAGGCAACATTCTAAGCAGCAGATGAATTTTGATAAAATTGTGGGATAAAGGAGATATTGCTCTCAAAAAGAGCAGGTTTGCCTTTTCCCATTATTTCTACAAATCTGCATCAAAATGTTTTATAAAACAGCTTTTTTTCCCCTCAGAAATGTTCATGAGACAACAATTTAACCCTTTTCCTCATACAGCAATTCTGCAGCAGACGACTTTGAACATGTTTTGTCAAAAAATAGAAAATCTCAATAATTTAATGGATAACCTATGACAAAAAGAGGAAAACATTGTGGCAAAAGGAGAAATTGCACGTTTTGTGCAATTTCTTCTTTTGTCACTATGTTTTCAAAAAGCCGTCTGCTGCAGAGGCGTCAGAAAGCGTCTATATGAGGGTAAGGGTTAATTGCTTATTCACCTTTTAAGGTCGCAAAATCCTCACTGCCTCTCTTCTTCTGAGCAACATCTAAACAATCAAACAGCACTTTTGGCTCTGGAAGGGCCTGTAACAGAATCACATCAATTATTATTGGAGCCAAAATATAGGATAGTCTGTATATATGGAGGTGGTTTTTTTAAAATTAATTTAAATAAAGATCAAGTTGCAAACGTGTCTCATCAGATTTAACCCTTTCCCAGCAAATCTGTAGCAGATGACTTTGAAAATGTCTTCTCAAAAATATGGAAAATTTCTATAATTATTTATAGAATTACTGAAAAAAGTTGAAAACATTTATGGCAAAAGGAGAAATTGCTCGTTTTCAGCAATTTCTTCGTTTGTCATGATATTTTCAAAAGTCGTCTGCTGCAGATGCATCAAAATGCGTTTATAAGTGTAAAATGTTTAAGACAAAATCATTTGGATGAGTTTCCAAGGATGCAAGTTCAACTACATAATGAATAAGGCAGTGTGGAGGTGCAGGCTAATCTCACTCTGTGCTATGTGCTGATAGAAAGATTCCTGTAAGTCTGTCACCTGTGATATGGCCCACTTTTTAATTGCCATTCTATAGCTATATCTCACCAAAATTATTTGAAATCATGTCACAAGAAAACTTACAACCTTCGTAGCTTTTTTAAAAAATATACTCTAGTAATGTTCAGGGCTATTCCAGGAAATAATAATTAAAATTTGATAGGTGGTACCCTATATATTGCTGGAACAGCCCTCATCATAATGCCGACAAGCAAATTCCTATTGTAGTTCTCGGAACTATGTATTTCTCATTTTCCAAAAACGTTTTTTATAGGTGATAAAGATGACCTGATCATTTTTCTCAATTATTGAAAAGTTGTCGGTGACCGCCAAACAAACCTTTATAACAGCTTTTCTATACAGGGCCGCTATCTGCGTCTTTTCTTCCCATATCCATGTGTTAGTGTCTTGTTTTTCCTCACCATTGATCAATGACAGCACTTTAACAGCTCTTTCAGCAAGTATATGTACGATTTTCAACAGAATATGGTTTATGACAAGGGATTTTTTCTGAAGGAAAATAAATAATAAATACAAATATTTTGCAATCCCTATATCAAACTCATACTTCCAATTTTCAGGATATTACTCTTTTTTCAATAGACATTTTAAAACAAAAATCAACACTTAAAAAAAGATCATATCAGGCAAACATTTTCATTATGCTAGAATATTGTTTTCTGAGCAATGATTTCTTTAATAAAACTGGTGCAATTCCCAAATATGCAAAGTTGGATTTTCCTAAAAAATCAATTATTTAACCCTTTCCCAACTGCAGATGCAACAGCAGCAGACAACTTTTGAAAACAGTGTGGCTAAAGGTGGAGTTGCTCAAGGTGAGCAATTTCTCCTTTGGCCACAATGTTTTCAACTTTATTTAACAATTAAGCCATCTTTTATGGAGATTTTTCAGGTTTTTGTCACTGTTTTCAAAGTCTTCTGCTGCAGATTTGTTGAATGTGGGAAAACGTTAACTGATACAAAATAACATGTGTTGTGTCTTCAGGGCATATTTTAAGGATATTGTCAGAAAAGGAGAAACTCTCCATATACATTATCTTAGTAATCAAATCTCAAAAATTGCAAAACATGCAAATGATCGAGAAGTTATTTATCAAAATGATAAATCCTTTTATAAATACAGACAGGTATAAAGTGTTATCTTATACTCCAAAGTTAGAACGCTCATAAAATTTAGGTGACGGAAAATTGTAAATGTTTACCTTAAATCCTAGCGTTAGAGTACTCATAAATTTTGGTGATGGACAGGTATAAATCATCAGCATATCGACAGTCTGGTCTGCAGATTTTTGTTCTTTCATCCGTAACACAGGAGGATCTTGTGGTATTGACTGGTATACCTATTGTAAACAAGAGTTAGGATCTTAGTTCATGCTTTTAGCACAGTAAATTATCTTTTTTCCACAATGTTGTCAAATCTGTATTAAAAACTCGTAACATCTGAGTTTTTGTTAAAAAAGACTTTTGTACATATTGGTTAAACAATTTAACCCTTTCTGACGCCTCTGCAGCCGACAGCTTTTTAAAAACATAGTGACAAAAGAAGAAATTGCTCAAAACGAGCAATTTCTCCATTTGCCACAATGTTTTCAACTTTTAGTCATGTTGGTATTTATTAAATTTTAGAGATTTTTGATTTTTTGACAAAATATGTTTAAAGTCGTCTGCTGCAGAATTGTCAATGAGGGAAAGAGTTTTAACCTTTCCATTACTCAGACAAATTAAGATGCCTTTGACAACTTTAGAAAGCGTTCATGTGTGAAAACAAGTAAGTTTTCCTTATTCCAAAATGTGAATATGAATGAATGAATGTATATTGTTTTATGGCGCATCGACAGCTAAGGTCATTTAGCGCGCATTTAAATTTTATTATTCATGTTCCCTGGGTGAACAAACCAGTACTAGGCTAGAAAACGTGCCTTGCCCAAGGGCACTCCACCATGACCGAATTGCCGCGACTGGGGATCGAACCCGGGACACCCGGTTTCGAAATCCCCGATGCTAACCACTCGACCACAGCGGATTCCTCCAAAATGTGAATATGCAACACATGGTAAGTGGTAATGTTATATATACGACATCATTATGTGTTATCAAAGGCAACTGATTTAATTCAATGGGAGAACATTACTGCCTGGACATAAACATTATGAATTTCCTCATTCCTACATACTGGTATATATATCTTAAAAAAGTCGTTGTACTAGAATTTAATACATTCACAAATAAAAAAACATCCGCTGACCTGTTCAATTTGATTTCCTTACTGTAGAGAACTGATTAGATATCTTGGTTTCATGCACACACATACACCAAATATATACAACACTTACATTATATATCAAATTCATGTATTCCATCCAAGTTTTATTCAACTGAGGTTCAAGTTTACTTTCAAGGTTTGGCAAGTAGAACGGAAGCTGTTCTGGACAGGCTGATAGTGATTTCACCACTAGATCTGTTGCTAGGGGACTTTTGTGGTTGAAAGTCAAGGTCAACAGAAAATTGGTGACATTCCTGTTGTTGTTTCTGCAAAAAGAAGTATTTCAGACATGTCATAGAATCCTGTTGACCGATGACTAACGTTGTCCTCAACAGTATTTATCCTTTCCCTCATACGTCAGTTCTGCAGCAGACGACTTTAAACATATTTTGTCAAAAAATAGAAATTCTCTATAATTTTATGGATACCTATGATTAATAGTGGAAAATATTGTGGCAAAATAAGAAATTGCTTGTTTTGAGCAATTTCTTCTTTCGTCACTATGTTTTCAAAAAGCCGTCTGCTGAGCGTCTATATGAGGGAAAGGGTTAAGGTCATACCAGGGCAGCCAGTTCACGTAAACATTTATCTCAACTCAATATTCTTTCACAGCAACTGGCTGCCTTGTGCATGTATAACATTTCCAGGTGAAGTTGAATGAGTTTTATCACAATGCCTTTTGTGAATCATCAACAAGTATGAAGTATTCATCTCTCAGCCATCTTTAATTTAACCTTTTCCCACATGCAGATGACTTTTGAGCAATTGCTCCTTAATTCTACAATGTTTCTCCATAAGGAATCTTTGTTTTTTATGCCATTTTCACCATTATTTCAGTTATATTCCGGCAACAGTTCCCTTATTCATGATCCTTGGATTAAAAACAAGAGGCCCATGAGGACCTATGCTCTACTGGCATGGTTCTTTGGTCATTTTCAATCCAGCGCATGTATGTATGGTGAAGATCCGATAGTAAATGGAGGCTCTATCATGTTCACAAGCTGTATTATAGCAATTTTGACAATTTCAAGACCATAATCCAGTCTTGCATGGTCGGATCTAGCTGGTTTGCGAAAAGAACCGATCTTTCATCAACATTTAGCTACTATCTAAGTTTGGTGAAGATCGGATAGCAATTTTGACAATTTCAAGGACCATAATCCAGTCTTGCATGGGCGGATTTGGCTGGTTTGCGAAAGGAACCGAGCTCTCATGGATATCTAACTACTGTATAAGTTTAATTGAGATACAATCAAAACTGAAGACTTTATCGCATTCACAAGCAATTGTTTAAGGACGCTTGCACGCATTGACGACATACACAACGCCATCACAAAAGCTCTCCTGGCCTTTGGCCAGTAGAGCTTACAACCGAAACAGGCTTGGAAATTGACTTTACCCAACGGCACTCCACCATGACTTGGGATCGAACCCTGAATACCTAACTCAGCAAAAGGCGTCAGAAATTATCTGTATCATATCATATTTAAGGGAATAAAACACCATAAAACATACTGTGAAGAAAGGCCAAACGATGAATCCCTGAAGATCACACCATGCTTATACGAGGTACAAAGTTCTTGTAAAAATTGCGCCGCCATTTCAGAGACCATTTCTGCCTGCTTTGCAGATGGTGCTTCAAGGTCTTCCTGTAAGAGAAATTAATTGTTAAACCCTTTCCCTCATACGACAATTCTGCAGCAGACGACTTTGAACATATTTTGGTAAAAAAAATAGAAAATCTCCATAATTGAATGGATAACCTATGACTAAAAGTGGAAAACATTGTGGCAAAAGGAGAAATTGCACGTTTTGTGCAATTTCTTCGTTTGTCACTATGTTTTCAAAAAGCTGTCTGCTGCAGAGGCGTCAGAAAGCGTCTATATGAGGGAAAGGGTTAATGATATGATACATTTACAGTTATCTGCTTTGTTGTAATCATTGTATGAAAATGGGAAATTACTCTTTATGATTATAGTCGACTTCTGAATACACCTAAGAAAAAGTCTAGAAAAAAGAGGAAGTATAATTTTCATACAAAGTTTAAATCATTGTATCAAGGGGGTACATTAATCTCTATGATTGTAGTCTCTGAATACACCTAAGAAAGGCAGTAAATGATGTCTATGTCAAGGGAAGGGTTGAACAGTCAAAAGTGTTCAAAATAATGAAAGAGGAGAAAGTGACTGCGAGTAAGAGCATTAGCCTCTAACAGTCAAAACCCTGTAACAGCAGGGTCTACTTTTTGGATCTTCCCAGCCCTTTCGAACGAAAATTCAATACACAGATATTGATTGTCTAGTGATTCATGTATTCAAACCTTTGCCACAAACAGCATATTTTTTACAGACAACTTTGAAAATATCCAGGCAAAAATATGAAACATCTCCTCTATGAATAAAAAGGTTAATTATTGAATCGAGTTGAAAACATTGTGCCACAATGTTTTCAAAAATTGTCTGCAGATGGTAAAGATTGAAGAACAGGTTGCACAATTGATGTAGAAATACAAAACATATGTAAGATTTAAGACTCCAGGATTTGCTCATAGTCCCCTAAAGCAGTAAAGGTTGAGAATACTTTGTTACCTTGGCCCTCAATTCTGCGAGAGCAGGGTCCTTTGGCCTACCCTTAGAATCCATTGAACTCACCTGTTGCTCAGTAATTTTGTCTTTACGTCTTATGGGACCTTTCCATTTGAACAATTCACCCAAGCTGTTCAATACTTTGGTGGTAAAAACTTGAGTCTTGGCTGTTTTACTGACACCTGTACTTCGCACAACCTGCAAAAAATAAATAAGAGTTTAATGAATGCTGAACTTTTAATATGGGACTTCAAATCGAGGTGATAGCAACACAGGTAAAAATGCCAGGTGAAACTAAGCAAGTTGTTGTCAGCTGCTATGGATCACCAAGGACAGCATTCCTCTATCCAAAATTACATGTCAAAATAATTAACCCTTTCCCACATACATCGAATCTGCTGCTCATAATGACCCATTTCATCTTTTATCACAATGTTATCAAAAGTCATCTGCTGCAGAAGCGTCAGAAAGCGTCTGCATGTGGGAAAGGGTTAGTATATATGATCAGTATGGTAGTGTGATGTTATTTCTCATAATTGCCAGAGTTAATAAAAGTAGCCATGTCAATGGTGTTTAAAAAGCACAAATAGTAAAATAATATATTAGGATCATAGTTTAAAATAATTTCTTAAAGGACAATCAGAGGTCCAGATAAGGAGGGGTTTACAGCTCTTTTCTCCACAATATATCTTTTATTAGCCAACCAAACCCTATGTTGTGGTTATTTAAAAGATTCGATTCATTGATTGGATTCTTTTGAGTACCCACCACATAGGGTTAGCAGATAAAATAAGGATTTTAGAACAAACAAAACACTCCTTATCTAGAGATCTGGACAATAGTATTTTTCTTTTCCAATATAGTTCTACATAGAGTCTTAACCCTTTTCCTCATATAGACGATTTCTGACGCCTCTGCAGCAGACTGCTTTTTGAAAACATAGTGACAAAAGAAGAAATTGATCAAAACGAGAAATTTCTCCTTTTGCCACAATGTTTTCCACTTTTAGTCATAGGTTATCTATTCAATTATAGAGGTTTTCCGTTTTTTGACAAAATATGTTCAAAGTCGTCTGCTGCAGAATTGTCATATGTGGGAAAGGGTTAATTATATAAGTAAAATGAACTTTTCAATTCCAGAGAAATTACTGTTTGCTGAATAATGCAATTAATTATTTATTATTTGTTGGGGTTTTACGCCGCTTTCAACATTATTTCAGTTATATCACGACAATTCACTTATTCATGATCCCTGGGTAAACAAACCAGTACTAGGCTAGAAAATGTGCCTTGCCCAAGGGCACTCCACCATGACCGTAGTGCCGCGACAATAATGCAATTAAATACCAAACATGATGTAGAGAATAAAACAAGAGTGCAGCAGAGCGACCACCAAAGTTGACTGTTTTTTTCTAAGTAGTAAAAGGGGGCATTACAGAATAATAATGAAAGCCAGAGTTATGTGACTTGGCGTAGACATGCAT
The DNA here is from genome assembly GCA_031761405.1 of Serripes groenlandicus. Classification (NCBI taxonomy): domain Eukaryota; kingdom Metazoa; phylum Mollusca; class Bivalvia; order Cardiida; family Cardiidae; genus Serripes; species Serripes groenlandicus. The sequence continues at coordinate 53,562,821 of JASEVX010000005.1, read as the reverse complement.
ATTGTTCCTAGAAACATTTGTACCAAGTTTCATTGGAAAATGTTGAACGGTTTTTGAATTATGGGCAAAATTAAACATTTTGTATGAATTTCTAAGACCTAAAATGGGCATAACTGAATAATTATTTAAGCCAGTTATATGCCTTTGTGTAGACATGTGTACTGTTTCTAAGACATGTGTGTAATAAGACTTATTTGAGTATGTGTAGCAGTTTTTAAGGTTTTTTTATGCCAATGGTATCACAATAGCCTTACCCTTTTCTTCAAACAACAGATAAGCTAAATAAAATCCCCAATTAGTTAGGGGGCAGTATCCCATAGTTTCGACATTTGACCCTGAAGTAATTTGACAAGCATTATCCAATGACTATACAATATCTACTGAACCAATCTCTGATCATACCTTTTCCAACATTGTTGTAAGAAACAGTTCTATTGATGCTGATCTGTCATAAGTCATACCAAGAAAGGCACGCTCCAAGAAATCTGAAATTGACAATTTATTATTAACATTATTTTCATTAAACAGAGGACCATGATGGCCCTCATTTTGAGCAATTTCTTCTTTTGTCACTATGTTTTCAAAAAGCTGTCTGCTGCAGAGGCGTCAGAAAGCATCTATATGAGGGAAAGGGTTATGCAATGTCATTTGCCATGACAACCATACAGTCATACACAATAATTCATTTTGCGGTCAAGTAGCATAAAGCTTCACTGCAACAAGGCAAAATAACCCCTTTGTTGCCCTGTAATTTATCAACTGCAAATGCTTTTTGAGTAAACCAATAGAAGGTCACCAAAGAAGTGTTTGTGTACCCTTTTGTATTTCAAAATCAGACATATATTTTCTTAGGGAATAATATTACACTATAGCCATATATGGCAAAACAACCCCCCTAGTGGCCATTATTTTTTACCAATCAACATGACTTGAAGGAATCCTGTAGAGGGTCACTGATATCAGTCTGATACTTTAGCAGGAGAGATTTTTTAAAATGACGAATGTTCCGGTATCAAATATCATCTGTAAAGGAATGGTTAAACTTAGATATATGCCCATCATTATGTGACATATATATATATATATCTTCTATCAGTGTTTCAATATTAACCCTTTCCCTCATACGACAATTTTGCAGCAGACGACTTTGAACATTTTTGTTAAAAAATAGAAAATTTGTTGACAAAATATGTTCAAAGTCGTCTGCTGCAGAATTGTCGTATGAGGGAAAGGGTTAAAAGACATTTAGGAAAATTGTATCGGACAACAAGTAAACTGTATAATAAATATCAAGCCATGAATTACCCTTGAGTTCAAAAAGCTTCCTGGTAACTTGTTTATCCTCAGACAGCAGGAACGCAACAATCAGATGTAACAGACATGTTCTCACATCTTCTTTATCCTAGGAGAATAAAAAACATAAAATACGTTTACCTCATATATTCATGAAAATACTCTCAATTGCCATTTCCCCTCTTTTTTAACCCTAAAGCAATCTGAAACAGAAGACTTTGAAAACATCTGTGCAAAAATATAGTTGATCTCTATAAATGAAAGTACAATTATTTATATAATAGTTTAAAACATTGTGGGAAATGTTGAAATCGCTAATTATCAAAAGTCCCTTGCTGCAGATGCGTCAAAATGCATTTATATGTGGGAAACGGTTAAAAGTAAAAGAATATTTTTTCTTCTTGCGCCAATCTGACTATGTATGACATGTGTACATAATTATGCTATCATGCGAAATGGAAATTGTTCATAAATATTGGTGAAAAAGGAGGGAAGACGGAATTAACAGTGTTTTTATTGTCAGATGTTAAATTGTTACTCACATAAAAACAATTTATTGCTTTATGCAAACAGGCCTGTTGAAACTCTTTCCCACATCTGTGGCAGGAAACTATAAAAACATCTTGGCAAAAATAAAGAAATTCTACTTTTAAAATGAAAGCCCAATTATTGGATAGAGTTGAAAATATTGTAGCAAAAAGATAAATTGCTAATTAAGAGCAATTTCACCTTATGCCACAATTTTTTCAAAAGTTGTCTGCTGCCGAGATGTCAGAAAGTGTCTATGTGTGGTAAAAGGGTTAAACATTACTAATTGAGATACGCAACAAGAGAAAGGGACTGTCAATATAAACAGTAACATCACACTAGCAGTTAAAAATAATTACAATATCCCTTTCCCTCATAAAAACGCTTTCTGATGCCTCTGCAACAGACAGCTTTTTGAAAACATAGTGACAAAAGAAGAAATTGCTCAAAACGAGCAATTTCTCCTTTTGCCACAATGTTTTCCACTTTTAGTCATAGGTTATTCATTCAATTATAGAGATTTTCTATTTTTGGACAAAATATGTTCAAAGTCGTCAGCTGCAGAATTGTCATATGAGGGAAAGGGATAAAGCAAAGCAACAGATGAACATAAAACAAAGTACCCACTCTGTAAAGGCAGGCAACATAGAACTGAACATGCCTCTTCATCATGTCTGCCATAGATGGCTAAAAATGTTTATTCCATGAGGGAAAAGATCAAAGAAAGAAACAATAACACATATTTACATGGACGTCCCTTCTTTCCAAGAGGGGAAGAATATTTGAATCCGTAAAGTTGATACTGGTTAACACTAATGTTGCCGTCATAGATCCTAACATTACCATCGCTGAAATCAACTTCAATGCTGATTTAATATGGACAGATCTACAAAAAAATATCAGAAATTAGATTCCAAGATACACGCTTCAAAAAAGCTAATACCGTTTCGTTATTTTACTACCAGGGGAAATCATAGATCCGATAGATGCAGTATTTTAGCAAATCAAAGTTCTGTCCGGAACACTCGATTGCTGAATGCAGTTTCTGCATAACAAACAAAAGCCATGTGATACATGAGAACCTGTTGGTTTTTAAAGATTAATTTCTTGTTTGTTTGTGATGCATGACAAGGCGAGTGGCTTAACCCTTTCCCTCATATAGACGCTTCCTGACGCGTTGTGCAGCAGATGGCTTTTTGAAAACATAGTGACAAAAGAAGAAATTGCACAAAACGTGCAATTTCTCCTTTTGCCACAATGTTTTCCACTTTTTGTCATAGGTTATCCATTAAAATATGGAGATTTTCTATGTTTTGACAAAATACGTTCAAAGTCGTCTGCTGCAGAATTGTCGTATGAGGGAAAGGGTTAAAAAGAATCATCTTACTTAGTCAATTATTTTTGAACACCCATAATATATATGACTTGACCAGGTAATAGTTAACCCTTTCCCTCATACGACAATTCTGCAGCAGACGACTTTGAACATGTTTTGTCAAAAAATCAAAAAATCTCTATAATTGAATGGATAACCTATGACTAAAAGTGTAAAATATTGTGGCAAAAGGAGTCCGAGAAATTGCTCGTCTTGAGCAATTTCTTTTTTTGTCACTATGTTTTCAAAAAGCTGTCTCATGCTGCAGAGGCTTCAGAAAGCGTCTATATGAGGGGAAAGGGTTAAAGCAGACGGCGTTTTGAAAACATAGTGACAAAAGAAGAAATTGCACAGAACGTGCAATTTCTCCTTTTGTCACAATGTTTTCCACTTTTAGTCATAGGTTATCCATCTGACAAAATGATGGAAAAAGTTTGGACCCTCCCTCCTTGTCCTCACCACAAAAACATACAGACGCTTTCTGATATCTCTACAGCAGACACGTTAGACGCTTTCTGATATCTCTACAGCAGACACGTTAGACGCTTTCTGATATCTCTACAGCAGACACGTTAGACGCTTTCTGATATCTCTACAGCAGACACGTTAGACGCTTTCTGATATCTCTACAGCAGACACGTTAGACGCTTTCTGATATCTCTACAGCAGACACGTTAGACGCTTTCTGATATCTCTACAGCAGACACGTTAGACGCTTTCTGATATCTCTACAGCAGACACGTTAGACGCTTTCTGATATCTCTACAGCAGACACGTTAGACGCTTTCTGATATCTCTACAGCAGACACGTTAGACGCTTTCTGATATCTCTACAGCAGACACGTTAGACGCTTTCTGATATCTCTACAGCAGACACGTTAGACGCTTTCTGATATCTCTACAGCAGACACGTTAGACGCTTTCTGATATCTCTACAGCAGACACGTTAGACGCTTTCTGATATCTCTACAGCAGACACGTTAGACGCTTTCTGATATCTCTACAGCAGACACGTTAGACGCTTTCTGATATCTCTACAGCAGACACGTTAGACGCTTTCTGATATCTCTACAGCAGACACGTTAGACGCTTTCTGATATCTCTACAGCAGACACGTTAGACGCTTTCTGATATCTCTACAGCAGAC
>JASEVX010000005.1:53498850-53558278 GCA_031761405.1 Serripes groenlandicus | reverse complement strand
TATCAATATATCTGCGTAATGTATCGACCAGATCAGCCTGCGCTGTCCGCGCAGACTGATCCGGCCGACACATTCCGTCTAAGGGGGATAGATAGAGTAGTGATTCCTGAAACAGTTAATCCACAGGAGGTGAAAAATGTCTGTCCGGGTTAGCCTGCGCGGCATGCTTAGGCTGATCCGGGTCGATACTTAACGCAGAGTCCATAATGTTGGTTTTTCTCGTGGAACGGCTCATATTGAATAGATTCTGACCTGTGTGCAAAGATATATATTTGTGACTTACATAATATGTTTTCATCAAATTAAAAATGTGTGACATTTGTACCATGATGCGTTTTATCCTTTCCCACAACTAATGAATAGAGTTGAAAACATTGTTGAAAATGGAGGATTGCTCAGAATGAGCAATTTCTTCTTTTGTCGCAGTGTTTTCCAGTGTCGTCTACTGGAGATGTGTCTACCTCTGTATATGGGAAACGGATTTTTGTTTGCTCTGAAAATACGGACCTGTACTCATGCTTTGTGAATTGTTTAAAGCATACTAGCGTATTTATCTAAATCGGTATAACCTATTTGGGAACTGGAGTATCTATATGTAACTTGCAGTTATGAGCATACTTTGAATTGTATAAAACTCAACATCATATCATCGCCAGTATAAGTCGTTGGAATCGTCGTTAACACGCGCGTTTTGAATCGTATGCTTTCAGATCGACATCGGTTGTTGTAAGCGAATGTGTGCAGTACCAGGCGTTTTGCCAATCGATCTAAATCATAGGGCAATAATGCTCTGTTTACCTTTCCATGATACTGGTGCAAACATTGACCTTTCGGCAGCAGACGAGTTTTAACTTTTCTTAGAGTTGATAGATATAAGAAACTCGATAATACGAAGTTAAATAATAAGTTTATTAGAAAAGAGTATATGGACAATACAAACAATATGTCAAATTACGCCAAATACAGCCAAATAGTCCCTAGAAACCCTCTGTTTGCGTCGAAATGAGAGTAGACCTTCAACAGAATGCTTTGAATACATGACATTGGGTTTAAATTCAATGTAAATGTGTATAGGATGCACTGGAAATGATTGATTTGGTCATATTTAGTATTTTGCAGTTAACTGCGAAGTCGCTCTTTTTAACCCTCACCCACATATAGACAAATCCGGACTCCTCTGCAACAGACGCCGTTTGAAAACGAATATGGTAACAAAAGGAGACATTGCAAATAATAAGCAATTCCCATTTTGCCACAATGTTTCAATTTCAATCAAAATTCATACTTTCATTTATAGATACATTTCATATATATTTGCCTATACGTTTTGAAAGTCGTGTCCTGCAGATTTATTGTATGTGGGATAGGGGTTACACCTCACAGAGTATAATGCAAGTATCAGGTGTTTTTATTCGCTAAAGTACAAGTCATGAATCTTTTATAAAGTTTATTAACTCTTTCAGCGCCGAATTGTTTAAAGTAGACTCTTCCATGTTCAAATTCGGGCGACTCTAGTTCATATGTTATAAGAGTTTCGTAATATTTGGATAACTACAAGGCAAACAATGCTGATTTCAGGTGAGACAGCTCGTTACGAGCTGACTCACCTGAATCAGTATTGTTTGCAAAAACCTCAATATTGCCTTTGGTGCTGAAAGGGTTAATCAGGGACATAGATAAGAGGGATAGGCAACTCCACCTGTACACCTGTTATCTGGTTAAAATATCACCCATATACATAAAAATGTCCAAATTTTCACATTTTGTAGCAAATAAAACTTTGAAGACACATTTGGCAAATGAACAAAACATACATATTCTGAAAGCTTAAGATTTCAACTTCAGTTAGAAATACAATGAACACTTCTTTGTATTTGGAACGATGACTGGTTTAAAAGACACTGATATTGGGATTTCTGAATTATATTATTTTTTTCCAAAAATTAATAGACTGACATTTCTCATAAGGATAATATACTACTAAAATCTGAAGTATATTGAAATATTTTTATCTTCTGCAATAGAAGAATGTTTAAACTTCCAGAAAATATCTGTTTTATTTTCACATCTTGAATGGTTTTTGAGTTTTACTTGCTACAAATGTTGGCACGGGTGATATTTTAGTATATAATTGAGTTACTTATCCCTCTTATCTACGTCCCTGGGTTAATATAAAAGGATTTACTGAACTATAAATATACCTATGGGCATCAAATTTACGAATCAAGGGGAATTACCATTTCTTATAAATATTCTGGATTGAATTTGACTATTAGTTATTACTATTTGACTTTTTTAAACCAGTCATATTAGATGCACGAATGTGGTATGTTGCCCTTATTCCTGCATACAATCCAGGAAAATGTATGTTTTATGATCTAAATAAACCAATCTGCTAGCCAGAGATCTTGAATAAGTGAACTGTCGTTCTGATATTACTGAAATAATGTTGAAAACTGCATAAAATCCCATTGATTAAAACAAAAAGAAACAAATTAGTATAACATGAATATATTTTTAGACAACTGAAAACTCAAAGGATTAAACCTTCAGAGCGGTTGTTAAACACACCGCTTTATTAACCCTTTCCCTCATATAGACGCTTTCTGACGCCTGTGCAGCAGATGGCTTTTTGAAAACATAGTGACAAAAGAAGAAATTGCACAAAACGTGCAATTTCTCCTTTTGCCACAATGTTTTCCACTTTTTGTCATAGGTTATCCATTCAATTATGGAGATTTTCTATTTTTTGACATAATACGTTTAAAGTCGTCTGCTGCAGAATTGTCGTATGAGGGAAAGGGTTAAATCCTGGTCACGTTACTACAGAAAGGAGATTCGTATTCTATTGAATTCCTCGATTTCCATCCTTGCTTTCTTCATTTGTAGAAACTCGTCCTTCTGCTGAAATAAACATAATTTACAGAAGTTAAACTCAAAAAACATCAATCTACATGATTCAGCCTGAGTACAATAAATGACTTGTTGATTATCACTCCTTTGTCCTTTCCTATTCACTTGTAGATGCATTTTGACGAGAGGAGGGGGATGTCTATCCGGGTAGGCCTGTATGGCATGCTCAGGCTGATCCGGGTCGATACTTTACGCAGAGTCCACAATGTTGATTGCCTACATGTTGATTATTGCAAAGCTACGTCCCTGATTGCATTAGATCATTTACAAGTTTATAAACGTAAAGAATATGGCTCAATACTAAAAACCACATTCATTTACATAATAAATATATATATATACACACAAATACAGAAAATAATTATAATATAAAAGAGAAGTACAATTATGTTTAGGTAATGTTTAGTAAGATTAATTTGTGAACGTTTAAATAAACAAGTAATTTTTAGTTAGTACATTACACCCAATTTTGATAAATACATTTTTCTCCATACTCGGATGTTTTTGAATTATAATATGCAATATTAATGTGTACGTTTTTACTCTTTGAAGATAATAAGTTTATAAATCCTGTATGTATGTTTCTATAGCTCGAATAAACAAGAAGATAATGATTATTCGGCTCCTACGTTTTGTCAACAAAAAAATACCAATTACCTCTGGCTGTGTTGTTTTGTAGCATGACTTTGGAATCTTAAACACAGATGGGTCCTTGATGCCACCCGTGTAGCCGTAGTAGATAGTGTTCATCACCTTGAACACTGAAATGCAAAGGGTTGATTAACAACTGTTTACCACCTCTGTTTCAGACTACTATTGAAACAAGTGTAAGAAAACAAGAAATTGCTCCTGATAGGCATTTTTCTCCTTTTCTTCTACAAAGCCGAGCCCCGGTAGCTCAGTCGGTAGCGACGCGGGCTGTCAATCCAGGGGTTGTCAGTTCGAGAAGATTGTTGTGTGGAGTACTGGTGTGAGAAAACCAGGAAATGCATGAGTAGGTGAACTGGCCGCCGTGATATAACTGAGAAATTGTTAAAAACGGCGTTAAACCCCAATCAATCAATTTCTTCCACAATGGTGTATACTCTAAATCACTAATCCTATTGTTTATTTAAACTTTTTGTTGAAAGGTTGGCGTGCGATGATAGGCAATAAGATTGTTGTTTTGAGGTTTTACACCTTTTTCACATTATTTCAGTTATATCACGTTAGTTCAGTTATAGCACATTAGGTCGGTTATATTTCGTTAGTTCAGTTATATTTCGTTAGTTCAGTTATATCACATTAGTTCAGTTATATCACATTAGTTCAGTTATATCATATTATTTCAGTTATATCACATTAGTTCAGTTATATCACGGCGACAGTTCACGTATCAATGATCCCTGGTTAAACAAACCAGTACTAGGATAAGAAATGAGTTCCCAGTTTTGAGAGGTGGTGCACCATTTGGCGATGATCCAGGAAAACTTAGCTTAGTGTTATATAACACTTGCCTAGTGTTCATTAATGATGGAGTCAAATGGATTCTGTTTCTTGAACCTTTCTATGACTTATCATCGACAAACCACAACTAGGTTAGGAAATGTGCCTTGTACAAGGACAATCTACCTTGATCGCCGCGACTAGGGAACGAACCCGGGACGCCTGGTTCAGAATCCCCGGCGGTATCCACTCGACCACGGCGGAATCCTACAGGCAATTATTACAGTCTATAATCATTATTGTTAACAACACCGGCCCATTTAAAAAGCAAAAATAAAAAAACCCACACTCCTATGTGCCCTTTGATTAGTTTCAATTATGTATTGTACATTGATTGCGACATTAGCGTCAAGGTTATATTAATCAGGCGTAAACGTGTAACCGATGGTATGGGTATCAAGTAAATAGCGCAAATCAATTCAACTAACACTTTCCGACATGCATTCGCTTTCTGACGCCTCCTTATCAGACTACTTTTGAAAACAAATTGACAATTAACAAAATTGCCCATAATGAGCAATGTCTTTTGGCACAATTATTTTCAATAATTATCATCAGCGCAAAGATGGTTGTTAGAGCGTTGGCTTTCAGAATTTGTTTGATTGATTGGAGTTAAACGCTGTTTTCAACAACTTTTCAGTAATATCACGGCGTCCAGTTCATCTATTAATGTGTTTTCTGACTCGCTCACACCAGTAATCCACACAACGATCTTTCCAAACAACTGGCTTCTTTTCCCCATAGACTGTTAGCCCATTGGTGGAAGACGAATGACGCTTGTCACAATGATTTTTGTCAAACGACGGAAAGAATGTTGGCCGATCTGGGGTTCGACTCAAAACCCCTGGATTGAAAGCCCGCGTCGCTACCGGCTGAGCTACCGGGGCTCGGCTTTCAGAATTGGGGATCAATGTTCTATTCAAGATCTGTCACACCAAAACAATTTAAAATTGAAGAAGTGCCGCTCATCAATGCATCATTACGATAGATGCACATCTGCAATGATATTTTAACCACTAATCAGTTTTGGTAATTCATTAAGGAAACGCCGTGATATATCCGTTACTGAAATTACATTTAATTAATTGACCAACATTCTTTCCGGCGTTCGACAAAAGCCAATGCAACCGTTTTCTTGGAAAGGCTGTTATGCGAACAACAGTTGAGCGAAAGCCTGGGAACACACGTCTAGGTGAACTGGCCGCTTTGGTATGATAAAATAATTGTTGAAAACGGCGTCAAGCCTCAATAACTAAATTATCTAGACCGTTGAAAGCCGTGCCAAGTCTGTCAAAACACGACAAAATACGGTCCAAACTTGTCAACAAACAACTTACCTCCTTGATTAGTGACGGTAGTACTCACGGGGATAAACGTGCCGTTGGAGCCAGGGGTCACAGAAACGTAAACCGGACGTCCACTAACAGACTTCGAAAAGGATGTGAACGGAAGCGTGCCGTTTCCAAAGTACGAGTTCAAAATAACTTTACCACCTGCAAGTAATAGACCATGAGCCAGAAGGTACAAGCGCAGGTTCAGATCATCTCACCCATCTGGTCAGTCTTATTCAAATCTACACAAGTTTCCAGAATTGTACAACAAGCGTGTGTACGTACGTCATATGTAAACAGTGTATATCCTGACAAGACTTTGCGGATGTACAGTCTGATCTGGATCTATATTGTTCACAAAAGCCGACTTGTTCCTTTTCCCCATCCACTTGTTCATATTGTGATATATATTACCCAAATAAACCTGAAGTTCTGGTTCTAACAAAACTAGTATCACCGAAAATAGTTGAGGACAAGGCTACGAAAGTTACCAGCTCTGTCAACAAGGTCAGATAACATTGATATATAAATACTCTGACATTATGTTCAATATATTTTGCCACCTAAAACGTATTTTGATCAGATGTAGTAATCGCCGGGTTGACATCTTGCGCGCGCATATTTTATCGACGCAACTGTATAACAGGTGACCTAGTTTTTTAACCAATGGAATGTTGTAATGCTACATTTGGTTTATGTCTCCGTATGTCCAAAGCTGATTTCCATTGTTGAACTTATATTGTTTTCAACTTTATTCAATAATTGTTCTTTCATTTATAAAGATTTAACATAGTTTTTACTTATTAATTATCAAACAGACGCATGTACCATGGCGTGAACACTACCATTCAATAAGCTCGTCTGACTTTGTGCCAGTATAGCTAAATACTTAATGCTTTCCCTCATATATACGCTTTCGACGCCTCTGCAGCAGACGCCTTTTTGCAAAAACATAGTGACAAAAAAAATAAATGCTCAAAACGAGCAATTTCTCCTTTTGCCACAATATTTTTGCACTTTTGGTCATAGGCTATCCATTCAATTATATATAGATTTTCCATTTGTTGACAAAATATGTTCAAAGTTGTCTGCTGCAGAATTGTCGTATGAGGGAAAGGGTTAATGCATGCTGTTCAGTTGAACGATAACCCTTTCCCTCATACGACAATTCTGCAGCAGACGACTTTGAACGTATTTTGTCAAACAATAGAAAATCTCCATAATTGAATGGATATGACAACAAGTGGAAAACATTGTGGCAAAAGGAGAAATTGCACGTTTTGTGCAATTTCTTCTTTTGTCACTATGTTTTCAAAAAGCCGTCTGCTGCAGAGGCGTCAGAAAGCGTCTATATGAGGGAAAGGGTTAAGTTACTTACCCTGGATACATTGGCCAGTTCCCGCGGGAAGGCGAAAATGCAAACAGATACCCGTGTTTACATGTATGACGTAGATTTTTTTCTGAAATGTAAAACATGATTGTGTATTACAACACTTTCAAGAGAATATAAATTACATCACGACGCTTTCTTTGTTAATTGCTTGCACAGCGGCAATGTTTCATAATTTTCTTTTCAATAATTATACTTTCATTTAGATTTTCAACATTTTTGCCTTCACATTTTCAAAGTCGTCTGCTGCAGATGTGTTGCTTTTCGGAAAGGGATAATGATGATTTCAATTTGTCAGATATCAACTTTTAGGCTAAATGAATCAATCAAGATTATCATTTTTTTGATTACTGAACATCTGATCTTTTTTCTTTGAAATATCCCTTAATATCCATGAATTTCATTAATTAAACCAAGGAATAAAAGCAATTGGTTGTAGAAGTTCGAGGAAGGCAAACATAATTATTCTAACCAAGAGCAGTATCAATTGTAAGTATGAAATGAAATGAAATTTATTAATGCCATAAAGTATTAAATATGGTTACAGAAATAACCGAAGACAATATATAGATTTTATATATCGAGGGCTTGGCGTGAAAGGGTTGTAACTAAAATTGGTATTTTGTTTACCAAGGTTAATCACCTCGCCATAAAGTCTTTATAAGCGTTAAATCATTTTTCTTGGTAAACAATGGAAAATTAGGTGCCATTGCTCGTTCTGAGCAATGGCACCTAAATTTGCATGGTTTACAAAGGGGTCAAAATTGCCCCTAAACCAGGGTTTTCAAAATAGGTTTTTAGTTACAACCGTTTCACGCCAAGCCTTCCATATGACATATCTAGGCGACATAACCGCCTCAGCAGATTCAAATAAATATCCCTGAAAGGTTCCCGAGTTTCATATTGAAAATATAGTTTGATCTGTATAAGTCATTAGATTACATTCGAATTGCAAAACTAAAGTAGTAATAATGATATGCATACGAATCCAAAAAAAAAAGGCTATTTCAATTTCACAAAATAAACCAATTTTAGCCGGATTTGTTTTGTCTATTCTGAGATTGATTGCACGTTTTCTATATCTCATGTCCATATATTTAATTGATTCTTTATGTGTTGCTTTACAAATGCTTATTATGTATACATTGCAACAGCATGTAAAATGTTTTTCAAATAAAAAACACCTGAACTTGTAGATTCACACTTACTGCTTTTAAGTCTATAATAGTCCGCATGTGGGAAGGGAATGGTACTCTCAGCAGGCAATCAGAACTTGTCAAACCCTTGTTGTAGTCGAAGGACGCTCGGCATCCATACTGTTTAATGGTAGATTTGTTTGATTACTATTGTCAGGGACGTAGATAAGAGCTGAGGGATAGGTAATTAAACTGTATACTAAAATATCACCCGTGCCAACATTTGTAGCAAGTAAAACTAAAAAACTATTCAAGATATGAAAATAAAAAATAAAAATTCTGGAAGTTTAAACATTCTTCTATTGCAGTAGATAAACATATTTTAATATACAACAGGTTTTGATAATATGTTATCCTTATGAAAAATGTCAGTCTATTAATTTTTGGAAAAAAATAATATAATTCAGAAATCCCAATATCTGTATCTTTTTAACCAGTCAGTGTTCAAAATACAAAGAAATTCCAGTTGTTCATCGAAATGTTAAGCTTTCAGAATATGTATGTTTCGTTCATGGCCCAAATGTGAATTCAAAGTTTTATTTGCTACAAAATGTGAACAATTTGACAATTTTATTTCTTTGTGTGATATTTTAACCAGATAAAAGGTGTACAGGTGGAGTTGCCTATCCCTCTTATATATGTCCCTGCTATTGTATATTGTTTTATATTGTACGAATGACTCGCTTGTGTCAAGATAAAAGGACCAGTAGTAACTATAGTAGTAGTAGTCAGTGGTTACTTAACCATTTCGACAATTCTGCAGCAGACTACTTTGAACATATTTTGTCAAACAATATAGAATATAATTGAATGGATAACCCATGACTTAAAGTGGAAAACATTGTGGCAAAAGGAGAAAATGCTCGTTTTGAGCAATTTCTTCTTTTGTCACTATGTTTTCAAAAAGTCGTCTGCTGCAGAGGCGTCAGAAAACGTCTATTTGGGGGAAAGGGTTAACAATGAAAACGTCGTTTTCAATATTGTTAATTTAAAAAAAAGATTTCAGAACTACTAAGATTACTATCACGTGATCTAATTTTCGAATTGTGCATGATTGTGTATGTTCGCATATCTTATGTATAGATTTGAACTGAATAAACATTATGTAAGTTACCACTTACTTCCACTCCTTACTGCTGGTCCATTTATTCTAATACGTGTAAGTGATCGAACCCGTGACCTCATGTGCCCGAGGCGGAGGCATGAACACTTCACCACTAAAGCGCTCGTTTAGCCGAGTGCGAGGGTAAACAACGTCATACATCATCATCGTTTAGTTAATATTAATACATGCAAAAAGGTACAAGTTTGCTTTTGTGAACTTCATAGATCCATATATCAGCCTGTACATCTGCATAGTCTAATCAGGATTTACACTATTCAGCTATTACTTACACAAGCATGTTAGAAGCTTCTGTCAATATGTGTAGATACTGATAAAACTGAGCAGGTGAGCCAGCCGGTCTGAACCTACACTCTTTAGTATTGCCACGGGTTCGAACCCCGGCCGGGTAACACAACATACGTTCAAAGTGTTAGTTATGGATGCGGCTGCCTTCCGTGGCGCTCAGGGTTGCGGGGTTAGCTTTACGACTGACTGGCTTGCGTCATGATAAAGGACCAGTAGTGCTAGCAATTTACCAAGGATATGTTGTGATATAAGTGAACAAATGTAGCAATCGGGCGTAAAACACGAACCATTGAACCCATCAATAATACATACCAATTTGTACATTTTCTTACGCGCTGTCTCAACCGGTTCAGTCACATACATTTCTAGCGTTCGCGAATTTCGACTTTCGCATGACCAGGGTCAATTGACAATTGACGTGCCACTGGCTGAACATGTCAGTTATTACTGTACATAACCTTTGAGTATTTTTTAATTTGTCCACAATGTTTTCAAAATCATAGTTGTGAAGCTATTGTAAAAGCAAAATACCATTTTAGACAAACAGCTCATGTATATTTTGTAACTCTTCCAAATCAATGGAAAGAAGAATACGAAAGAAAAACCATTTTACAGTTTTATTCCTAGAGACAGCATAACACAAGACGAACACATAATAGATTGTCATCAATGATTGCCTTTAAACTGTTTCCAACTTACAACAAATCTGTAGGAGACGACTTTTGAAACATCTAGAAGCGAAACTAAATATAAAAGGATCTTTAACGAAGAGTTGAACAAAATGTGACAAAAGGAGATATTGCTCATAATGAGCAAATTCTCCTTTTGCAACAATGTTTTCAAAATGATGCTGAGGATGTAGGTCGCAACGAGCTGTCTCTCCTGATATCTGCATTGTTTGCCACTTAGATATTAAATGTTACCAAATTCCATGTTGGACGAAAAATGGAGTGGTCCAATTTTCAATATGAAAAAGTCGACTTTGTGGAATTCGGCAGTGAAAGAGATATACATATACTACATACCGATGCAAAACCCTTCCTTAGGACACCATATCCTAGCGTTGATATCTCGTATTTCGACGGCAAACAATATTTAGACGCACTAACCGACGACCAAGCCAGCAACGCAACGAAACAGTGCAGAAGCATGTCTATATTGTAAAGCGTTTGTTGTAGATATAACTTCAATTCGATTGTCTTCCTCGTTTTTATACATACAACAGACTAAAAATAGCATGTGACGTATATTTAAATGAACGCTAGTACATAGCTAAACGGTACATATCAAGGGTACGGTGTATGGTTTCTATTGTAAACCCCTTTCATGACACAGACGACATCGCAAACGACGTTCGAAAACATTGTGAACAAGGAAAAATTACACAGGTAACACAAGATGCCACTGTAAAAAGTTCTTTTCTACCAAACTTCTGGTACAATCGACATATTCTCGCAGCAATGTTTTAAAATGAACCATTCGATGACAGAGAGAGAGAGAGAGGGAGAGAGAGAGAGAGAGAGAGAGAGCGAGAGAGAGAGAGAGAGAGAGAGAGAGAGAGAGAGAGAGAGAGAGAGAGAGAGAAGAGAGAGAGAGAGAGAGAGAGAGAGAGAGAGAGAGAGAGAGAGAGAGAAGAGAGAGAGAGAGAGAGAGAGAGAGAGAGAGAGAGAGAGAGAGAGAGAGAGAGAGAGAGAGAGAAGAGAGAGAGAAGAGAGAGAGAAGAGAGAGAGAGAGAGAGAGAGAGAGAGAGAGAGAGAGAGAGAGAGAGAGAAGAGAGAGAGAGAGAGAGAGAGAGAGAGAGAGAGAGAGAGAGAGAGAGAGAGAGAGAGAGAAGAGAGAGAGAAGAGAGAGAGAAAAGAGAGAGAGAGAGAGAGAGAGAGAGAGAGAGAGAGAGAGAGAGAGAGAGAGAGAGAGAGAGAGAGAGAGAGAGAGAGAGAGAGAGAGAGAGAAAACTACAAGATCAATTTCACTCTACAACTGACAGTATAATTTTTTAATGACTTCAAAACATTGTAGTAAACGAGTTATTGCTCACCATGAGCAATTCATCCTTTTGCCCTAATGTTTTCAACGTTCGTATGCTGCCGGTGCATCAACAACATGCGTTTATAAGTAGGAAAGTGTGCAAACAATGGAAGAGATTTATATCTGTGCGT
The DNA here is from genome assembly GCA_031761405.1 of Serripes groenlandicus. Taxonomy (NCBI): domain Eukaryota; kingdom Metazoa; phylum Mollusca; class Bivalvia; order Cardiida; family Cardiidae; genus Serripes; species Serripes groenlandicus. The sequence goes on along the minus strand of JASEVX010000005.1, from coordinate 53,546,396 downwards.
CATGTGAAACACTTTCCGGCTTTCAGCGCATCCGTGAGTGAGCCGTCCCGCGAGAAAACCAACATTATGGCCTCTGCGTAATAAAAGAATAAACCTTATCACATGTTCATTGTATAATGTGCAGGAGCGTACCTGGATTAAAATCAAGTATACGCTGCATCTGGTGCATTCTAGGAGCATCTTGTTAGCACATACAGAAAATATAAACTAGGCATAACCACACTGAGCAGATTTATTGCGTCGCCTGTAGACAAATAACAAAAAGGAAAGGAACAATCACAGGAAAGGAACACTCGCAGATGCAATATATATCTTGCAGGATGCACTTAAATCACGGGATGCAAGTTTAATTTCGATGATAAAGCTGTGGATAGGATGTATATTCTTCTCACGAGTCTCGATTCTTTGGTTATTTTACACGTGATATGTAACCATTGTTCAGTAATATACCAGCCACAAACCTCTTTTTAAGCATCTTTTGAAAACGAACCTGCACTAGCGTATGACATGTGCCTTTCTAAAAGGAGCCGTCCCGCGAGAAAACCACCATTGTAGACTCTGCGTAAAGTATCGACCCGAATCAGCCTAAGCATGACGCGCAGACTGACCAGGACAGGCACGTATCGCCTCCTGTGGATTTTCTGTTTCAGGAATCATTACTCTATACCTCTATCCACCTGAGACGGGATGTTTCGGTCCGGTCCTGCGCGGACTGTGCAGGCTGATCTGGGTCGATACATTACACTGAGTTCATAATGCTTTTTACCGTGACCGCCGCGAATGAGGATCAAGCCCTTGAACACCTGGTCATCCTAAACTAACTTAACTTTAACTTCTAGGCTACGGCAGATTGCTCTGATACTGATCACATACCGAGGGCTTGGTGTGAAACGGTTGTAACTAAAATTGGTATTTATTTACCAAGGTTAATCACCTCGCCATAAAGTCTTTATAAGCGTTAAATCTGTTTTCTTGGTAAACAATGGAAATTTAGGTGCCATTGCTCGTTCTGATCAATGGCACCTAAATTTGCATTGTTTACAAAGGGGTCAACATTTCCCCTACACCAGGGCTTGGCATGAAACGGTTGTAACTAAAATTGGTATTTATTTTACCAAGGTTAATCACCTCGCCATACAGTCTTTATAAGCGTTAACTCATTTTTCTTGGTAAACAATGGAAATTTAGGTGCCATTGCTCGTTCAGAGAATGTTTTCCACCTTTAGTCATAGGTTATCCATTCAATTAAAGAGATTTTCTGCTTTTGACAAAATATGTTCAATGTCGTCTGCTGCGGAATTGTCGTATAAGGGAAAGGGTTAAAATGTGTATAAACTATAGCCTTACACTATAATAAACAGACATCTTACTGTTTACTTAACTTTAACCATCAAGGTACGTGATAAAACGGGCCTCTGTGAAAACGAACCGTTAGGCATTTCAGACCAGTGTATTTCCAGATAAGCCAGACAAGGACTGATTGATTGGGGTTTAACGCCGTGTTTAACAATTCCTCAGTTATATCACGGCGGCCAGTTCACCTACTCATGCATTTCCTGGGTTTCTCACACCAGTACTCCACACAACAATCTTCCCAAGCAACTGTCTGCTTTTCCACATAGACTTAGCCCATTGGTGGAAGACGAATGACGCATGTCGCATTGACTTTTGTCAATCCTCGGAAAGAAAGTTGGCCGAGCCTGGATTCGAACTCACAACCCATGGATTGCCAGACAAGGAATCAAATCAGCTACATTTGAATGTCAGTAATATGTTTTGGGAAATCTTTTCGTAATCAATTATGTTTGTAAATATGAGAAATGGTAGTGGTTTACAAACAGGACCTCGAGGAACTTGTAGAAATTCAACAACAACAACAACAACAACTGAAGGGAGCTCAACGTATTGTACACAGTTTGAAAAATACTAAAAATAAAACACCTAGTGTAAACGACAAGAAGAAATGCAAAAATAATTTTTATTTTGAAAAAAGCAGACCAAGAGGCTACCTATGGCCTAACAGGAACGGGTCAAAGTTCTGAAGCAGATGACTTTTTAAACACAATGGTGGAACAGAATTCCTTTGGCCACAATGTTTTAAATTGGTTCAATAAGCGTTCTTCGGCTTTAGACATTGTTCATACTTTTGCCCATATTATTGACAATGTCGTCTGCTGTATATGGGAAAGCGTTAAGCCGGTGTTGGTTTGCAGGGTAATTGTCTTTGCTTCAGGTAAATATGTGGGAAATGAAACGGTTCGCAGGGTAATTGTCTTTGATTATGGTAAATATGGGGGAAATAATACGGTTTGCAGCGTAATTCTATTTGCTAATGGTAAATATGGGGGAAATGATACGCTTTGCAGGGTAATTCTATTTGCTTATGGTAACTATGGGGTAAAAGATACGCTTTGCAGGGTAATTCCATTAGTTAATGGTAAATATGGGGGAAATAATACGGTTTGCAGGGTAATTCCATTAGCTAATGGTAAATATGAGGGAAATAATACGGTTTGCAGGGTAATTATATTTGCTAATGGTAAATAGGGGGGAAATGATACGCTTTGCAGGGTATTTCTATTTGCTAATGGTAAATATGGGGTATATGATACGCTTTGCAGGGTAGTTCTATTTGCTAATGGTAAATATGGGGTAAATGATACGCTTTGCAGGGTAGTTCTATTTGCTAATTGTAAATATGGGGGAAATGATACGGTTTTCAGGGTAATTCTATTTGCTAATGGTAACTATGGGGGAAATGATACGCTTTGCAGGATAATTCCATAAGCTAATGGTAAATATGGTGGAAATAATACGGTTTGCAGGGTTATACTATTTGCTAATGGTAAATATGTGGGAAATGATACGCGTTGCATGGGTAATTATATTTGCTAATGGTAAATATAGGGGAATTGATACGGTTTCCAGGGTAATTCTATTTGCTAATGGTAACTATGGGGGAAATGGTACGCTTTGCAGGGTAATTCCATTAGCTAATGGTAAATATAGGGGAAATCTTACGGTTTGCAGGGTAATTATATTTGCTAATGGTAAATATGGGGGAAATGATACGCGTTGCATGGTAATTCTATTTGCTAATGGTAAATATGGGGGAATTGATACGCTTTGCATGGGTAATTCTATTTGCTAATGGTAAATATGGGGGAATTGATACGGTTTCCAGGGTAATTATATTTGCTAATAGTAACTATGGGGGAAATGATACGCTTTGCAGAGTAATTCCATTTGCTAATGGTAAATATGTGGGAAATAATACGGTTTGCAGGGTTATACTATTTGCTAATGGTAAATATGTGGGAAATAATACGGTTTTCAGGGTAATTCTATTTGCTAATGGTAAATATGTGGGAAATAATACGGTGTTCAGGGTAATTATATTTACTAATGGTAAATATGGGGTATATGATACGCTTTGCAGGGTAGTTCTATTTGCTAATGGTAAATATGGGGTAAATGATACGCTTTGCATGGTAATTCTATTTGCTAATGGTAAATATGGGGGAAATGATACGCTTTGCAGGGTAATTCTATTTGCTAATGGTAAATATGGGGGAAATGATACGCTTTGCATGGTAATTCTATTTGCTAATGGTAAATATGGGGTAATTCATATGCTTTGCAGGGTAATTCTATTTGCTAATGGTAAATATCGGAGAAATGATACGGTTTGCAGGGTAATTCTATTAGCTAATGGTAAATATCGGGGAAATAATACGGTTTGCAGGGTAATTCCATAAGCTAATGGTAAATATGTGGGAAATAATACGGTTTTCAGGGTAATTCTATTTGCTAATGGTAAATATGGGGAAAATGATATGCTTTGCATGGTAATTCTATTTGCTAATGGTAAATATGGGGGAAATGATACGCTTTGCAGGGTAATTCTATTTGCTAATGGTAAATATGGGGGAAATGATATGCTTTGCAGGGTAATTCTATTTGCTAATGGTAAATATGGGGGAAATGATACGGTTTGCAGGGTAATTCTATTTGCTAATGGTAAATATGGGGGAAATGATATGGATTGCAGGGTAATTCCATTTGCTAATGGTAAATATGTGGGAAATAATACGGTTTTCAGGGTAATTCTATTTGCTAATGGTAAATATGGGGAAAATGATATGCTTTGCATGGTAATTCTATTTGCTAATGGTAAATATGGGGGAAATGATACGCTTTGCAGGGTAATTCTATTTGCTAATGGTAAATATGGGGGAAATGATATGCTTTGCAGGGTAATTCTATTTGCTAATGGTAAATATCGGGGAAATGATACGGTTTGCAGGGTAATTCCATTTGCTAATGGTAAATATGTGGGAAATAATACGGTTTTCAGGGTAATTCTATTTGCTAATGGTAAATATGGGGGAAATGATACGCTTTGCAGGGTAATTCTATTTGCTAATGGTAAATATGGGGAAAAGGATATGCTTTGCATGGTAATTCTATTTGCTAATGGTAAATATGGGGGATATGATACGCTTTACAGGGTAATTCTATTTGCTAATGGTAAATATGGGGGAAATGATATGCTTTGCATGGTAATTCTATTTGCTAATGGTAAATATGGGGGAAATGATACTCTTTGCAGGGTAATTCTATTTGCTAATGGTAAATATGGGGGAATTGATATGCTTTGCATGGTAATTCTATTTGCTAATGGTAAATATGGGGTAATTGATATTCTTTGCAGGGTAATTCTATTTGCTGATGGTAAATATCGGGGAAATGATACGGTTTGCAGGGTAATTCCATTAGCTAATGGTAAATATGGGGGAAATGATACGCGTTGCAGGGTAATTCTATTTGCTAATGGTAAATATGGGGGAATTGATATGCTTTGCAGGGTAATTCTATTTGCTAATGGTATATATGGGGGAATTGATATATTTGCAGGGTAATTCCTTTAGCTAATGGTAAATATTGGGGAATTGATATGCTTTGCAGGGTAATTATATTTGCTTTTATGGTCAATATAGGGGAAATGATACGGTTTGCAGGGTAATTATATTTGCTTATGGTAAATATGTGGGAATTAATACTTTTATTGATTAAGTTATCGCTTATGTGCAAACGGCTCCACAACATATAATTATCTATCTTTAATAGGTATATTTTATTTTCGAGAAAAATATGATTTAAATAGTATTTTTTTAGGTTAAATAAACGTTGTCAATATCATATAGACAAAGAACAATATAAAAGTACCCCTTCACTCATAATCGATGTATATCAACTATCTCGGATGCGGCACTTCTACATCTACAATGTAATTTTTATTTCATCAAAAATTTAGATTTAGATTGTCTTTTTGGGTGATATATTTGTAACTTCATGGTTTTAAATATATTCATGATAGTTCGGAAATGCTCCCGATCCGATCCGAAGTTGTATGACCCTCATAAAATAAATGTGTATCTCAAGGGGTCTTAATCAGAATTCCCAATCCCCAACGCTTAACACTCGGCCACAGATGATTCCTACAAACCATTGACTGTCTCTTCAAAAATACAATGTGTGCATGGAGGAAGAATTGCCCTTTATAAACCATTTTTACTTTTCGTAAACATGTTTCCTACATTTATCAAAAATGTCTTTTCCTCTAAACATTTTTTTTTTATTTCATTTCTTAGTTTGAGGCTAAAAAGCCCATACTACTACTACTACTACTACTACTACTACTACCACTACTACTAATACTACTACTACTAGTATACTACTACTAATACTACTACTACTACTACTACTTCTACTACTACTACTACTACTACTACTACTACTACTACTACTACTACTACCACTACTACAACTACTTTTAATTCTACTACAACTAATATTAACACTACTACAACTACTATTAACATTACTACAACTACTTATTCTACTTTTCAGTGTCCGCCTTCTCCTCTTCAAATATCAATCAAGGCCTTTACACAAACTCTATTCATATTCTCCTCCAACTTGAAACATACTTAAAACCACTTCTTTAAAATGATGATGTCCTGGTAGATATTAGAAGTACGTAAGTGGTAATTTGAATATCTCACGGACAGTAAGACACTCTGTTTCATGTTGAAACAATAGATAAACGAAACCGGACAGAATAGACAAAGTCAAGAGTTGATTTGTATGTATGTATAGGCGTTTTTGAAAGGTTTAACTGGTTTAACTCCAGACTCATCCTCGGTACCCAGGCTATTCATAAACTATATGATACCCTGGGCAAATTGGCTAGCGAAACTTCGTAAAGCATGCACCACGATTTCCTCCGTAACTACACTGTAATTTTTGTATCGCATGAGGTTTGTGTCATGCGGCCAATCAAGCGGTTGCATTTCACCTCATAAATTATTCATGAGTACGAGATTTTTACAGCCAATTTGCCCAGGGTATCATATAGTTTATGAATAGCCTGGGTACCGAGGATGCTCCAGACTAATCACTGCATACATCTTTGGTAAAACTGGGAAAACAAGAACTTTCAACATGATTTAAGTAATATTACGGCAACATGTTACATGCATACACGAATAACTTAGTTAGATTATGTATGAAGTCTTTGTAACTTAAAAAAAGAAACGTTCAAAACATCTAGTGACAGAAAGTAATTTGGTGATTTAATATCCCTGATTAGATTCTTTCTAAAAGTATATGTGTTTGTTTTTTCTGTTTTCTTCTTTTGCTGTTTCTGTATTTTGTGTAGGTTTTTTATCATTATTATCATTTTATAAAATAAATAATAATAATACAGTACATTTTGTGACAGAAATTAATTTGGTACTTGACTTCTATTAAATATTTCTGTAAAGTTTCTTTAGCATAATTATATTTTTTTCTTTTTCCCTTTTATATATGTTTTTGTTCTAATCGGGTTTATTGTATTTTGTAGCTCATGAACATTTGAAATGACGAGGAACATTAATAAATTTCAAGTCAAATCATAAATTAATTGAAAATTTAATTTAATTTTAGTATCATGCAAAATATATGCTTATATATTAACTCATGTACATTTGAAATGACGAGGAACAATAATTGACGACTTATATTTTTAATAGCTTTTCGGAAATGACATGGGAGGAGAGTTATTATTAGAAAAAAAAAACAAATTTAAATGTCTTGAACATGTTACACTTGCGTTTGTTTAAAAACACTAAGTTATGATACATCTAAAATGAAATAAATATTCCGATGTTTTAAGTATTTTGCAGTTTTTTTATTTTGACTCGCATTTATGTTTTTGTTTGTTTTATTTACGAAGACAAAACAGTCCCTATTAGACTTGCAGCAGACTGTTATGTGTCAATATCGAGATAAAAATTACGTCGAATTCTCCTTTTAATAACAATTTTAACTTACTGAATGTTATTTTCATGTTCAAAGAAGATGTCTTGATTTGTGAAGAATGCATTTAATAATGTTTATCCATGTTTATCTAAAATATGAACTGTTTCTAAGCTAAATATGTTGATCAAGTGACTACCGAATACCAACTGCGACATTTTGCTTGCGATCTGCATATTGTTATGCATCATTGACACAATGGCGCTCATCATTATATACTTTTAAAACACACCCTCTGCCTATAAGGAGAGTGTAAAAACGACAACTATGCGAAGAAGAAACGAATCGGGTCTTTCGTACACAATTATTTCGTCCTTGACAATTTTAAATGTGTCATTAGATTCCCTACACGCATTTTGCTTGCGATCTGCATATTGTTATGCATCATTGACACAATGGCGCTCATCGTGATATTATTTTAAAACATGAGTAGAATTGCCAAGATTACTCATTTCCTGTTTATGATCAATAGTTAGTTGGCTGTGTGTATGGTCAATCTACCTTTCTCTTGTAGCGTTATTTAACGAAAAATGGGTAGATGCGTCGTGGCATTTTGTGACAATACGTCAGTCTCGGGGATTGGAATGTTCTTGTTCCCGACTGAACCCGGTTTAAGTAAGAAATCGTGCGAGAATATCAACAGAAAGAAATCGGCCAGATAACCTTTTAAATTGTGGACCAACACTAAATATAGTACACTTTGTGAAATTAATTTTGAAGATTTTTTTTTTAAAATCAGTTGAACATTTACTGAAAAGCTTGGGTATAAACCCGAAATGATTCAACTGGAACCTTATGAACCATTTTTCAAAGACCTGAAGATTCTCACAAAAAAATCACTCGACTGGCGTAATTCGTAAATTGAAATATCATCGTAACATCTTACGGGACTGAACTATGGTTTGTTCTGATATCTAGTAATTTATTATCTCTTGCCGTGAGTATACAGACACAATCAAGAAATTAACATTAGAGTTTAGAAGAGTAAGAAAGTCGGAACAGAGTTGTTAAAATGGTCATGTTTTCTTCTTCCATTATGTTTTCAAACCTGTATGAAATTGCTTATAATAACCATGTTTTTCGTAATGTAACATTGTTATGTCAGTTCTGGCAACATCTGAAAACAGTCAGCGTAAATGGGGAAATCCTTACATGTCTCTGGCACAATGTTATTGTTTATTTGTCCAAACTCCTTAGTTCAGTTTCTTATATATTTTTTGCTTTTTTAGGTAATCACTAAAACTTACTCTTACTAAGGTATTCTCTGTCATTTAATAGCCATTCTCTGTAAGCATTTGCACCAAACTTCACTCATTTTCTCAACTTGATGGAAGAAATGGAAAATGGCAAAAAAAGTTTTGCTATATACTTTGGTTGCCATAGCAACCGGCTCTCGTTTTTAATAGGACAGATTTCAATGGGAAATTCACTAAATTTTTCAATCAGTTTTTAGCATAAATGAAGATATATATGCAAAAGTTCATATGTTCTACCAAAAGTCATCATTTGATGAAGGAAATTAAGTAGAAAACAATTGATTATCAAATTGTTAAATGTGGTCCCAAACCCTTCTTTGCAAATGGTGTTTTTTACAGGAAAAAAGAACACTTTTTTGCCATTTTTTGAAGGGTTATGTGAATACAAATGAACAATGGATGCATGAAGGTCAACATCTCTTCTCACAAGAAATGAAAAAAAAGCTATAAAAAAATTTGTTTAATCTTTATTTTAATATTGCCAGCATGTGGGTTAAAACAATGGATCATATTTTATACCATAAGACATTATTTGATAAAGGAAATTAAGTAGAAAACAATTGATTATTAAATTGTTAAATGTGGTCCCAAATCCTTCTTTGTAAATGGTGTTTTTTATGGAAAAAAAAAGAACTTTTTTTGCCCTTCTTTGAATGGTTATAATTTTTTTTATGCGGCTATATGAATACAAATGAACAATGGATGCATGAAGGTCAATATCTCTTCTCACAAGAAATGAAAAAAAGCTATGGGGAACAGTGCCTCTAAAATTAGTTACCATGGATACAAAATGTATCATTTTAAAAAAAATACATTTTATTTAAATATTGCCAGCATTTGGGTTAAAAAAATGGATCCATTTATATCATCACCTCTACTAACAAATAATTTTAAAAGTTTTCAGGGAATTTGGCTTTTAAATGTATTTCAATTGCTATGAAATATACTATTTTTCTCATATTCGAAAAAGCATTTTATTTTCATGCTTTCAATAAGAACTTAAATGTTTTTTAAAATGACAATGAACAAAACAATTTGAGAAAATGAATGTTGTAAGACAAATTCGAGAAGTAATGACAATGAAATATCGTAAATATTAATGTTTCCATGGTAACAAATTGCTTAGATAAACATTTCAAACTATTTCATAATCCCCAAAACGGATAAAAAAAAAGGAAAAATGTTATTATGCAAGATAATGTATTCATATGATAGTTTTCTGCGCATGTATACCAATAAATGTTCAAAATATCCTTCTTAATGGCATTGCTTCGGAAACAACATACTATTTATGCACAAAATATGTTCCTTTTATTATGTTGTGTGCTTGTTGTTTTATTTTTCAAAATACATATTGAAATAATGAAGTTCTCAACAAAGCAAGATAAGCTTTATGACACATGTCCAAAGTACTTCATATATATAATGTATATAAATCAATAAAACAAAACCATAGAGTATTTGTGTTGATGGTTGCCTAGCAACTTACCTATAACATTATAATATAGTGAAGAACATTCGTACATCCCAACAGTACTCACTCTGTGCGTAGAGCCGTAGATCCTAAACAATTTTGAACCCATGTTTATAAAATAATTTGTACCTAACCTCATTGTCAATAAGACACCAAACAAGAGCACCGCCTGCGGGTGCCTCACACTTGTCTGATATTATCCTTTTACGGTTTATTTATTTTATATAAAATATATTTAAATTCGGAATGAATATTTACATATTATAATGACCGCACACAACTTCTATTTTTCAAGTATTGAAACAAGATTTACCGTGTGGAAATAAATTCAAGTTCATATACATGATAAGGAAGATTTTTACGTTGAACGGCTGTCACAATTAGTCAAGATCCCAAGCTTGAGTATTGTGTATGCATTGGACAGGCAAATGAAATGGTCAACTGTAACTAAAGATATTGAATATATTACTGTTTTCATACTTTTAGTAACAGTGACCTTGACCTTAAAAACACAATGTGATTGAAGATATTCATAATACGTTTGAAATACATTATGTCTTTATTACTTGGGGAAAATTTGAAATCAATGTAACAAAAAGTGAAGAAACTATGTTGAATTCTCATAAATAACCAAAATACATCAAAATTTATGTATTTTACCCTAAAAAACTGGCCCGCTCAGCCTCTTTATCATTCAATGTGAAGAAGGTTATTAGATGCACAAGTTTTCCTAATTTTAAAGTAATAGGTTTGATAGTTTCCATGTAAGTGACCTAAATGCAAAATTTAACCAACTATGTCGAATTCTCAAAATCAACCAAAATACATCAAAATTGATATTTTTTACCCCCCCAAAAAACAGGCATCAGCATCAAGGTTTGATAGTTTTCATGTAAGTGACTTAAACGCAAAAATAAACCAACACCACCAATTCTCAAAATCAACCAGAATTCATCCAAATTTATGTTTTTTACTCAAAAAAACAGACAACACTCTTTGCATCTTTAGCATACAATGTGAAGAAGGATATTAGACGAACAAGTTTCAAAGAATTAGGTTTGATAGTTTCCATGTAAGTGACCTTAACGTAAAACTTAACCAACTATGTCCAATTCTCAAAATCAACAAAGATACATCAAAATTGATGTTTTTACAAAAAAAAAAAGGCTACACTTAGCATCTTCAGCAAACAATGTGAAGAAGAGTATTAGATGAACAAGTTTTGCAAGTTTCAAAGTGTTAGGTTCGATAGTTTCCATGTAAGTGACCTAAAAACAAAACTTAACCAACGCCGCCGACGACGACGAAGACGACTACGTCGATCAAGTGACGACAATAGCTCGTCTTTTTTTCCAAACAAAAATCAGACGAGCTAAAAATCAAAATAGAATGAGAAGTTAGTGATACAAAACATGGAAAATTGTAATCTTCAAACAAAGTTATCATTAGTTGTTATGATTAAAGAAGTATATTATTTTACATGTCAAGTTGGGTGACGCATTTTATACGTGAAAGTAATGTTTATCTTTATTTGTATTAATGTATAATATATTTTTAAGAAAAAACACTAATACACTTTCAAAAAGTGTCTATCATAGACCCCGATAGACAACTTATTTATGAAATACTGATGGAAAAAAAGCATTCGTTTTTTGCCAATAAAAACAGGTACAAGTACAGCAAACGTATGCAAACAAAATTGAAGGGTTTAACCCTTTCAACCTCATACGACAATTCTGCAGCAGAAGACTTTGAACATATTTGACATGTCTTAAACTTTGTCATAAACCTACAAAATATATGAAATAAAATGGTATAAGGAAAGTCATTGGTTATACATCTGATAATTTTCTGTTCATGTATCTCAAATATAGGTTCGAATGTTCAGCGTCAGTGATAATGAACCTAGAGTCACAGGTTCGATCCAAAAGTGCCCCACACCAATTATGATGGAGTACCCTTGGGCAAGGTGCATTTCCTTGCATAGTACTGGTTTGTTTACCCAGGGATCACAAACAAGTGAATTGATGCTGTGATATTACTGAAATAATGTTAAAACGGCTCAAAACCCCAATAAAACAAAAATCTAAAATTCCTAGGGAGGTAATTCATTTTGTTTCTAAATAACTAAGGAAGGTAATTTGTATTTTTTGGTGATGAGGTATTTTAAAATCTTATTTATGCAAAAACGATCATATGTTCCTCGTAGCTTTTTTCTTGCGTTTGATCGAGCAAATGTTCATCTATCTATTTATGTAATTCACTTAATTGGAGATGGCTGCATTTTCTTTTAAATAAGTGGTAAATATTGCGTTTTTCACACTGTTTTTCACACTGTTTCCATGGCAACAGGGCAATATTTGGAGTTTCTAACACTATTTTTCTGAATAGTTCACTGATGTCAACATATGTAATAAGTTTAAGCAATATCCGTGACTATGCGTGCCGAAAAAGTTTAAATGCTTACAGAGAATAGCTATTAACTGTTGAATTTATTTGAAAACATAGTAGCAAAAAGAGAAATTGCTCATTATGCTCAATTCCTCCTTTGGTCACAAGGTTTTCAAAAGTCTACTGCATGAGAAAGCATCAATATGTGGGAAAGGGTTAATTGCTTGATCCTTCAACAGCAATATAGTGTAGGGCTCCTTTCTTTAAGTTACTTTATTGGACTGGCGTATAAAGTTGTGTGTATTAGCGAAAGACAGACATGACTGCCACATATGGTATATCACCTAACATCTGTAGACACAATATCATCAACTAAAACCCTAACCCTTCAAACCAGTGTTGAAATTCCCTTTTCCCTAATAATGACTTGTGCCAAATAAACATAATTTTATTGTTTGCTTATTTATTGAATCTGTGATGAAATATACAAAAAAAGAAGTGTTTTAGATCAGTTTCACCCTTTCCAATATATAATAAATCTGCAGCAGACAACTTTCAAAACATTCACAATCAAATATGAAATATTGTAATTTCATTATAATCACTGTTCTTTTGAAACTTTAGAAAGTCTTCTGCATGGTGAAAGTAATAACACCAAATATTTATATCTTTTCATCTGTTTTAGATAAGCAAATAATTACAATTTAGTCACGAGCAGAAAGGTTATAGTCAGGTCTGGTCTAACCTGTTCGCAACACGATCCAACTCGCGCACAGCAGGTTAAGGGCTAACGTGTAAATCTTCTGTAGTTATTTTGTTGTACAAAACTGATTGAAAGTGTGGTTTTAATATACTGTTCTCATTTTAGCACAATGCTTTAAACTAAGAAATAAATTATTATGTGAATAGCCATTGTTGAATTTATTTCTATACATCAATGTTCGTAGGATCGCTTTTTTTGATAATGGATATGCATATTACTAGTTTATTTGCTGTTTTTTCTCTCTTGAATATGAATATGTATTTGTTTGTTTGTTTGTTTGGAGTTTAACGCCGCTTTCAACAGCTTTGGTCATATCACGGCGGTCAGTGCACCTACCCATGTTTTCCTGGCTTTCCCACACCAGTACTTACACAACATTCTTTCGAAGCCAATGAATATGTATATACTGATGTTATATAATGTATAAGTTCAGATGAATTTATACGATTCTATACATGATACATCTTCATCTACAAATGTTTTTGTAATATATTTGTGGGTTTTATATGTGAAAGTTTTGTTGAACGTGTGTCACTAATTACGATTGAAACCTTGCGTCCCGGGTTCGATCCCCAGTCGCGGCACTACGATCGTGGTAGAGCCTATTACTGGTTTGTTTGCCCAGGGATCATGAATAAGTGACCTGTCGCGTGATATAACTGAAATAAGGTTGAAAGCGGCGTAAAATACAACAAACAAACAAAACACTAAATTATGAACTTCATTATTCTAACCATATAAAGATTAAACCTAGTGTACTGGCTCGTTGTCCAACACGACTATCCTCTAGGCGTTTATTGTTTTACGATTCTCTTCACAGCGTGTGATTAATTATCGGTAAATCACAGAACCTTGCGGAGATTAACGAATATATTGCTTCCGTGGGCAGCTAGGATTATCGATATTTAATGGTTTAACTGATGATCTAAATTCTTGGGTATGGCACAATATGTGTACACTCCATCAGCATACATGTGTGAATGCATTTGACAATTTAACAATTTAACAATTTTTGGCCGAATAAAAGAATAAACCAGAGAGAATGGCCCTCCATAACCCTCACACTGCTGGATGCTGAAAAAATACGGTTTTGAAAACAATATTAATTTAGATGTGACCGCTCGTGACGCCTTCCACCCCAAAAGTGTACATGAAAAACTCTATCCGATACTGTACTAGGAATATCCCAACATGAATAGCATGAGGGTCCATTTTTAAGGTTCAGCAGTGTAAAGGTTATAAACTGATCAGCCTCTCCCTTCGCTATACAATATACAGCATGTGTATGCGTGTATATACAATACAGTTACACTATGTAAGATTATTATATACATGTACACATATAATTACGAATTACAAAGTATGTTTATTCTCATAGTAAACCAACAAGAGAGAACGAGATGGGTATTAATGAAGTCTAAATGTGCTCTAAAAATTCCAAGCAGAGATGAAAAGTATAGATATAGTAGTATTATTACTTATATTACCTGTCGTAATACATATTTCCTCTTTTAATGAAGCTGTTGTATATGAGTTTTGCAAGAATATTGACGATTTCTTTGTTTTTTGACATGAATAATTCTATAAGTGTATGCATATGTTCAAGAGTTGTGATCTTATTTCATGGTAAACAGGACATTCCAAAATAAAATGAAACTCATCTTCTAAGACATTACCATGCTGACATTTTCTCTCAGATCTAATTATCCTGTTAGGTTCGTGCCATCTACCAATTTCTATTTCAAGTCTGTGACTAGATACTCTTAATCTTGTAAGAGCTATTCTGTATTTGGTATTCACCACTGTGTTTAGATATTGCTTGAAGTTGGAACTAGCTATTGATCTATATGTTATCGCTCTAGGTGAGTTTTGTAATTGGTTGTTCCAACATTGAATATAATTATGTTTTATTCTTTGTGTAAATATATGAATAAATTGTTTCATATTTCCCACTCCTTGAAAGAGCCATACATCATTAAAACCGTGTGATTCTAAGATATATTTTATTTGAGAAGCCCAGTTTTGTTTATTTGGGCATTCTATTAAATCATTCAACATCATATTATAAGTTTGTTTAATATATTTTCTTTCACTTGACTGTATAACTTTGAACCAATATTTTAGCATTTGTATTAACCTTCCAACTCTTTAAGGACATCTTCCAGATTCACCATAGATAAAATCATTTTGTGTTTGGTTTCTTACCCATAGTAGTTAGTTCAGAAATCGTAAGTGAACACATTCTAGCGGTGTCTTCTCGATTGTCCCACATTTTGATTTTACTATTTACCCTTAGTGCGGTGGGATAACGAGCGGTAAAGAGAGGTAAGGGAAAGGTGAGAGTACAGTCCTGTTATTATGCCTATTCCACTACAAACAGTAAATTTGCGGTTTCTTTACTGTTTGCACAAACATTCAATTAAGTTTATGCCTATTCCACTACAAACATAGTAAATTTCACAGTATTTTCACCTTTGTTTCATTGCGGTTTCTTTACTATTTGATCTTTATTAATTTCATTTATTTGCAAAAAAACACACTTATAATTCATATTTGATCTTTATTAATTTCACCTTTGTTTCATTTCTTTCTAAACTGTTTGCACAAACATTCAATTAAATTAAAGAAAATTATATAATTATATGCTCTTAATTATAAATGAACAAACTGTTGATGCATTTCTTGAATTGAAAATTTTGGGGAAAAGTATCATTATTGTTTTTACATCATACTGAAAACATGGCTAACGCGCAAGTAAGACTAGATTTTGTGAAGAACCAGCGCGGCGGAATGAGTCTGGTTATTGATGGCCACAAATTTGTTATTAAGAGCCGACGGGAAGAGAGGGTGTACTGGACATGTTCTAACCGTGCCTGTCCATCACGAGTAACAACCAGAGAAGGTATTCTCGTCAGACATAACGCTCACCATATCCACGAGCCTGACAATTTCCATATAGAAACAGACGATGTGATGCAGAAGATGCGAAAACGGTGTCGAAAAGAAACAACGCCTATTCCAACAATTTACAAAGAAGAGGTATCAGCTCTCAGAAATCGGGATTGGAATGAACAATCTGTTGAATTGGTAAAAAGAATCCAGACTTTTGAAGGATGTAAGTCTCAACTTTATCGTGAGCGAAGCAAAGACAGACCAGTACTTCCGAAAAGAAGACAAGACATACGCCTGGAAGGGGAGTGGACAGAGACGTCAGCTGGTGAGCAGTTTCTGCTTATAGACGAAGGTGAAGAAAACCGAATGCTCGTGTTCGCTACGCAGACAAATCTGGAGCACCTATGCAACGCCAGAACAATCTACGCTGACGGTACCTTCTACACATGCCCGGGACTGTTCTACCAGTTATACACATGGCATTGTTTTATAGACGGACAGATGTATCCTCTGATGTTTGCTTTCCTACCAGGAAAGTCGGAAGAAACTTATCTGAGACTGTTTAATGCACTGGATAGAGAATGTAACCGTTTTGGACTCGAGTTGAAACCCGACATCCTGTTCATGGACCACGAACTCGCTCCAAGAAAAGCTGCTCTACGAGTCTTCCAGACGACGGACGTGAAGGCATGCTTCTTCCACTACACACAGTGTATCTGGCGGAAGGTACAGTCTTCGGGCTTGGCCAACGATTACAGGACAAACGAAGACATTCACCGCCTGGTCAGACGAGCAGCAGTTTTACCACTTGTACCAGTCAACTCAGTTGAAGACGTGTGGTTCGAAGCACTCACTGACATTGCTACTTTAGAGCTTCCTGCAGCAGTTGAATTATTCACAGACTATGTAACTGAGAACTGGATTGAGAGCGACAAACAGATTTTGAATCACTTCAATACCCATGGTCCAAGGACGACAAACAATGTAGAAGGCTGGCATAGCATGTTGAAGAAAGCTGTTCAGCATTCACATCCGAACATATTTTCCATCCTTAGAACTATCCAGGAAGTTGAATCATTTTCATGTATCAAGGTAGTTCAGTATGCTACCGGAGGTAAAAGACCAACCAAGAGAAGGAAATATAAAAACATTGACACGCGACTAGCATCCCTAAAGGAACGCCTGCGTGATGGGTCCATTAGCGCAATTGAGTATGCGGACAGAGCAACATATTGTCTACATATGTAACCATTTATAAACTGAGTAAATATTCAACAAAATTGAAAACAGTGAAAACCCAGATCAGACGATGTGATTATATGATGTGTTTAATTTGTTATTTGTTATTTGAATGTATGTATTATAAACAATAGTTCAATTACCTAATTTGAATTAAAATATGTTTTTCTAAATAATTTGATATTTTCCTTATTCCTATGTTATATCAAAAAGAGGACCAAACAAGAGCTTTTTTCTGATAAATTCGTAACATACTGTTTTATAAAAAATGGTTACCAATATAGTGGAATTTTAAATGAACCGAACTGTAGTGATATCTTCGCCCCGGGCAGGGATTAGCCGACACCTTACCTGTATTTTTTCCCGATAGTCCTACATCGATTTTTAGCCCAAAAATCAAAATGTGGGACAGTCGAGAATAAACCATTCTAGCTTATTTGCATTTTAGTAGCCCGTATTTATGCCCCGTTATTAAGTATAGGTAATATTGATTTATCAAACAAGTCTAACTTGTGTCTTATAGATAAAAATGTGAACTTGGATATATATGATCTCAGCTGGAAAATACCCTTTAACGCTTGTCCACTTAATGCATCAAATGTGCCAATGAATGATCCGCCTGTAGAGAAAACTATTCCTAGATACGTCAAGTTGGTGACAATTTGTATTTCATTTTCATTGTATAAGAATGATACATTTCTTCTTAAATTACCTCCCTTTCTAAAAATCATAATTTTAGTTTTATTTACATTTACAACCATTTTCCATTTTAGTCCGGTTTTGTAGCCCTTCTTCATTTTCCGAAAATAAGACAATATCATCCGTAAGATATACACTCAACCATGTACACTTCAAATACGTGCCTTGATGGGTGAATATATCTTTCGAAAGGCAGAAGAAAATGTACTAAATCAGTTTGTATTTGAAAGAAGACCTATGAAACATCACACAAAACGGTCTATTCCTTTTATACAGAGTTGTTGCAACCAGGCAAGGTAAAATAAGCTACAAAACGTCTTTATTAAAGTTTGCAGCATGAAAACGAGATCGAAATGGTAACATATTTAAATGTTTTATCTTAGCATGGTTTTATTTAATGTTTCAAAAGTTGCAAATAAAATTCGTTTGGATGATGATGATGTTGAAGTCAGTACGAGTGTCCTACAACGCTTAGCAAAGTCCCTTTTGTGTGTGTGTGAGCAGATACGTTTATAACCATATGGTAGAGTACAATTTAGCTGCTGATGATACAGAAGGTGCTGATGATGTGTTATGCTAATGGTTATAATAATACTCATTATAATAAAACATATCTATTTAAATCGAATCAAAACATAAAGAGGTTAATTACACACGTGGAGAACAAATTAGAGGTTATATTATAATGTCAACGGTTGATTATATGATATTTTGTTGACACAATGCAAGAAAAAAAATCAAGCTATTTAGCAAACTAAGATAAAAGACACACAAACAAACTAATCATAAACCTTTAATCGTTAAAATTGAAATAACGGATACAAATAAAATCTTAAAACAACAACATGTATTCATGAAGCATGACAATTGTATAAATAACGAAATATGTCACATACTAATAACTACTTCAGTGATACAGATACAAAACAATGAAATGAAGATGAACAACACACTTAATATTAACCATGAAAAGAGTTCAGGGTTTGATGTATTTACTGTTTAGTTTGAGAAAGCATTTTGTAATGATCTGAAACAAACAGTAGTTCATTGTCATCTCTCATAAATTTCATTTGTATTGGAATAACTATCTAAATATATTACAAAGAAAGAAGATATAATTATATGACAGTACTGAGCAAGTCTCATACTTGCCTGTTACAGTAAGGTCATCCGGTGACCTAGGTTTGTACTGTTGACATTTAGCTACATTAACTATATACTTGTACTTCGTGTTTCATTTGTAAACCTTAGGTAGGAGCCATAGTTAAGCTTGCTTAATAACACATTTCTTGAACTCGTTTAATAAAACTTTATATGAAATGACAACTCATGTCAGATCCTATATATATTGTTTATATATTGTCCACACGACACGTCAACCCAACTTCTGTACTGGGCAAAACGCGAAGGCCAGATTAATCTGCGTCCCCTGCACTGTCTGTATAGGATCTTACGCGTTTTCCATCTGGTTGTACTAACACCCAGAAAGATTATGGAGCACGGTTATGACCACGCACAACACGAATGAAATCCCGTCACAATTTCCATTAATTTTAAGCCTCCTTAGATTGGTATTTCTTTATTGTGTGGCTAGAACCATTTGAATATAACATGCAGATGCAGTTGTAGTACACGGTACCTATTTTCAAGCACACATAATACAAGCTTTTAGTATTTTCAAGCACAAGTAGTATCACCAATAAGTATTTTCAAGTACACATAATACAAGCTTTTAGTATTTTTAAGCACAAGTAGTATCACCAATAAGTATTTTCAAGCACACATAATACAAGTTTTTAGTATTTTCAAGCACAAGTAGTATCGCCAATAAATATTTTCAAGCATACATAATACAAGCTTTTAGTATTTCCAAGCACAAGTAGTATCACCAATAAATATTTTCAAGCACACATAATACAAGCTTTTAGTATTTTCAAGCATAAGTAGTATCACCAATAAGTATTTTCAAGGACACATAATACAAGCTTTTAGTATTTTCAAATACAAGTAGTATCACCAATAAGTATTTTCGAGCACACATTATAAGATTTTAGTACTTTCAAGCACAAGTAGTATCACCAATAAGTATTTTCAAGCACACATAATACAAGCTTTTAGTATTTTCAAGCACAAGTAGTATCACCAATAAGTATTTTCACTCAAGCACACATAATACAAGCTTTTAGTATTTCCAAGCACAAGTAGTATCACCAATAAGTATTTTCAAGCACACATTATAAGCTTTTAAAATTTTCAAGGACATTTAGTATCACCAATAAATATTTTCAAGCACATGTAGTACCGTCAATAAGTATTTCCAGGGACGTAGATAAGAGGGATAGGCAACTCCACCTGTACACCTGTTATCCAAATTTTCACATTTTGTAGCAAATAAAACTTTGAAGTCACATTTGGCACATTAACAAAACATACATATTCTGAAAGCTTAATAGCTATTCTCTGTAAGCATTTAAACTTTTTCAGCACGCATAGTCACGGATATTGCTTAAACTTATTCCACATGTTGCCATCAGTGAACTATTCAGAAAAATATTCCAAATATTGCCCTGTTGCCATGGAAACAGTGTGCAAAGTTGAGTTTTTGATGAAAAATGCAATATTTACCACTTATTTAAAAAAAAATGCAGCCATCTCCAATTAAGTGAATTACATAAATAGATAGATGAACATTTGCTTAATCAAACGCAAGAAAAAAGCTACGGGGAACATATGATTGTTTTTGCATAAATAAGATTTTAAAATACCTCATCACCAAAAAATACAAATTACCTCCCTTAGTTATTTAGAAAAATAAAAAAAACATGAATTACCTCCCTTGGAATTTTAGATTTGTTTTTGTTTTATCGGGGTTTTGAGCCGTTTTAACATTATTTCAGTAATATCACAGCATCAATTCACTTGTTTGTGATCCCTGGGCAAACAAACCATTAATATGCAAGGAAATGTACCTTGCCCAAGGGTACTCCACCATAATTGGTGCGGGGCACTTTTGGATCGAACCTCAGTGACTCTAGGTTCATAATCACTGACGCTGAACATTCGAACCTACATGAACAGATAATTATCAGATGTATAACCAAGGACTTTCCTAATACCATTTGTCAAAATATGGTCAAAGTCGTCTGCTTCATAATTGTCGTATGAGGGAAAGGGTTAAACCCTTCAATTTTTTTGCATACTTTTGCTGTACCTGTACCTGTTTTTATTGGTTAAAAACGAATGCTTTTTTTCCAATAGTATTTCATAAATAAGTTGTCTATCGGGGTTTATGATAGTGTATTCGTGTTTTTTCTTAAAAATATATTATACATTAATACAAATAATGATGAACATTACTTTCACGTATAAAATGCGTCACCCAACTTGACATGTAAAATAATATACTTCTTTATTTGAATCATAACAACTAATGATAACACTTTGTTTGAAGATTATAATTTTCCATGTTTTATATCACTAACTAATCCTTCTATTTTGATTTTTAGCTCGTCTGATTTTTTTGTTATCACTAACTAATCCTTCTATTTTGATTTTCAGCTCGTCTGATTTTTTGGGGAAATAAAGGCGAGCTATTGTCGTCACTTGATCGTCGTAGTCGTCTTCGTCGTCGTCGTCGGCGGCGTTGGTTAAGTTTTGCGTTTAGGTCTAGGTCACTTACATGAAAACTATCAAACCTAACACTTTGAAACTTGGAAAACTTGTTCATCTAATAATCTTCTTCACATTGTATGCTGAAGATGCTAAGTGTAGCCTTTTTTGGGGTAAAAAACATCATTTTTGATGTATTTTTGTCGATTTTGAGAATTGGACATAGTTGGTTAAGTTTTACGTTTAGGTCAATTACATGGAAACTATCAAACCTAATTCTTTGAAACTTGTTCGTCTAATACCTTTCTTCACATTGTATGCTAAAGATGCTGAGTGTTGTCTTTTTTTTTTATGTAAAAAACATAAATTTTGATGAATTTTGGTTGATTTTGAGAATTGGCGGTGTTGGTTAATTTTTGCGTTTAGGTCACTTACATGGAAACTATCAAACCTATTACTTTAAAATAAGGAAAACTTGTGCATCTAATAACCTTCTTCACATTGAATGATAAAGAGGCTGAGCGGGCCTGTTTTGTAAATGTTGATGTATTTTGGTTATTTATGAGAATTCAACATAGTTTCTTCACTTTTTCTAACATTGAATTCAAATTTTCCCCAAGTAATAAAAACATGATGTATTTCAAACGTATTATGAATATCTTCAATCAGATTGTGTTTTTGGGGTCAAGGTCACTGTCAAAAAATAGAGGCACTGTTCCCCATAGCTTTTTTAGATCACCTGAGCCGAAGGCTCAATGTGAGCTATTCTGATCACTTTTTGCCCGTCGTCCGTCGTCCGTCCGGCGTTAACTTTTAGCTTTAAACATCATCTCCTCCCAAACTCCAAGGACAATTTCCGTGAAACATCACAGGACTGTTCCTCTGGTTGACTTCTTTCAAAATTGTTCAAAGATTTAAATTCCATTGAGAACTTTGGTTGCTGCGGCATCAGAAAAGGGAAAAAATGTCCAAACTTTAAAAATATTCTCCTCCGAATCTGCCTGTCAGATTCAAATATAAATTGGTAGAAATGTTCCTTGTGTGACCCTCTATAAAAATTGTTCAAGCCATACTGATTGGTCGAAAAACATGGCAGTCAGGCGGCATCAGAAAAGGGGCAAAATGACAAAATTTGAAAATTCCATTTTTATGAAAGTGTTTGTCTGATTTTAAGAAAATATAATACGAATCTTACTGTAATGATCCTCTATTTAATTTGTTTAAGCCGTTTTGATTGGTTACACAATCATATCAACCAGGCGTCATCACAAAAGGGGTAAATTGAACTTTTATCTACAAATGACAACCAACTCCTACCATTCCAATAGACGAATTTCCACAAAACATCACAAGAATGTTCCTTTGGTGGTCCTCTTTCAAAATTGTTCAAAAATTTAAATTCCATTGATAACTTTGGTTGCTGCGGCATCAGAAAGTGAGAAAAATACCCACATTTTAAAATCCTTTTCCTCCATAATCTACTTGTGCGATTGCAAGATAATTTGGTAGAAATGTTCCTTAAGTGACCCTCTAAATAAACTGTTGAAGCCATATTGATTTCGTTGAAAAACAGGGCAGCAAGGCGGCATCAGGAAAGGTGCAAAATGACAAAAACTTTATAATTCCATTCTTATTAAAGTTCTTGTTAGATTTCAAGATATAATTGGCCTTTACTGATAAGCTGTTTCTTGAGAAGTGTCCACTCCCTTGCAGTTTCATTTGCACTCCCTGATAAAATTTTCCCAGATATTTGCTACTAATTTACTATCAATTAGGTGATCGATTTAGGGCCATCTTGGCCCTCTTGTTTCATTTCCTGTGAGAAGAGATGTTGATCTTCATGCATTCATTGTTCATTTGTATTCATATGGCCGCATTAAATTGTTATAACCATTCAAAAAACGGCAAAAAAGTGTTGTTTTTTCCCGTAAAAAACACCATTTGCAAAGAAGGGTGTTGGGACCACATTTAACAATTTGATAATCAATTGTTTTCTTCTTAAATTCCTTCATCAAATGATGACTTTTGGTAGAAAATATGATCCATTTTGTTTAACCCACATGCTGGTAATATTTAAATAAACATTAATTTTTTTTTTTTTTTTTTTTTTTAATTTTAAAATGATACATTTTGTATCCATGGTAACTAATTTTAGAGGCACTGTTCCACATAGCGTTTTTTCATTTCTTGTGAGAAGAGATGTTGACCTTCATGCATCCATTGTTCATTTGTATTCATATGAACGCATTAAACTTTTATAACCATTCAAAAAATGGCAAAAAAGTGTTCTTTTCCCCCGTAAAAAACACCATTTCAAAGAAGGGTATGAAAGAAAATATGATCCATTTTGTTTAACCCAGTCATGCTGGCAATATTGAAATAAACATTAAAAAAAAAAAAAAAATTTAAATGATACATTTTGTATCCATGGTAACTTATTTTAGAGGCACTGTTCCCCATAGCTTTTTTTCATTTCTTGTGAGAAGAGATGTTGACTTTCATACATCCATTGTTCATTTGTATTCATATGAACGCATTCAATTTTTATAACCATTAAAAAAATGGCAAAAAAGTGTTCTTTTTCCCCATAAAAAACACAATTTCAAAGAAGGGTTTGGGACCACATTTAACAATTTGATAATCAATTGTTTTCTAATTAATTTCTTTCATCAAATGATGACTTTTGGTAGAAAATATGATCCATTTTTTTTAACCCACATGCTGGCAATATTTAAATAAACATTAAACAATTTTTTTTTTTTTTTTTGAATTTTAAAATGATACATTTTTGGTATCCATGGTAACTAATTTTAGAGGCACTGTTCCCCATAGCTTTTTTTCATTTCTTGTGAGAAGAGATGTTGACCTTCATGCATCCATTGTTCATTTGTATTCATATGAACGCATTAAATTTTTATAACCATTCAAAAAATGGCAAAAAAGTGTTATTTTTTCCCGTAAAAAACACCATTTGCAAAGAAGGGTTTGGGACCACATTTAACAATTTGATAATTAATTGTTTTCTACTTAATTTCTTTCATCAAATGATGACTTTTGGTAGAAAATATGAACTTTTGCATATATATCTTCATTTATGCTAAAAACTGATTAGAAAATTTAGTGGAATTCCCACTGAAATCAGTCCTATAAAAAACGAGAGCCGGTTGCTATGGCAACCAAAGTCCATAGCAAAGTTTTTTTTGCCATTTTCCATTTCTTTCATCAAGTTGAGAAAATGTGTGAAGTTTGAACAAAATCCGTGACCATGCGTGCCACACTCCCTATATGAGAGTGCAAATGCTTACAGAGAATGGCTATTAACATTTCAACTAAAGTTAGAGATACAATAAACAACTGGAATGTTTTTGTATTTTGAACAATGACTAGTTTAAAAGACACAGATATTGGGATTTCTGAATTATATTATTCTTTTCCAAAAATTGATAGACTGACATTTTTCATAAGTATAACATATTATCAAAACCTGCCAGTATATTAAAATATTTTTATCTACTGCAATAGAAGTATGTTTAAACTTACAGAATTTTTTTTTTTCATATCTTGAATGGTTTTTGAGTTTTACTTGCTACAAATGTTGGCACGGGTGATATTTTAGTATATTATTTAGTTACTTATCCCTCTTATCTACGTCCCTGGTATTTCCAAGCAAACGGTGTATACTTATAAATATGTTTTTCTGAAACGTTATACCAAATGTCAAAGTAGCCATATAATCGACAATGGTCACATATGTATGGCCATGTATAACCCAATTTCATTAAAATTAGATCAACAAACGTACAAACTGAGTTGAGAATGATTGTTTCACATAAAAAAATATCTCGTGCAGGAATTTCGAATATCAATGCAAACATTATTCAAGTCAAGTAAAGTCAAGTCAATAAAGGCCTCCGTCCCAAAATATTTTGTTATACATTCATAGTACATGCTGTGTCCCCTTATTGTGCTATATGAATATTCCAATTTATATAGAGATATACAAAACTACAAATATTCTTTAGAGTCGTCGCGGAATCAGAGCTCATAAGAAAGTAAAAGTCGTCTAAAGATGTTCCCTTTTTATACCAACTTAAAAGGAAATTGCTCACGCGCAAGAGAACATTTTAGACAATGGAAGAAAGCATGATATTCACAGTCAAATTACCTCTTTGTTGGTTATTGATTGACAATATACGCATTTTCTCCTTTCTATAAGAATATTGGTATGTCTGCCAATTTCAATACCCAACCTATGGTTAAAACATCTATATTTAGAAAAAGCTCTTTTATATTTATATGGTAGATCTAATACTAAGTATTTTTCAACATAAAGCAGTGATTTCTTACAGTGGTGACATCGACTAGATGAATTAATATCAATATGCCAATCCTTCGAAAAATTATCAATTAATCTCTGCTTAAATAAATTGACAACATGTGGAACGTTACCAATTTCTAGTGATATCCAAGCAAATCCAAATCCATATATAAATAGTAATTATTTGACTACAACCAATTCATTCTGCCCTTTTCTTCATGACGTTTCAAAATTACTTAAACTCCTGTCACATTAGGTCCGCGTTCCCACGGCGTCCAAGAAAAATCCAGAACGCCGATCTGCGCGCAGTGGAATCGCAAGAATCGCCGCGGCAACGCAGTTGCATCGCCAATGAACGCGGTAGAATCGCATAGAACGCCGAGCGACGGCGCGCACTTTGAGCATGCCCAAAACAAACGCCGTCGCTCGGCGTTCTGATAAGAGCGCAGTGGGATCTCCGTGAGGTCGCCGTATCAGCGCAGTTAGGTCTCCTACAACGCCACAGGCGCGGGCGTGCACAGAGGTCGCAGTGCGAACGCAATGGTTATCGGTGGCGCTTGCACGGCGATCGTACGGCGTTCTCTGAGATAAAACTGCGTTTCTACCGCGCTTATACGGCGCGTCTACGGCGCTTACAAGGAGTTTTATTTTTCTAACAGCGCTCTTACAACGATTGTACGGAGCCGCCACTGCGATCATTGCGCTCACAATGCGCTTCTACCGCATCAATCGGCGTTTGCATGACAATGAACATACCCAACAAAATAGTTTAAAGGCATGATATATGAAAATAAACATTCATTTCACCATGAATGATGTGCAACAGCAAGCGGGGCTACTGCTTGCCTATATGCAGGTCCAGTAGATCCAGGATGATGCAGACGCTGTGGATTTCATTCTGAGACGACGACGGAGGAGGGCCCCAATGCCTCGGAGGCTTTGGGTTCGACCATGGCTGGACGAAGGCAGACGGTTGCAACATGGTCACTATCATCAGTTCATGCCTGAGCTGCGATATGAGGACCCTGCCAGTTATTTCAACTACCTCCTAGTGCCACCCGTCATGATCGACGAGCTCCTAGACAGGCTGCGTCTTCGAATCACCAAAAGAGACACACGGTATCGAAAAGCACTCGAACCAGGATTAAAAATAGCTATGACGATGCGTCATCTTGACTCTGGGGACAGATATGCCAGCATGAAATTCGATTTTAGAGTGCCTCACAGTACAATGTATTTGTGTGTACGTGAAGTATGCCAGGCCATTATCGAGGAGGACAAAAACGAGTGCATTCCGTGTCCTACCACCAAAGTAGAATGGGGAGCAATTTCAGCAGAATTTGAACGCAGATGGAACTTGCCCCATGCATGCGGTGCGTTGGATAGAAAACATATACATGTAGCCTGCAAACGTCCTCGAAATAGTGGCGCGTGTACTTTAACTATAAAGCGTTTTTCTCCATCGTTCTCATGGGTCTGGTAGACGCTAACTACAAGTTTTGTGGATCGATGTAGGCGGCTATGGACACATGTCCGATGCTCAGATTTACAATCTTCTTCTTCACCTTTCTACCTCTTTTGGCTGGCATGGTCTCAACTGTTCGAGAGCAAATGGAAGAATGGAAGAATGGAGAACTGATGGAGATCTCACGGCGCTCTGGGAAATGTAACAACGCCGTGCAATCGCAGTGGCAATGCGGCTAGGTGTGACAGGGTTTTAGGATATCTTGAGTCGGACACATATATAAGCTTACACCAATATTTCGATTAACGCCTTGAATTCTTTTACAAAAATCAAGGTGAACAGTTTCTATAGTACTTGAATAACAATAGCCCCATACCTGGGAAGAGTAACATAGTATTGGTTTTATTATTGAATAAAATAGTTTAAAATACTCATTAGTTGGAAAATATCCAAATGGTTTTTAATACTGTTTGATAGTTAAAAAAGCTTTGAGGGCTTGAATGGCAAGATTTATGTCATGGATAGATGACCAAGACAGTGTCGATGTAAAATGAACTCCCATATAGTTATACTTAGAAACAACATTAATAGGTGTACCACCGAAATAACATTTCTCGTTGTTCCTTAAATTACCTCCATTTCTAAAAACAATAATCTTAGTTTTATTTAAATTAACTTCCATTCCAGTGTCATTACAACAAAGTTTCAATAATATTAAGTTGTTGCTGTATTTTAATTACCGTTTCAGCAGAGTTGGCGATGTCGTCTGCAGACATGAAACAAATTGTGTCCGGTATGTCTTCCGTAATGAAGATTCCGGAACCACAAGACTGTCGAAGTAAGAGAGACAACTCGTTAATAAATAAAATAAAGATTGTTGTACTCGTTACGTCCACTTGTCGGGTGCCTATATTACAAGGGAGATAATCCGTACTAATACAGCAGCAGTTCTTGTTGTGATTTTTCAAGTTTTCACTATAGCCATATAAGGCAA
The DNA here is from genome assembly GCA_031761405.1 of Serripes groenlandicus. Taxonomy (NCBI): domain Eukaryota; kingdom Metazoa; phylum Mollusca; class Bivalvia; order Cardiida; family Cardiidae; genus Serripes; species Serripes groenlandicus. The sequence goes on along the minus strand of JASEVX010000005.1, from coordinate 53,517,931 downwards.
AATAGCCCCGCCTCCTGGAGGCCATGGTTTTCGACCAATCAACACGGCTTGAAGGAATCTGATAGAGGGTCGGTCATCCAAGGAACATTCTACAAATCTGCCAACCAATTTGGTAGACGAAGAATTTTAAAGATTTTTCCGTTTCGTTGCCATGGAAACCAGAATTCTGCATGGACCCAAACAATTGAAGGAATTCTGGTGAGATCATTGAGAGGATGCTTTCTGTGAAGTTTCATCCAGATTGAATTGACCCACTTGTTACTTAGGAGAAGATGTTGATGGACGCACGACACACACCGCACGATGAACGATGGACGCCGGACGCCGGACAAAAGGCGATCACAATAACTCACTTCGTGCTCAGGGTGAGCTAAAAATGAATCCTTGTTATTACGCTGAATATTGAATGTGCTATCATAGTCTATGTCACCAAAATTGTATGAAAGATTATCATCAGGTATAAAATCTAACACATTTTCTGTTCTAGCAATAGTATCTCCGGCTATAATGGAATTTGACTCTGAGTATTGCAATTTCAATGTTTTCATATCTTTTTGCATTTTAACAATACCATCCTTTTCCACAAATGAATTATAAATTGAAGAACCCCCTGGGGAGATATATACAAAATACATGATTATATAATTTGCATGAAACATTTCCGAAAAATTGCAATACAAAACAACTCAGTCGGTCATATGGTCACATATACGCTCAATCATGTTTGCATATAAAAGACTAGAGTTCACATACACACTGATTCCTCCATTGTTGCGAAAACTTTTACTACTGTCAAAGTTTCTGACATAATCATAATGAGTATAGCCCTCTAAGAATTAATCTAACTCGCCTACACATTTGGACCATGTTTCACAAAGACTAACCATATCATAAGATTTCAAAAGATCCATCACATAATTACTACCTAAATGTTTTTTAAGTCTACATATATTCCACGCTAGAATGTTTATAGTGTCACCTGCGTAAGTATTTGGGCCTCGGCCGGATTCCTATAGGGTGGGTGTCGGTGACGAAGACTCTCGGTCATAATCGGTATTGTCCGGTTTGTTCAATGCGGGCTGTGATTTGGTAATGTTGTTGTCTTGCGCACGTGGCTTAGTTTGGTTCTTCTAAAGTGGAGATTTCGTGCAGGTCGGTTGTTTGTTATGTGACGTTTACCAATACAAAAGATCGTCTGCTTCATGTTGTCGTATTGGAAGCACTAAATTAGTCTGGAGTTCCTTCCCCTTATTACTATGTATAGGAATACATAGGAAGTCGGGAACCAGACTAGTTCGAAGCAGGGTTGGAAATAGTCGGGGTCAGAAGTTCATATGACGTCACTAGAGTTAAAACTCTTGCCGTTCATGAGGAACCCGGATAATGTTAGCTACCCTGACACTGGTACGACTTTTTTTCACGCAATGCCACCAATGTGTCGTGCCAATGATTGAAGTCTTCATGAACGAGTGTGAGAAGTGTGTGAAGGGTGCGGGGATGCGTGCCATGTCGTAGAGAGAATTTTGAAATTTTCAAAAAATTGGCACGCATCAATTTCTTACAATGTGCGTGTCACTCGCGTGAACCATGCGTGAACACTGCGGGAACTCGGCGCGAACACTGCCGACGGTGCGTGTCATTGCGTGTCAATGCGTGCCATCGGAATCCACTACACGCCATGCCACGCATTGTTCACGAACTGTTCACGTTGTGGATGCGCAAGTCTGCGCCGCGTTCACGCATTTGAGCGTGTCGCGGAGTGGTCGTGCGGTCGTTAGGGTGTTGTTACGAGTTGTTCACGTGATCATGGCACGCCCAGTTCACACATAGTTCGCGCACGTCACGAACCGTTCACGCATTGCACAAACTGCTCACGAAGTGTTTATGCATAGTTCACGACCAATGACAGACACCGGCGCTCACGTCAGCGGGTATACTAGCGGGCCCATCGCGAATTATGGCCACAACGCAACTCGCCATCGAACAGACAACATGCCTACCAATAAGAATGCCAGGGGACGGTGAAGACCAGTGCAGAAAAGACAAAAAGAGGACAGGCAAGATAGAGAGAGATACTAAAGAAAGAGAGGGATGTTCCTTCTCCTTCCTCCTCCTCAAGTGTGGATGTTGTTTCAGAGACACAACCTGAAGTTATAACAGAGACTCAAAAGAACTGTCAAGTGAAGAAGAGCCCACAGTAAATCAGAAGAAGAGAATCAGAGTGTCCAAGAAAGACATTCCTGAGTATCCGTGGACAAATGAGGGTGCCAGAAAATTAGCCGAATATGTAAAATTCCAATTTCAAGCGGTCGTCTAAATGGTGTAGTCTGTTTCTGAAGGTGAGGGGCTAACTTCTCCCCCATCTCTTGGAACAAGTCAGGTGTAATTCTCAGGTTATTCCTGTAACCTATGGGATCTTCCTTGTGGAGTTCTGTCAATAGCTGATCATAATGTCCGAAATCATATCTTCTAGTCAACAATTTCCTAACACACTGCCCTTACTTTCCTTGTTCTAGTTGGAGTCGTCTCTTCTTCTTTCTCATGCTCTTCCTCTTGCTTCCTTTTGTCCAGCTCTTCAAGAAGTAGCAGTCCTGCAGCTGCCAGATATAGGCACTTTTTCTGTTCTGCAATAGCAGTGTCTCTGGTATTCTGCATCATGTATCGTCCACATCAGGTCGAGGAATGAAGTTAAAGGTGTGAAACTACACGCTATATATATATAGCGTGCCGCTGAGCGGGACAAAGTGTGACTAAAACTTGCCCCGAAGACTTCACGCATGCGCGAAATCGTCGGGGTAATGCGTTGCGATGCGGAAAGACAGCGGGAACTATGCGTGTCGTGCGTGACACTGCGGGATAATGCGGTACGGTAGACGTAAACAATGCGCGAACAATACTTAACCTATGCGTAAACAAGTAGTGTCATTGCGTGTCAATGTGTGCCAATGCGGCCCATTTTTGACCGCGCATTGCGTAGACAGTGCGTAACTTATACGTGTACAGTGCGCTAACAGTCCGCAAACATAGCTTCACGCTCCGCTGCGTAGCACCAAAATGGCACGCATTGCAATGACGCATTGAGTGGCATTGCGTGAACAAAAGTCGTGCCAGTGTCAGAGTGGCTTAACCCTAGTCGGAACTCGGGTCAACAACGTCATGTCAAAACATAGTTCACCCTTAATTTGTATCCCTTTGAGTTACAAAAAAGTGCTAGAATTGAAAAAGATCTCATTTTGAGTGATATACCGGCTCTTATATCACGATGTGTCGTTCAGGTGTGTATAAATTAATCACTCAGTTCATTCGGCCTTCGTGATTAATTACTACACACCTGAACTCCAAATCGTGATATACGAGCCGGTATATCACTCAAAATGAGATATATTTCCTAAACAATCCATCAATCAGACTGGTATCCTGCTCGTAATACTTTTGACTTCTCCCGACTTTTCAACACAACAATCTATTTATACAAGAGTTGCTGCAAGATGCAGCAATTGGATGTTAGCGCGGGAATCAGCATTTTATGGCTTAAGAAATACTTTTTCATTCGAAAAACACGAAACCCGCGTTTAAATATATGATATAAATATATGATAACAATAGTTTTTAGTTAAATACGTAAAACGAAAACAAAAATACCTTTTCCTCGATCTCCCAATGTTATTGTAAATATTTGTCTGCGCATGCGCGTCCTTTTTTTCCCTTAATATATTCTTAAAATCGCAAAATTTAGCACAATTGCTTCGCATTTATGGAAATATTCCCATTTTCCTGTTATTAAAAAAGCTAAGGTTTTAATTTACATTTTAATTATAAAAAAACTAATCGCATATAAATAGACTGATTCACTAATCTTAATCTTATATTGCAAACTCGAACGAGAACCAGCCTAGTCGCATATAAATAGACTGGTTCACTAATCTTAATCTCCTATTGCAAACTCGAACGAAAACCAGTCTAGTGATGAACTGCTACGGAAATATCCGAGAGCTGAAAGTAAAATACGGCGCATGCGCGAAATGGACGATTAACACGGCGCATGTGCAAGCCCATTGCATCAGTGATGGTTCTTAAGACAACCAATATATGCGCTGGGGCTGATGCACCCGCGCAATAAAGGAGCACCGTTCACAACTTCTGGCATGTTAACTCATTCAGTGCGAAAATTTCCTAAAGTAGTCTCTGCCATGTTCAAATTCAAGCGATTCCGTTTTACATATAATAAGATTATTGGACTATTTTGATAACTAAAAGGCAAACAATGCTGATTTCAGTTGAGAGAGCTCGTTAGGAACTTATCTACTTGAATCTGTATTTTTGCATAAACCTTCATATTGCCATTTGAGCTGTAAAAGTTAACGGATACGAATACAGTCAAACCTGTGCTACAGACCACATTGGATTAGCGATTCTCTGTCTATAACAATCACACTTTTAGTTTCCCAATTACTCTTTTTCTGCTTAACTGACCCTGCAATTAAAGACCACCATCGAACAAAGACCATACTGTTGTGTTCCCATTAATGGTCTTTATACACAGGTTCCACTATACCCATATATATAATGGTTTTGTCTTTAGTTTAAGTATTTTGTGTTTGAAATACTACAGGTAATGTTGGTATGGAACAATCCCAGGTCATATCAGCCTGAAGGTCCCGACTATGAAACTCTGATAAGATTTCAATGCTCAGAAATGAACTCCATGCTCCAAATAAGACTTCTGATTTGTCAATTTCGAGAATGAAAATAGTTCTGATCATTCAAAGAACAACATCTGAGCATGGAGTAATTTTTTTAAAATTTTGAAGCAAGAAATCTAGAATTTGTATAGAATTATTTTAAATAAAATACTGGCATAGATAAATAGCCATACTTTGTCCTTACATGTCCCCCAATTTCATAGGTTAGATTCCTGCTAGAATGGATGATATTTCATTGAGGTGCACATTCGTTGGTGTCGGTAAAAACTATCCCATTATAGTACACCAATAGAAAAAATGGTAGATTCTTTGGCGAAACATGTCCCTAATCGGCTCGTGAACTAAAGCTGCTAAAATAACTAAATATTCAATGAGCAAATTGTGGACATTCCTTGCAAACAATCCCTTAACATTTCATCAATAATGAGCGATTGCGTCTTAGGCCACACTATTTTCAAAAATCGTCTGCTGCAGAGGCGTAAGAATACGTCTGCAAGTGGGAAAGATGAATCGATGTCAAGAGAAGCTGACAGAAGAAATCACAGCATATAGATGATATTATTAGAAACACTGTGACCATCGCAGATTCAGGTCAGACTGCGTACTCATCTCCGCAATACAATCACACTAGCACCCGTGAAACCTGGACTTAATACCGACTATACAAGTGTGTACGTCCCGTGCCACGATAACTTAGTCGGTAACGACGAAGACATACACTCACACAAGCATCCGTTAACCTTTGATCAATAACCGACTAAAGTAAGTAACGACGACGAAGACATACACGCACACAATCATCCGTGATCCTTTGATCAATAACCGACTATAGTAAGTAACGACGAAGACATACAATCACATAAGCATCCGTGATCCTTTGATCAATAACCGACTACAGTAAGTAACGACGAAGACATACAATCACATAAGCATCCGTGATCCTTTGATTAATAACCGACTATAGTCGGTTACGACGAAGACATACAATCAGACAAGCATCGGTGAACCTTTGATCAATAACTGACTATAGTAAGTAACGACGAAGGCATACAATCACACAAGCATCCGCGAACCTTTGATCAATAACCGACTATAGTCGGTTACGACGAAGACATACAATCGGACAAGCATACGTGAACCTTTTAACAATAACCGACTATAGTCGGTTCAATCATACAAACATTCATGTACCTTTGATCAATAACCGACTACAGTCGGATACGACGAAGACATAACATCCAGGGATCGGGAGTTATAATCAGGGCTCGGCCGTTGATTCTTTCCAAAGATTGATAAAAGCATTTCACCAATGGACTCAAATAATGTGTGTAAGGTAAATACAAAAATACATAGGAAGAGCAAACTGGTGCGAAAAAACCAGGTTAGGTGAGGTTGTCACCGTGATATAACTGGACAATGTTGAAAACGGCGTTACAATGCCGTCAATCAACCAACAAGTGTTATTTGATAGTCGAGTTTTGTGTTTCTTGACTCAAAACACACACGGAAGTTAATATCGGTCATTCAAATGAACCATCACACATACATGTACAAAAGAAAAAAACCATACATGACTAGGTGTGTACTTCTGGTTTCGTATCGTCAATTGAAAGTAGACAACAATAGATTTAACCCTTTTCCATTTACGGACGTGTTTTCAAGCATATGCGGAATAAGACTTTCGAAATTATTGTTCAACAAAGGGAAAAATGCTCACATGAATAATTTGTCATATTCTTTTTCAACTTAATTCAATATTCAACTGTTATTTACATGTTTGCTGAGATTCTTTAAAAGCCGCCTGACAAAGTATTGTAGCCAGTGAACACGTAGGTTTGTTAACCTAGTTCCCATTTATAGACGATGTTTTCAACTCAATTAATTAATTCTTCTTTCATTTCATTTCAATAATTTGTCTGGATGTTTCCAAAGTCATCTGCTGCAGATTTGTTGTGTATGGGAAAGGGTTAACGTTTGTGATATGTGAAATCACGATACATAGGTTTCAAGTGGCGCTGACGATCCCTCCGCCCATGTGATTAGGTTCTTTTGTGGTTGTCATTTAATCACCATCGAAGGGTATTTTAGTAGCGATAAAATAGGACTGTTTAAGCCTTTCCCGCAGTATGCGCAATTTCCCCTTTTGTAAAAATGTTTACAACTTTATTGAAAAATTAACTATTCAATTAAAGATTTTTCCAATTTTTGCCTAAATGTTTTCTAAGTCGTCTGCTGCAGTTTTGTTTTAAATATACGTGAGACGCGTTATTTGATTTTGGATCCTGTTGCCTAAGCGTACTGTGGAGACTCTGATTGGACTTACATACGAACAGCCTCACCAGCACATTCACTGTCTATTAATATGTGAAATATTCCGAGATGCAATTTTGGATGAAAAGTTACTAGAAGTGTAGACCCACTAGTTTTACACTGATATAACTTTAAATTACCAGACCCGAGAATTATCAGACATAAAAATCGCTTGATCCTTGTAACGTGCCCCATGTATTTACCCTTTCACAAATACAAACAAAGACGCCGCGCATGATTTTGAAGCCTGACTTAAAGGAAGCAGGTGTAGTTCAGAACATTTAATTAACCTGTACAAACAGACAGGATGTAAATATTTTTGAAAAAGAAGGCCAAATGCCCCTTTATTTTAAACAAGAAGGCCAAGATGTGCCTCTATTGCTCAACTGGCTACTATGACAAGTTTAGTCCTGCAACCATTTGGTTTACAGTTTGCTTAACATTGACTGCAACTATAATGTGTGATACAAGCTGAAGGTTTCTCAATTTTTACCAATACACGGTTTTAAATCTGCTCTAACTAGATCAATAAGATTACAAAAAAAGCAAAGGTGCTGAACTATTAACAGATATTAACTTACGGTGTAATGCCTCTAGTTATAAGTTAAGTGTGACACAAGCTTTGGAAGGAGAGGGGGGAGTCTATTCTCCTTTCAGTTTAGCAGAAGTATGATAACAAGTGAACAATAGGGCCATGGTGGCCCTGGATCGCTCAGCTGAGTTATGTAATGTGATTTGTCATGTCAACCACAATAACTCATTTTGCGGTCAAGTAAGTCAATACAAAAGGCCGAAGAGGACCACAGAGTTAATATGACTTAGAAGGTCACCAAAGAAATGTACCAGTATTTAACAATTTCGACCCCAAGAGCATAATTTGAACACTCTTGGTATAAGACCACTAGACCATTGTACTCACCTTATATCTAAGCTTTCTATATGTTAAACAGGTGATCACCGGGGGGGGGGGGGGGGGGGGGGGGGGGGGCAATTTTGACCTCATGGGAATAATTTGAACAATCTTTGTAGAGGACCACTAGACAAAATTACACACCAAATATCGAAGCAATAGGCATTTCGGTTTCAGGCAAGAAGATTTTCATTTTTATTTATATTATTTTTAACCAGAGATTTACATGTAATTGAATCCTTTGAGCAAACTTAAAAGAGGATCACACATGGAACATTCCTACGAAGTGTAGTCAAAATCCATAATGTGGTTTAGGATGAGATGTTGTTTAAAGAAATTGTCGACGACGCACGACGCACGACTCACGACGGTTGACGGACAAAAGGCGATCCCAATTCGTGCACAGGTGAGCTAGAAATATGAGCAGACGACTTTAAAAAGCATCTCAACAAAAATATCGATTATCTCTATAACATGAAAGTACAATGATTGACAAGAATTGAAAACACTGTGGCAAAAGGAGAAATTGCTCATTATGAGCAATATCTCCTTATGCAACAATATCTTCAGAATTCGTATGTTTCCTATACATCAGAAAGCTTCTCAAGAGGTAAATGTTTAATCGTTTTTGGGTTAGGGGCGTTTCGCGCCTATCCCATACTCATGCTGATTTCGAAAAGTCGGATTAAAGCTGCAACCACAGTCCACATGTGTATACCTACAACAAAATCGAGTTTTGATTGGTTATAATCTGCCTTTTCAACGATTTCATTGGTTCGACCAAATCACGAAAAACCATCCGCTTGCATTTATTAATCATCGGATACAAAATAGTTCAAACGAGTGAAACACACTCTGGACTATGATTGACCTTAATGTCAGTGGTGTAAGGTAACGTCGACCGTGCTGTGACCTCATCAGTTTACAACAGTCGACTTATATAGAGAAATGTGCAAATCACTGTAAATAAAATTATTGAAAGGAGTTGAAACCATTGTGGCAAAAGTAGAAATTGCCTACGATAAGCAATTTCTCCTTTTGTCAGAATGTTTCCGATTGTCGTCTGCTGCACATGCGTCTGTAAGCGGGAAATGGTTACATCCTCCCCATGGAAGCGGAACCCTTTCCGTCATAATATAACAGTTCGAATATTGAAATATTGTTGAAAATAGAGCTATTGCTGACAATGAACAATTTCTCCTTTTCACACAATGCTTTCAAACACGTTTCAAATTAATTCTTTTCATATTTAAACGTTTTACTGTGGACATTCTTTTACTCTATCTCCTTTCCGGACACATTTTGAATAAAATGCTAGAGATTAATGATAACGAGCAATATCGCCTTACATCAAAAGGAAAAATATATAGTTTATACATAGCTTTGTAGAAAAAGAGGAAATGGGTCACGAATAACCATTCTGCAGCCGTCTGCTGCACATGCGACAAAAAGCGACTTTAAACGGGAAAGGATTGAACCGTTTCCGTTATAGCAACTTAGTTGCATACGAATGTTGAAAGTATATTTGCCTACGGAGCAACTGCTGACAATGAGCAATTCCTCCTTTCCAAACAATGCTTTGAAACATGAATCAATTTTTTTCTATAACCTAGATAACGAAAATATTTGTCTACAGTTATTATTTTAACCTTTGCGCCTTTAAGACACATTTGACTAACCTTAACAGATAAATGATAATCAGCAAGTTTGTCTTTTTCCACAATGTTTTAATTACTATTCAAAATAATACTTTCAGGCTTAGTTAAATGTTGTTTGCTGTATATTTAGTCTACGTGGTCAAGGGTAAGGACTTGTTATTACATAATCCGTCCAAAGAGAGAGGTCCTACTGTGTATAAGTGCCATGAAAGAATGGTACTAACGGTCTCACCGCTACTGGAGAATTGTTGGTAAAACAGGTCGCGTGTTGTGTTGAATATTCTCACGTGTCGCTGTATGTCGACCCAACTAGGACATAGGAATTAAATCTACAAATTAGAGATAAGATTTCAACACTGATTGATTGTAGTTTAACGCCGTTTTTAACATTTTCTACGTTATATCACGGCGGCCATCTACAAATATGTTTCCTGGATTTCTCACACCAGTACTCCACACAACAATCTTCCCAACCAACTGGGCTCTTTTTCACATAGACTTAGCCCATTTGTGAAAGACGAATGACGCATGTCGCATTGACTTTTGTCAAACGTCGGAAAGAAAGTTGGCCGAAAATGTCAACATACACACGAGTTATAAACTAAAATTATAATGTATATGCATTTGCGCTAATTGAGGAATCAACGTTCTTCAACATGTAATCTTGTCCTAGACGTATCTGTTGACAACTAAACTAGAAGTATAGTCTAAATAGGTTTTTGTAAATTAACCTTGTACGGTCCCATTTCGGAGATACAATTAATTTGCAAATACTTTACAAATACCATAATCTAAGCTTTCCTAAGCACAGACGTGTTTTGACGCATCGAACCAGTCTTCTGTAATCAATACTTTATAAGTTGTCTCTGTCTGTAAAGCTTGGAGGTATAATCCGGTGTCCGGCCGGCTGTCTGCCTGAATGTGCATTCGTCCGTCCGTCATGGATTGCATGTATTGGTCAAAACGTTGTTTCTGTATGGCAGATTTATTTGAAAGTGGTCACACTTATACCGTGTGATCAGGAGAACGGCAAAATACTAGGTACATAACTCTGGTCTGCTTATCTTAGTTATCTTCATTTTTCCTTATTTAGTTCAGCGATTGTCTCAATTAATTTCCATTGTATCCATTTCCAAACTTGGTTTGTAGGTAACTTATGACCTACACATTTGCAGTGCACCATTACCATAACTTTAGCATGCTGCGTTTGGAGTGTGTATATTTTTGTCTTTTCATGTTCTCACTTATTATATGACTTTCGCATGAAAAACACATGCCCTTGTTTCGTTAATGAGTGTTTCCCAAGCGTTGTACTTTGTCCAGAGCGACTGACTGTCTGTCCGTCTTTGTGTTCATCCATCCGTCCGTCTGTCCGTTACGGTTTGCATTAATGGGTCAAAACTTTGTTTCTGTTTCGCGGATCCATTTCAAAGTCGTCACACGTATACATTGGAATTAAGAGATCGATACAATATTTTGAACACAAATCTGATCTGGTTTTTTTAGGTGTAAAACTCATTTTTCATTTCTTCGGTTATTGTCTCAATAGATGTCCAATGTATCAATTTAAGACTTGTTGTATAGGAAACTCAGAGCTACAGATGTGCAGTGCAAAAGAAACATAACTCTAGCATGCTTTCGATTGTCTTTCATTTATCAGCATGATTACAATATACATTGTGAATCTTTAGTGATTTCTGAACTGGAAATATTTTAATTAAGGGTCGCTGCTCTGTTTTTTGTCAATCTTTTTATTTTGTTTATACAAGAAAAGGGTGAAACTTTGATAAATTAGGTATTTGTATTGTATAGGCAGGTAATATGTGTGCTTCGCACATTTTTGGTTTGCTTTGTTTAAAGGTCATTGTTTCAACAATGTTTGTCTATATTATCTATGCCATATATTTTCAACTTACATATGCCCCCTATACCACCAGCGCTTTTAGCGCTTTGATTTGTTAGGTGAGATAGAGTAAAGATGGCAACCTTTTTCATTGGAGAGAGTATTGAGACATTGAATCCAGAATGTACCGCTTTTACAATCAGGTTTTATTATCAGGTATGTTGACTTCGATCGACTTTTGTAAATGATAATTAAAGCTGAACTGATAAAACAAAATGAAACAGGGAAAACAGGAAATGTTCACGCTATAGATTACAACTTCCTGCAATGTGTTACATGGTTATTTAATCATAATATGTGTGAATATCGTTATAAGTTATAAAGGTAAAAGTAGAGCATATTTGAATATCAACGGATCTTCAGTGAAATTCAAGTTACTTTGGAGAACGCATTTTCATGATCAGGACGGAATTATTTAGTTACTTTTGTGCGTAAAACATCATGTTCACTAGAAAATCAAATGGATTAAGAAAAGTTATATAAACATAACATTGTAATGTGGTGCCGACTTGGTATATGTCATGCCATTATTGAAGTTTTAATTCTAGCACATCCTAACCAGTTTTAAATTAATCTCATTGAAGGGCAACTACGGTTGATATTCTATATCATTTAGAGTTAAAACACACTCACTTAAAAGGATGAACATAACGGAGGAAGAACTTCTTCAACAGTTGAACGACAAGAAAATACGAGAATACGCCCCTGCTATTGCATTTTCGGCAATAGTTATTTTCTTTGGTATTCTTGGTAACGCGTTTTCTGTTGCTTTTTACGGCTTTAAAGTACCAAGAACGACAACCAACGTTATCATTACAGCGTTATCAACTGTTGATCTGATCACATGTATTGTACTCAATGATGAAATTATCGAACTTTGCTTCACGTTGACTTTCAAGAATGTCGGTGGATGCAAAGCGTTGTACTTTTTCAACCATACATTTGTGTTTACTTCAAGTATTTTGCTCCTTCTTCTAGCAATCGATAGATATAGAAGAATTTGTTTTCCCTTCCGACGGCAAATTTCGGTCAATGAGTCAAAATTTGTTTTCTCTTGATTGTTATTGTTGCTATAGCTCTATCAGTGCGAGACTGGGTTATAGTGGACGTTCTTCGAGTGAATGTGTTCGATAGTGCAAATGGCGCAAATATCACGGCTTTTTACTGCACTCATTCAAAAGCGGACTCGTTGAAAACGACAATACGTGTTTTTCAGATTATAGACTTGCTAGTGTTTGTAACTGCAATGGGATTATTAATTATTTTATACTCCTTCATATCAAAAACACTTTGGAAAACCAGAAAGCATTTAAACCGCGACGATAAACATACTGTCATTTCGTCTGACGTCCATAATGATTCCGAAACTATAATTACTGAATCTTCGACCAGTCGAAACTCATTGAAATATCTTAATATTAAGACACTTTGCCCGGATGCAGATCAATCTCCTACAGAATCTCTTGATTTTACATTTGGTTCAACCGTGACCTGTCCAACAAATAACACTGCACATGGTGTTTTAAAAAGAGAAGAAGACGGATTACACAGAGACAATGAAAGTCACAAAACGACCTCTGACAGCATCGGGGACTTATCAGACATTGACATAACCGTTGGAACAGATCAAGCTAGCACTACTGAACAAGGGCGGGATAAGACAACCACAGCAAAACATCGTGAAGATAAAAACTTTCAAGAACAACAAGACACGATTAAACACAACGAAGCGACAAAAGACGATCGTAAGGTGACATTTATGCTCTTCGTGATCACTGTTGCTTTTTTGATCAGTTATATTCCGTATTTTATCGTCAAGGTTGGAATAAAACCCAAGAACAATTCCAGTGACCAGGAGTTTAGCGCGGGGATCCAAACAGCACTTCGGGCATATATGTTGAACAACGCTATCAACCCTTATATAATAGGACTATTCAACTCAAAATTTCGGGCATTTGTGAAGTCATTTGTATGTCAATTGCGTGCCATTTGTCAAAAGTAAAAACAAAAAACCGGAATGATAGAAAATCAAGGGCAAAACTGTAGGTAACGAGTGTCTTACTGTAATATTAAAACACTCCAAAAACCACTTATTTGCGGTTGATTTTTGTTAACCTACACAACGGCGACCACGATTATTTAATGATATATTAGCCAGTGAGAAAAAGTACAATTGCCATTTCTAGGAGCATTACGATTTCCTAATCTGAATATCAGAAATGAAGAAGCGCCATACAACAGCGTCTGGGGACCGAACCCGTGACCTCCTGCTTTAAGAACAAGTGCTCTACCGACTGAGTAAGCCGGACCGCTTATTGTGTATAAATAACATGAAATGTCTCGTAACACAAAATTTTCCCATCGCCTGTCATCACTGATAAAAAGTTAAAATCACATCACTTCCTATTATACTGTTACTTTCCGGAACTCACGTCAATATTAAACATTTCACACGCCAATGTAAAGTCAACTAACTAACTGTGAACTAATCATAGCTTTATTTAGAGGGATCTGATTTGCTGTTAGGCGCAGTACAACATTGTACTGCATCTATTCAGAAACAATATTGGCTATCTGTCAAAACGGCGAAATGGAAGAGAAAACCCTCACGGATGATGTTGAAGCATAACGGACTCAACAACCGTGATTGTCCGACGATGACGTTGACATACTCTTTTAACATGATTGTGCACAAACTATGGGAACAATTAAAATCGTGATCTGACTGTAAGGATGCACAGGTTGATCTGGATATATATATTGTTCACAAAAGCCAACTTATATTATATGCATGGGCGCATATGTATTAACATCAAATATCACATTGTGATAGAGGACAGAAATCGAAATATCTGGACATCTCACACGCCTTACGTATACGCATATATAAACTGATTACATCGTACATTGTTTCTGGCATTTAATTATGTGGAAGTTATTTACGCCGTTAGATTGTTTAGTGTTAGTGACAAATTAAAGAGCCAGATGTCCAAAAAACTTTGTATTATGTTTTATTATATATTATACACATGTCACTTTAATAAAATAATTACTTACTTACTGTACAGTTGCAATTATTACGGATTTTGTCGGATCACATCGGTGCTATAGCAGTTAGAGCGTCCGTCTGATAGCGGAAGACCAGGCTTTAAAAGTAATCTGTAACTGGATGAAATCAATTATATATACCCTGGTTGAAAATTGTTTTTTTTTTTTTTTAGTAAAAAACATTTTTTCTAAGATGTTTTCAATTCAGGAAGTTTAGTTAAAAAACCAGTGTGAAGTAACTTAACTGCAAACGTATACGCTTTCAACCAGAATACATTAACTTCCGCATAGTGTTGAGTCGTTATCTAACAATGCAGAGCAACGAGATGACATGTTTATAAGTAAGAGGCTGGCTTATCTGGATTTGTAACAGAAAGCAATATCATCTCACTGAAATACGTCTGGCAATTTGTAAAGGTCATGCTTTGCATGCGAACAGTGAGGACCCTGGCTAGTCTGTTAATCTACACAATCTTACCAGAGCCGTCACTGTACACACATATAATTATGTAAAACAGCTTGTTAACTAATGACAGACAAAAACGCACTGAAGGTTATCCCAAATATCTACACATCTTTATGTGATGCCGCAAGTGAGTTGCAGCAAGACCCATAATCCCTACCACATTGTACCATAATGAGATTGTTACTAACAAAACATAATGAGATTGTTACTAACAAAACATAATGCGGTAAATTGTTGGGATATCAACCGGAAAATGGATTTGATTTGACATCACTTATGCAATAGAAATAACTCCAAAGAAATGTACTGTTTAAATAAATGAATGACATAATTGGAAAAAGAAAACTGTATTTCTGCGCTGTCGAAGCACATTCGAAGCACATTTTTCAACATCTTGTTTTTACAGAAAGTTAAGTCCCAGTGATTAAGATAATACCAAAAGAGAATCAAATTATTGAAATGATGGTACTTAATGGTTGATATTTTATCAAGATATAACAAATTGACACGCTTTATATAACTTTCATATGAACTGGTTTAGTTTTTTTTAGTAACAAATCATATAATCCGTAAAGTTAGGATGACGACTAACGAATTGACGAGTGACGAACTATGATACTTTTTTATGTCGGTGAAGATAGGTTGACGAGTGACGAATTGACGAATGACGAACTGTGACAATTTTTTAGGTCGGTGAAGTTAGGTTGACGAGTGACGAATTGACGAATGACGAACTTCAAATTATTTGTGAAGTAAGCTTGACGAGCGACGAATTGACGAGTCACGAACTGCTGTGAAGTTAGCTGGGCGAGCGACGAACTGTTGCTGCTTCATCAATTTCGTCAATTCGTCAACTTTGTTCTTGTATGATCCATTATACAGCTAAAGTAAGCTGAAATTTTCTGAACGTGTAAAATATTCACCGTGCTATCTTTATAAGAGAGGACCTAAAATAAGCTATGAGCTTTCAGTCCAATCCAATTTTGTTGACGAATTGACGAAAACAAATATTTCTTTCTTTAAATAATGTATCTGGACGTATTGAATGCAATTCAGGCCCTTATATGCTGCTCCTATTTCAAATATCATGGCCATCAGTCATTCAGAAGAGCTTCGTCAAGCTCGTCAACTCGTCAATTTTGATGATTAATTGACGAAAAAATGTTTATCTAAAAAATAATTATCTGTCTTTTTAGATACTGTCTCTGGACGCATTGCATCCAAATTAGGACTGAACTCAAATATCATTGTCACCTTTTATCTTGTATCTTGTATTTTGTATCAGTATATTCCTCCTTTCATAGGAGCACTCCCTAGGGATACATAACAACACATTTAAATACGCCTGTACATCACCATTTTCCAATAATTCCTTCATTGATTCATTGTCTTATTATATATCTTTATTGACTATAGAATACAATTCAATTGTCCTTGCAGCTCAATATCTCGGCTCTTTTTATATATGCAGGAAATAAGATAATGTTCTCGTAATTTGTTCTATGTATATGTGATATGAGTCATATGCCGGATTAAAACTAACTCCTGTGATGAAGAATCTAGTAGAAACTGGAGAAGCAATCCCGTGTTTATTATATAGTGGAATGCTCCTTTCTTTAATTTGTTATTACAATATAAATAACACCAGCTATATAACTCAGCAAGCTTAATCCTTACCGCAACCTCCTTCTATAACTTTGCTTGCTGATTGTATTGCAACCGAATTTACTCTTAAGTATTGGTAACAAGTTGAGATTTATATTTGTTCAAATGGCGGTGTTCTCTTCGATGGAATATGTAAGCGATCCAGACCCATTGGGCCTTTTGTATATTATCATACTATAAAAAAACAGGATCGTATTTTACTAAAAGCAATGTAGCGTATCCTGGTATAATTCAAATATTAAGTTACATTTATACAGTAATACTTATTAAACAGACTTGAATCAACCTACGTTTAAACTGTTGACACGACAAATTCTGGTAATCCGACACTAGCAGATGATCTTGTGCTTCTTTGTCCAAACTTGACAAGCCTCGAGCATCAATTAACTATTACAAATGCATATGCAAATTACTGGAGATATAGTTTCAATACAGACAAGTGTAAATTAATCGTATTTGGTAAAGATCATTGCAATATTACGTCGGTTAGATTCGGAAACTCTACCATAGATATCTGCAAAACAGTGACCCATTTTGGTATTACACTTAACTAACTCACATACAATAAGACACTGCATCAGCAAAGGACGAGCCTCTATGTTCCCTTTACAAGCATTAAACAACATTTGAAATGTCAACCTCATTACAATTGGTTCACTAATGAAAACAATTTCGTCTACACTGTACAGATATGAGCCATGGCATTCTATGTATTCTTCAGATATCCAGAACGTTGTAAAACTTTGGAAATTATGTCGCAAAAAATCACAGCATTTGCACTCTAGAACATGTACAGATATGGTATTTAGTTAGGTTGGTACAACATACATTGTGAAATTGACAAACTCAAAATAGCTTTCCTTCAAAGACTGTGTAAAATGCCTTCAAAGACTGTGTAAAATGCCTACGAATTGTCTCACAAACCAGATTTTTAATTATCGTCTAAATTTGTTTAAAACAAGTCAACGTACTTGAAAAAAGTTAAACTGCATATATGCACTTTTGAACCGTAATTTTCACACATACGAATATATCACACGTGTGAGATATTCGTACGAATTGCTCACACATGTGTGACAAATTCGTACGAATATGTCACAAGTAGGTGTTGTGAAATTCTCGTACCCCCTTTTTCCCCCACCTCTTAGTACCAACGAAATTTTCACATTTCGTTTATCGCTCGTTTATTAATTTTAGCTACCAGCCACCGTATTTTTAAGTGAATATCAGTTCGCAAGTGTATCCTAAGTTAAAAGGTACACCTTTATCTAATTTAGAGGTGCAGCTCTATATTTAGAAGTTCAGTTCTAAAATCAGAGGTGCGCCTCAATTTTTAAACTACAAAATAGAGATGTACCTCTATATTTAGAGGTGCGTCTATATCTTTTAGGTGTACATTGAACATGTCTTTGATTACCTCAAATAAAGAGATGCACATGTGTGAGGAATTCGTACGATAATGTCACACGTGTGACATATTCGTATGTGTGAAAATTACGATTCAACAATGCACTCGCAGCTAACCACTGGCGAATTCTCTGAAAATATTTCTTAGAAAAGGATAGTTGTTAGCGCCGTTGAACGGAAGTCTGAATGCGAGCGTCAGGAAAGAATGAACCTCCATCACGGCTTCGACCGTGTTGTGTCTGTCACAAAAACAGCCTTCCATCGTTATTTTGGATATTTGCCAAAACGCGCAGAACTATGCATCATGCGTCAAGTGCTATAAAATCATTAGTTATTACATATATGTACCTTTTAGCAAAAACACTTAAGAGAAACTGTCAGCCAGTGCGTGTGTTATGCCAAAATATTGTTACAAATATCCAGGGACACTTAATATCCGAATGTGCTCATTTCTCAATTGAAAGGGAATTTATATTTTATATTTAGCAAGGGGCTAAATTGCCAATTGCTATAGTAGGCGAAATGCGAAGACACTCATCATTTTGAGACTGGAATCTAGAGTAGTGTTTTACAATATATGGCTGTTTTTATCACAATGTTTTCGATAGTTCATTTATAGTGAGTTGTTTATGCATGTGGGAATATCGTTCACTGTACCGCCGAAAGGGATTTGGCCTGCAGAGGTTCGAAGACCATTTAAAACATACCAACCCTTTCCCACATGTATATATTTTATACCACTTTCCACACTTATTTAGTCATGCAACAACTCGCTTACAAGATCAAAATCCTACGATGCAAACAAAACGACATTTTTAAAGCATGGCGGACAATTGCTCCTCTTGCCACAATATGTTCAGGTCTATTGCGATAGCTGGGTTGATTCACCCAGGAATCACGAGTGTGTGAACTGACGGGGGCGGTATGACTGGAATGATGTTGAAAACGGCATTAAACACCCAACAATACAAACAAGACGACCTCTGAAAGCAGGACGGGCAACTGCTCCTT
>JASEVX010000005.1:53478105-53498650 GCA_031761405.1 Serripes groenlandicus | reverse complement strand
AAACAAGGGATTGCTTCTCCAGTTTCTACTAGATTCTTCATCACAGGAGTTAGTTTTAATCATAGGATCAGAAAAAACAATCATATAGACATTGAACAAATTACGAGATCATTATGTTATTTCCTGCATATAAAAAGAGCTGAGATATTGAGCTGCAAGGACAATTGGATTATATTATATAGTCAATTAGGAATATAATAAGACAATTAAACAATGAGGGAATAAAAAGAATGTGGTGATGTACAGGCGTATTTAAAACATGTGTTATGTATCCCTAGAGAGTGCTCCTACGACAGGAGAACCATACCGATACAAAATACTAGATACAAGATACAAGGTGACCATGATATTTGAATACAGGCCTAATTCTCATTCAATACATCCAGATATATTATCTAAAAGAAGGAAATAAAGTTTTTAGAAAATTATTTGTTTACGTCAATACGTCAACAAATTTGACGAGGTGACGAATTGACGAGCTTGACGAAGCTCTTCTAGTTTAGTTGAATCGTATTAAATTATCATGTTTTTTACATAGAAGGAAACATCAAGAAATATACAATGGAGAAATGGATTGGACTGAAAGCTAATAGCTTATTTTATGTCCTCTATTATAAAGATAGCACGGTCACGGAATATTTTACATGTTCAGAAAATATTAGCTTACATTAGCTGTATAATTTATCATATAAGAAAATGGTTGACGACATTGATGAAGCAGCGACAGTTCGTCGATCGTCCAGCTAACTTCACAGCAGTTCGTCAATCGTCAATTAGTCCCTCGTCAAGCTAACTTCACAAATAATTTGAAGTTCGTCACTCGTCAATTCGTCACTCGTCAACCTAACTTTACGGATCTAAAACAATGTCACAGTCCGTCACTCGTCAACTCGTTACTCGTCAACCTAACTTCCCGGACCTAGTAAATTTATATTATTAAATATTTTGCAAACATATGATTTTTACTTAAAAGGACTAAACCAGTTCATGTGAAAGTTATATAAGGCGTGTCAATGTGTTATATCTTTATAAAATATCAACCATTATTTACTGTCATTTAAATAATTTGATTCTCTTTTGGTATAAAATTAATCACCGGGACTTGACTATCTGTAAAAAAAATGTGGAAAATCTGCTTCGACTCGATTCACAGAAATGTACTTGTGTTTCCACGAATTCGTTTGTTGACAGCGCAGAAATTCATTTTTTCATTTCCAATTCTGTCATTCCTTTATTTAATTAAACAGTACATTTATTTAGAGTTATTTCTATTGCATAAGTGATGTCAAATCAAATCCATTTTCCGGTTGATAACAATTTTCCGCATTTTGTTTTCTTAGTGACAGACTCATTACGGTACGATATGATAGGGATTATGGGTCTTGCTGCAACTCACTTGCGGCATCACATAAAGATGTGTAGATATTTCAGTGTGTTTTTGTCCGTCATCAGTTAAAAGGTGTTTTACATGTTTGAATGTGTACAGTGAAGGCTCCGGTGAGATTGTGTAGATTCACAGACTGGCAAGGGTCCTCACTTTTCGCATGCACAGCCGGATCTTTACAAAACGCCAGACGTAGTTCATTGAGAGGATATTGCTTTTTGTTCGTATTCTATACAAATCCAGATAGGCCAGCCTCGTATTACCAAATGTATCATCTCGTTGCTTTGTATTGTTAGACAACGATTCAACACTATGCGGAAGTTAATGTATTTAGGTTGAAACGTATTTAAGTTACATCACTGGTTTCATAACTAAACTTCCTAAATTGTAAACATCTGAGAAAAAAAGTTTATTTACTAAAACAAATGCTAATTTTCAACCAGGCTATATATAATTGAAATCATGACATCCAGGTACAAATTACTTTAACGCCTGGTCTTCCGCTATCAGACGGACGCTCTAACTACTATATCACCGATGTGGTCCGACAAAAGCAGTAATAATTGCAACTTTATATGTGACTTTTTTTTATCAGTCGCTAGCATTAATAAGTCTAACGGCGTGAATAACTTCCACATAATTAAATGCCAAAAAAACAATGTACAATGTAATCAGTTTATATATTTTATATATATATATATATATATTTATTATGCAAAAAAGATGTACAATCCATCAGAATACAAGTATGAATGCATTTGACAATTTAACAATTTAACAATTTCCGGTCGAATAAAAGAATAAACCAGAGAGAATGGCCCCCATAACACCCACACTGCTGCATGCTGAAAAGGGACGGTTTTGAAAACAATGTTACTTTAGATGGGACCGCTCGTGACGAGCTATCGTATCTGGGCTTGCGTCACCTTCCAATCCAATAGTGTACACGAAAACCCCTAACCGATACTGTACTTGGACTATCCCAATATGAATAACATGAGGTTCCATTTTTAAGGTTCAGCAGTGTAAAGGTTATTAACTGATCAGCCTCTCCCTTCGATATACAATATACAGCATGTGTATGCGTGTATATACAATACAGTTACACTATGTAAGATTATTATATATACATATAAGTACGAATTACAAAGTATGTTGATTCCTATAATAAAATAACAAGAGAGAACGAGAGGTATCAATGAAGTCTAAATGTTCTCTAAAAATTCCAAGCAGAGATGAAAGTATAGATAAAGTATTATTATTACTTATATTACCTATTGTAATATATATTTTCTCTTTTAATGAAGCTGTTGTATATGAATTTTGCAAGAGTATTGACGATTTTTCTTGTTTTCTGACATGAATAATTCTATAAATGTATGCACATTTGGTCTATTTCAGTAATATTTACTTAGGAGTTGTGATCTTATTTCATGGTAAACAGGACATTCCAAAATGAAATGGAACTCATCTTCTAAGACATTACAATACTGACATTTTCTCTCAGATCTAATTATCTTGTTAGGTTTGTGCCATCTATCCATTTCTATTTCAAGTCTGTGACTAGATACTCTTAATCTTGTAAGAGCTATTCTGTATTTGGTATTCACCACTGTGTTTAGATATTGCTTGAAGTTAAAACTAGCTGTTGATCTATATGTTATCACTCTGGGTGAGTTTTGTAATTGGTTGTTCCGAGATTGAATATAATTATCTTTTACTCTTTGTGTAAATATATGAATAAATTGTTTCATATTTCCCACTCCTTAAAATAGCCATACATCATTAAAACCGCGTGATTCTAAGATATATTTGATTTGAGAAGTCCATTTTTGTTTATTTTGGCATTTTATTAAAACATTTAACATCATGTTATAAGTTTGTTTAATATTTTCTTTCGTTTGACTGTATAACTTTGAACCAATATTTCAGCATTTGTATTAACCTTCCAACTCTTTAATGACACATTCAAGATTCACCATAGATAAAATCATTTTGTGTTTGGTTTCTTACCCCTAGTGATTGTTTCAGATATCGTAAGTGAACAGATTCTAGCTTATTTGCATTTTAGTAGCCCGTATTTATGCCCCGTTATTAAGTATAGGTAATATTGATTTATCAAACAAGTCTAACTTGTGTCTTATAAATAAAAATGTGAACTTGGATATGTATGATCTCAGCTGGGAAATACTCCTTTAAGGCTTATCTATTGGATCTGACATGATTTGTCATTTCATATAAAGTTTTATTTAACGAGTTCAAGAAAAAATTTATATGGCGACCCTTTGGCGAGCTATATAACAAATTTGTTGGAAGAGTTTAAGAAAACTTTATGAAATGACAACAAATGTCAGATTCTTTTCATCACGTGAAGAACACAAAAAGAAAATCGATTTTTCGCTGTCAGAAAATAGTCCCAACATGTAATAACTTAATGAACTGTTAACTATTCACACAGCAAATTATGTGTATGACCGATAATTGTCCATTTACCTTGTCTATCTATCGTGAAGTTTGTGTTTACCGGGTACACGTTCTCAGCCATTTTGTAAACATTTTCGAATGAAAACAACAATAGTGATTCGGTCATGTTATATTACGCTTGTAATATATATAAAGAAATACGTAATGGGTATATTAGATCGGATACAAGCATTGTCATGTGATAAATCTGCGTATACTTAAGGCGTGTAAGATGTCCAGATATTTTGATTTCTGTCCTCTATCACAATGTGATATTTGATGTTAATACATATGAGCCCATGCATGGGATATACTATAAGTTGGCTTTTGTGAACAATATAGATCCAGATCAACCTGTGCTTCCTTACAGTCAGATCACGATAGTAATTGTTCCCATAGTTTGTGCACAATCTTATTAAAAGAGTATGTCAACGTCCTCGTCGGACAATCACTGTTGTTGACTCCGCCATGCTTCAACACCATCCGTGAGGGTTTTCTCTGCCATTTCGCCGTTTTCGCAGATAGCCAATATTGTTTCTGAATAGATGCAGTACAATATTGTACTGCGCCTAACAGCAAACCAGATCCCTCTTAATAAGGCTATGATTAGTTCACACAAAAAAAAGGCGATCTCATCTGACTATTGACTTTACATTGGCGTGTAAAATGTTTAAAATTGACGTGAGTTCCAGAAAGAAACAGTAAAAGAGGAAGTATGTGTTTTTAACTTTTTGTCAGTGATGACAGGCGCTTCTTCATTTCTGATATTCAGTTTAGAAAATCGTAATGCTCCTAGAAATGGCAACTTGTACTTTTTCTCACTGGCTAATATATAATTAAATATTCGTGGTCGTCGTTTTGTAGGTAAACAAAAGTCAACGGCAAATAAGTGTTTTTTGGAGTGTTTTAATATTACAGTAAGACACTCGTTACCTACAGTGTTGCCCTTGATCTTCTATCATTTCGTTTTTTGTTTTTTTTACTTTTGACAAATAACACGCAATTGACAAACAAATGTCTTCACAAATGCCCGAAATTTCGAGTTGAATAGTCCTATTATATAAGGGTTGATACCGCTGTTCAACATATATGACCGAACTGCTATTTGAAACCCCGCGCTAAACTCCTGGTCAATGGAATTTCTCTTGGGTCGTATTCCAATGTTGACGATAAAATACGGAATAAAACTGATTGAAAAAGCAACAGTGATCACGAAGAGCATAAATGTCATCTTACGATCGACTTTTGTCACTTCGTTAGGTTTATTCCTGTCTTGTTGTTCCGGAAAGGCTTTATCTTCACCATGTTTTGCTGCGGTTGTCTTATCCCTCCCTTGTTCAGTATTGCCAGGTCGATCTGTTTCAACGGTTATGTCAATGTCTGATAAGTCCCCGGTGCTGTCAGAGGTCGTTTTGTGACTTTCATTGTCTCTGTGTAATCCGTCTTCTTCTCTTTTTAAAACACCATGTGCAATCTTATTTTTTGGACGAGTCACGGTTAAACCATGTGAAAAAGGAAGGGATTCTTTAGGAGATTGATCTGCGTTCGGGCAATATGTCTTAATAAGATATTTCGAGACGTTTCGACTGGTCGAAGATTCAGTAATTGTAGTTTCGGAATCATTGTGAACGTGAGACGAATTGACAGCATGCTTATCATCGCGGTTTACACGCCTCCTGGTTTTCCAAAGTGTTTTTGATATGAAGGAGTATAAAATAATAAATAATCCCGTTGCAGTTACAAACACAAGCAATTCTATAATCTGAAACACACGTATTGTCGTTTGCAACGCGTCTGCTTTTGAAGGAGTGCAGTAAAAAGCCGTGATATTTACGCCATGTTTACTATCGAACACTTTCACTCGAAGAACGTCCAATATAACCCAGTCTTGCACTGATAGAGCTATAGCAACAATAACAATCAAGAGAAAACAAATTTTGACTGCATTGACTGAAATTTGCCGTCGGAAGGGAAAACATATTCTTCTATATCTATCGATTGCTACAAGAAGGAGCAGAAATACTGAAGTAAGCACAAATGTACGATTGAAAAAGTACATCGCTTTGCATCCACCGACATTCTTGAAAGTCAACGTGATGCAAAGATAGATAATTTCATCACTGAATACAATACATGTGATCAGATCAACAGTTGATAACGCTGTAATGATAACGTTGGTTGTCGTTCTTGGTACTTTAAAGCCGTAAAAGGCAACAGAAAACGCGTTACCAAGAATACCAAAGAAAACAACTATTGCCGAAAATGCAATAGCAGGGGCGTATTCTCGTACTTTCTTGTCGTTCAACTGTTGAAGAAGTTCTGCCTCCGTTATGTTCATCCTTTTAAGTGAGTGTGTTTTAATTCTAAATGATACAGAATATCAGCCGTAGTTACCGTTAAAGATGATTAATTTAAAACTAGTTAGGATGTGCTACAATTAAAACTTCAATAATGGTATGAAATATACCAAGTCGGCATCACATTACAATGTTATGTTTATACAACTTTTCTTAATCCATTTGTTTTTCTTGTCAACATGCTGTTTTACGAACAAAAATAAATAAATTATTCCGTCCTGATCATGAAAATACGTTCTCCAAAGTAACTTGAATTTCACTGAAAATCCGTTGATATTCAAATATGCTTTACGTTTACTTTTATAACTTAAAACGATATTCACAAATATTTTGATTAAATAACGACGTAACACATTAACATCCAGTTGTAATCTATAGCGTGAACATTCTTTATATGTGCAGTTTTCTCAGTTCTATGAAATTTATCCCTTTTCATATAAATCTCTGGATCGAGTACTCGAACACGAAGAACATTTTCCTTGTTTTTTTTTGTTTTTTTTTTCAGTTCAGCTTTAATTATCATTGACAAAAGTCGTTCAAAGTCAACATACTTGATAATGAAACCTGATTGTAAAAGCATTACATTCTGAATTCAATGTTAATACTATCCAATGAAAAATGTTACTATCTTTACTCTATCTCACTTAACAAATAACGATTAACCATTTTCCTCTTGAGAAGCTTTCTGACGTATATGAAACATACGAATTCTGAAGATATTGTGGCAATATTTGAGAAAGGGTAAATACACGGGGCACGTTAGAAGGATCCAGCGATTTTTAGGTTTGATAATTCTCGGGTCTGGTAATTTAAAGTTATATCAGTGTAAAACTAGTGGGTCTACACTTCTAGTAACTTTTCATCCAAAATTGCATCTCGGAATATTTCACATATTAATAGACAGTGAATGTGCTGGCGAGGCTGTTCGTATGTAAGTCCAATCGGAGTCTCCACAGTACGCTTAGGCAACAGGATCCAAAATCAAATAACGCGTCTCACGTATATTTAAAATAAAACTGCAGCAGACGACTTTGAAAACATTTAGGCAAAAATTGGAAAAATCTCTTTAATTGAATAGTTAATTTTTCAATACAGTTGTAAACTTTTTTACATAAGGGGAAATTGCGTATACTGCGGGAAAGGCTTAAACAGTCTTATTTTATCGCTACTAAAATATCCTTCATCGCTTCGATGATGATTAAATGACAACCACGAAAGAACCTGATCACACGGACGGAGGGATCTTCGCTGGTGTAAATGTCCCATCAATTGGATCTCCTCTGTCGTGGCTCGACCTTGAACAGCGCCACTTGAAACCTGTTTATCGTGATATCACATATCACATACGTTAACCCTTTCCAATACACAACAAATCTACAGCAGATGACTTTGAAAACATCCAGACAAATTATTGAAATGAAATGAAAGAAGAATTAATTAATGGAGTTGAAAACAGCGTCTGTAAATGGGAAGCCGAGCCCCGGTAGCTCAGTCGGTAGCGACGCGGGCTGTCAATTGTGAGTTCGAATCCCAGCTTGGCCAACATTCTTTTCGACGTTTGACAAAAGTCACTGTGACCTGCGTCATTCGTCTTTCACCAATGAGCTGTTTAACATTCTATGTGGAAAATTAGCCAGTTGCTTGGAAAGTATGTTGTGTGGTGTACTGATATGGGAAAACCAGTAAAACGCATGAGTAGGTCAACTGGTCGCCGTGATATGACTGAACAATTGCTGAAAACGGCGTCAAACCCCAATCAATCAATCAACTAAAAATGGGAAAAGGGTTAACATGTTCACATGCTACACTACTACGTGTTGTTCACATGCTACACTACTTTATTAGACGACTTTTAAAGCAAACATATGAATAAAAGTTAAATATTGATTTAAGTTGAAAAAGAATATGACAAATTATTCATGTGAACATTTTTCCCTTTGTTGAACAATGATTTCGAAAGTCTTATTCCGCATATGCTTGAAAACACGTCTGTAAATGGAAAAAGGGTTAAATCTCATGTTGTCTACCTTCAATTGACGATAAGACATCAGAAAATTCACACTGCTTTACAACCCGGTCAGGTATGGGTTTTCTTCTTTTTTATGTGTGATGGCTCATTTGAATTCCCGATATTAACTTCCGTGTGTGTTTTGAGCCACGTAACATAAAAATCGACTATCAAATTACACACTTGTTGGTTGATTGACAGCATTGTAACGCCGTTTGCAACATTGTCCAGTTATATCACGGTGACAACTTCACCTAACCTGGCTTTCTCGCACCAGTCCTATGCATTTCGTTACCTACACACATTATTTGAATCCATTGGTAAAATACTTTTATCAATCTTTGGAAAGAATCAACGTCCGAGCTCTGGTTAGAACTCCCGATCCCTTGGGTGTATATCTTCGTCGTAGGATGCTTGTGTAATTGCATGTCTTCGTCGTAACCGACTATAGTAGGTTATTGATCAAAGATTCGTGGATGCTAGTGTGATTGTATGTCTTCGTCGTAACCGACTATAGTAGGTTATTGATCAAAGATTCGTGGATGCTTGTGTGGTTGTATGTCTTCGTCGTAGGATGCTTGTGTGATTGTATGTCTTCGTCGTAACCGACTATAGTATGTTATTGATCAAAGGTTCACGGATGCTTGTTTGAGTGTATGTCTTCGTCGTAACCGGCTATAGTAGGTTATTGACCAAAGGTTCACGGATGCTTGTCTGCACGGACAGCGCAGGCTGATCTTAGTCGATACATTACGCAGAGGCCATAATGTTGGTTTTCTCGCGAGACGGCTCATATTACATTAGAGAGACGATTTGGCGGCTAGTTTAGCGCAATGTGTTGCGTTATCGTACTTTGCAACATTTTGGTCTAATACAGCCGATTGTTGATCTGTAAGCTAGGTAACCCTTTCCCACATACAACCAATCTGAAGCAGACAACTTTGGATACTTTCTATAGATGACAGTATTTTTAAAGATTAAAATTATAAAACATTTTGGCAAAGATGAGTAATTGCTCATCATGAGCAATTTGTCCTTTTCAAAATTCGTCCTCTGCAAAGGCGTCAGAAAGCGTCTGATTGAGCATATGTTTGGGGGAACAGAAAACTTGCAAAAAGGATAGGATTCGGAGAGTCAAATGTTCTCAAAATATAGGACTCTCGTAAGAAGGAAATTAACACTTCAATAGGGATTAATATAAAGTATAAACACACATTTACGTTTACTTGAGTGTGTTCGAGAAAATGTCGCCTGTTTTGTACGTACAATGAAATGTTGTAAGTAACAGAACAGGCCCCGGTTACACTAATCTTACTAAGCGCTAAGTAATACTTAAATACTTAAAAGCATATTTCATAAAATTTAGAGAGAAATAGAGAGAGAGAGAGAGTTTTTCAATAAAAATAAGCATAAAAGCATATTGTAGGTAAGTAGTGAAAATACTTATCTTGCGATATTTTCGAAAGCTGTTTACTGTTTGTATATGCGTCCGGATTTGTCAGTATGTTGAACAAGGTGAAACGTCTACCCTTTTCCCACATTCATAATTCATAAAAAAACAAAGAAAGAAGAAACTCTTCAACATTACATATAATCCGCGCCTAGCGATTTGGTTTCTTAATGACACATGTTGTTCTCTCTCTAAGTCAACTTGTTTTCAGGCATCCGATCTTCACAAAACGTGCCTTACATGTTTGTGGGTATAATGTCTCTGCCAAGTTCGATAACCAGCTAAATCGGCTTTTGAATTATAGCCACTGAATTATCAAAAATTGGCCAATTTAGCCTTTTCCGTTCTTATGCCTCGCTTCGGGTGTATTTTGTGACAGTTTGCCATTCTTGTTTCATACTGTTTTCAAAAGAGATTAACTACAAATGAGTCAAAATGTTTCTGCAGATGGAAACGGATTTAAGAATTATAGAACGTACTAATCCCATCATGACTACATGTATGTGACTTCTTTTGAGTTTTGAAGTAATTCGTCTTCCACCAATTAACTTACAAATCCAATAAAACGTAAACAGAAAAAGTAAGTTCTGTTATGGTATCGGCTGCTAAAATTGATGGATAGCTTATGATTGACACTGCTTCCTTCTGTCCAGAGCCAGTCCAACTGCATCTTCGCAAGCCAATGGTGACTTGAGCCGTTCCACGAAAAAACAACATTGTGAACTCGGTGAAATTGTTTGACCCGGAAACCCGGATCAGACTAAGCATGCCGCGCAGGCTAATCCGGGCAGACACTTCTCGCCTCCTGTGGATTTTGTCTCATGAATCATTACTCTATACCGCTACCCCCATTAGACGGAATGTGTCGGCCCGGATTAGCCTGCACGGAAAGCGCAGGCTGATCTGGGTCGATATATTACGCAGATAGCATAATGTTGGTTTTCTCATGGGATGGCTCACTTGTTAATAACATTTTCAACATTATTTGTGGGAAGGCTAATGTACGATGCGTGGAATAATGGTGCACTTTAAAAGGACAAAGGGTCGATTCATATAATCAAAGCCGAGCCCCGGGATTTTAGTTGATAGCGATGCGGGCTGTCATTCAAGGGGTTGTGGGTTCGAACCCAAGCTCTGCCAACATTCTTACCGACGGTTAAACAAAGACAATCAATGCTGCATCTGTCTTCCACAAATGGACTTACACTATATGTGAGAAAGCATGTTGTGTTGAGAACTGCTGAATGAAAGTCATACAACACATTGTTGGGTGAACTAGCCGCCGTGAAATGACTGTAAACATGTTGAAACCAGCGTTAAACCCCAATCCTATGATTAAGTTGAATGTTGCCCGAGAAAGCCGTTTATGTTTAGCAAGTTATGTTATGTTATTGAATACGATCCATACAAGTGTATCGCGTGACAAGTGATAACAAGATAGGAGACAATATAGGATTGTATAACAAGTAGTACTGTTTCATTTATTTCATAATTCCTAATTAAGGTGAACTGACCACCGTGGTATCACTTAAACAGTGTTGAAAGTGACAATAACTTCTAAGCTATCAAACTAAAGATTTTCCTAAGAGATTTTTGTTCAGATATACAGGACTGATTTTGAGAATATTGTGTGAAAAGAAAAGATTTATCTCACAATAATTATCATTACAGGGTTTTCAGTTTCGAACTAAACGGACATATTTTTTTTCAAGATTCCCTCAGCATTTCACTGCTGAAGAATTGCGTTTGAATGCATGTGAGAATTGTTAAATGAGAACAGCTACACGCGTGTATCTATTGCTGTAGGACATTTAAATAGAGAACAGAGGCTCTGTTGAGACTATTGTAATGCACTGGTAAGCCAAATTCATTACACATTGGCTTCTTCCTACCTGAGCAACTCGCGTTTATACATGTTATGATAATCAGGGACATGTTGAATAATCATTTGTCTAATATTAAACGAAAGATCCAGTTAACATCACGAGTTTGTTACAGAATTTGACCCAGTTGAAAACTGATAAGTGGGTTTATTAGTCGCCGGGCAGAAGCCCGCGACTTCTATTTGTAATAGGTTTTCGGAAATCACATGGGAGGGGGGATTATTATAGAAAGAAACACATTTAGATGTCTTGAACATATTACAATTGTGTTTATTTAAAAATACTAAGTAATGACACATCTAAAATGAAATAAATATTCCGATGTTTTAGGTATTTTCAGTTTCTTTATTTTGACTCGCATTTATGTTTTTTTGTTTTATTTACGAAGACAAAACAGTCCCTATTAGCTAGACTGAACTTTATTTTACACTATATACTACATGTACTCAAAAGACGATAACTACAAACCTTTACGTCGCACAGTCTAATTTATTTACATACCCACACCTGCATGAAGCAGACTGTTTGTTATGTGTAAATATCGAGATGAAAATGACCTCGAATATTCTCCTTTTATTGGCAATTTTAACTTCCTGAATGTTATTTTCATGTTCAAAGAGATGTCTTGATTTGTGAAGAAGGCATTTTATATTTGTTTATCTATGTATATCTAAAATATGAAATGTTTCTAAGCTAAAACTGTTGATCGCGTGACTCGCGAATACCAACTGCGTAGATCAATCTCCTTTGCAGAGAGCCGCTCTTTACGCTCACTTACAAATAGTAAATCGTAGGTGATTTAAAATGTTTATTTGGTTCGAAACAAATGAAGAAAAGAACAAACCGAGATAAAACTAGTTTTAATAGAAACATTACTTTGAACGAACACTCTCTGCCTATAAAGAGAGTTTCAAGACACCTCTGCGAATAAGAAAGAATCGGGTCTTTCGTACAAAATTATTTCGTCCTTGACAATTTTAAATGTGTCATTTAATTCCCTAAAGGCATATTGCTTCCGATCAGCATAGTATTATGCATCATTGACACAAGGGCGTTCATCATAATATAACTTTAAAACATGAGTAGTTTGTTATTTTCATTATAAAAAAAGAAGGAAAGAATTAAAATAAATTAACATGTTGTAGGGCTCAGTTTATGTTCGAAATTAAGTTTAAATTATACAACAATTTCAATGAGATTTAACTGTTTAGTTGATATTATATTTCGAAGGTGGTCTAATTTATAAATATTGGACTACACTTCAACATTTGTTTGTTAAAGTATGATATAATTAGGATGCCAAGCTAATATCATTTTAAGAAAACGAGAAAACTCATGTCTTCAGCGATTTAACCCTTATCTCATTGTTTTAAAAGTAGATTGCTGCAAAGGTGTCCACTGTTGACTTTAATAGAGGAAAGGTAAAAAGACGTGCTATTGCATGCAAATCCTAAATTGTCTGTTTTGTGGTTTTATTGAAAAATAATAAAATTCAAATATTCTGACAAACATCTTGAAAAGTGTATGTGGAATTCACAAATCTTATAATTATTCCTTAATGAAACAATGTTTCAGTTATATAACGGCATTTCTATGGAAAGTTACCAGTACCATTTATCCATTAATCCTGACACCGGCCAGTCAGTCGTAATGCTAACCCCGCAAACCTGAGCGCCATTGAGGGCAGTCATTACTACCATGTTTGAAGTTTTTGGTATGACTCGGCCGGGGATCGAACCCGCACTCGAGGCGGATGCTCTACCACTACACCACCGAGGCGGTTAAAGAACCACCAGAAAGATGCATAGTGGTATTGAATGCCTACCGGTCTGCTGCTGGCCAAAATAATAGGATTTGGGATGTAAACATGAGAATCATAAGTCAGATACGACTAGTATACCGCACCTCAGGTATTGGATCATTATGGCATCCCAGTGTTATCATGAACATATATATGGAAGAGGAACCACGTGGTACTAGACTTCTACACCGATTGCTCTTCTTAATGTAGGCGGACGGTGATGGCTCTAGTAAGACTGTGTTTATGTATAGGTTCTAGTTAGGCTAAACTGTGCACCGATGCAAAAAGAACCCTGATCGCCTGGCGCGACTGATATGTTTCAGGAAGCAGCGGAAAAGAAGCTGAAGACTATACTTATATGCAGGAATCCTAAAGATGTTGCTGTCTCCTTCTACAATCATACACAAGGACTCAGGGTATATGAGTATAGTGGCAAATTTGAGAACTATCTTCAAATGTTTGTGAGGGGAGAAGGTATACTTTTTGGCAACAGTGTGCTCAAAATTGTGATTGTCTTTAAACCAATAACTCAATATTATGACATGAAAAACAGATCGAGGAAAACCAAGCCTATGGCAACTGCGTCCATCCACGTCCATACAGTCTAACATGGTTCTGCAATGTTAGTCAATAATATATGATAAACTTTTAAAAAACTTCTGACAAGTTACTATTTGAATCATGTAGCATTGATGCACAGGCAAATGCTAATCAGCACTTGTCATAAATACGATAAGGTTTTCAATAAGAGGTGCACTTGTTCGACTTTTCATCGATACTTTGAAATCATCTGCTTTTTGTTAAAGAAATTTTCTTTGTCCTTATGGATCTGTTTTTATTATTTATTTACATAGTATGATACAGAGGTGGCAAAATGCAAGTAGTTGGAAAATCAGGCAATTATTATCAAAGAATATTCAATAATTTCTCTATACCACCAAAACCTAGGTTTTGCGGCTAAATGTGCCAAGTTTTGCGCTATCGCGGAGTACATAGATTTTCCAGAAGAAAAATAAGAGACGCATCACATTTAGCCGCGGATGTATTTGGAGTTATTTGACTGAAAGTTCTTTATTTATTTAAAATAGGCAAGTAATGCAACATATACTTCTAAAATATTGTAATGTACGTTCAAAATGGGAAATTATCATGTCCGACAATGTTTTAATCATAAAAACATAAACAATCAAACTATTTATCATATTCTTGATTAAATTCGGAAGTGGTTTGACTGAAAAACAGTTAAATATATAGAGGATATTACATTCGTGGTCATTCAATACGACATTTTATTAAACGAGTTTAATAAAATTTTGTATTGAATGACCACGAATGTTATATTCTATTTATATCATAAATTCCAATTCGACGATTTTTAGCGCAAAATATATATAACGTCGCTATATTATAGGTTATTGCATACTTTCATATTGTCCCGTTCACTTTGCATTGAAGAAAGTGGTCATGATTTTTCGATCATGACCGCTGTCAAGGAGTGATCATGACCGTAGATAAGGACGTGCGAAAATTCTGCATAATTAACATGCTAGGGACTACTTTTGTTATGTAAACAAACATAGCTGAACTAAATATCATTGTTAAACTTCACGGGACTTTGTAATGTTAAATTATCATATATTGATTTCTTACTGTCTCCTGCTAACAGTACGTTTTTGACATGAAAACAGTATAAAACGCGCGTCTAAAATGTTGGTTATGCACGTGCATGACGTCATTTAAAAAAATTACGTCACCGTTATAAATTCAAACGGCATTTGCACAAAAATTACTACTTATGTAAACAAACAGTTTGTTTCTAATTCGGAAGCAGATTTATCAATTCTAGATAATAAAAAACCCTCCACAACGTAAAGCAAATAATTTACAATATGAAAGTATGCAATAAAAAGGTTATTGACCCTGTACTGTGAAATCATCGTTGGACCTCGTTCTTTGGCGAACGTAGCCTCGCAAGCTCGGCAACGTCAACCAAAGAACTCGGTCCAACGATGATTTCACAGTACAGGGTCAATAATATAGCTTTCATATTGTAAACTATTTGCTTTACGTTGTGTTTTTTTTTTTTTATTATCTAGAATTGATAAATCTGCTTCCGAATTAGAAACAAACTGTTTGTTTACATAAGTAGTAATTTTTGTGCAAATGCCGTTTGAATTATAACGGTGACGTATTTTTTTAAATATCGTCATGCACGTGCATAACCAACATTTTAGATGGGCGTTTTAGTCAGTTTTCATGTCAAAAACGTACTGTTAGCATGAGACAGTAAGAAATTATCCATGATCAATATATGAGAATTTAACATTACAAAGTCCCGTGAGGTTTAACAATGATATTTAGGTGAGCTATATTTGTTTACATAACAAAAGTAGTCTCTAGCATGTTTTAAAATTATGCAGAATTTTCACACGTCCTTATCTACGGTCATGATCACTCCT
Source organism: Serripes groenlandicus (assembly GCA_031761405.1). NCBI lineage: Eukaryota > Metazoa > Mollusca > Bivalvia > Cardiida > Cardiidae > Serripes > Serripes groenlandicus. The sequence goes on along the minus strand of JASEVX010000005.1, from coordinate 53,482,845 downwards.
TGACAGCGGTCATGATCGAAAAATCATGACCACTTACTTCAATGCAAAGTGAACGGGACAATATGAAAGTACATTTTGTATGCAATAAAGCGCGGTCATTTTCAATGCTTTTCATTATGACGTTACGTAGCATTGTTATTACACTAGTTGAATACGCAATTTATACAATGGCTTTATTACACTCCCGGCGACGTCATTTATGATATAATGTATTTTACGTCCCTCTCAAACGTATTTCAGTTATATCACAGCGTTACCTTGGTAAGTAAGCAGTACTACTGGTGCATCTAAACTGACACCAGCAAGTCAGTCGTAATGTTAATCTCACATTCCTGACGCAAATGAGGGAAAGCCAATTATATTATTTCAAAGTAATTTGTATGCCCCGGCCGGAGATCTAACCAGCGGCCTCACGCACCCGCTCTACCACTATCACCTAGGTGATATTAGCGGTAATTTATCCTGTAAACAGAAATACAGTTGAATCCGTCGATACACAGCATTAAAATCATTATCATTACAGTGGACTATGGCTCCTACCCAGAATACCTCATGGAATGGCAACAACATATACGAGATAACCCGGATGTACCTTTCCATATTCTATACTACGAGGATCTGAAAGAGGTATATGATTATTCAATAGTAATACTTATGATAATTATACCATTATGCTGCTGCAGACGACACTTGACGTCTTTGTAAGATACGACATTTGTCTCCTTTTCCCAAAAGTTTTAACTCTGCATTCCTGGTCAAGTGTTTAATAATTTCACAATTTGATATTCTCAATGTAGATATTAACCGTTTACAAAGCATTTTCTATTTCCGTTATAACTTATATCTCTTTCGTTATTTAGATATCGATAAAACTAAATTTCACTTGAAGGATTGTCCATAAAACATAATCTCAATTACATTTAATTTATATTGGTATAACTAATTGTCTCTTTTAGGATTGCTATGCGGAACTAAAGAAAGTACGAGACTTTCTAGAACTAGATGCGTCCGATGGTTTAGTAAAGGAAATTGTAGATAGCTGTACCATAAATAAAATGCGAGAGAATAAACAGAAGCAACAGAGTGAAGAGAAAGCCAAACAGTGGGAGGAATGGGCAAATCCAGAATTCAATCTACTAAGGAAAGGTTCGTTCGTGTGCCTTTTGCCAAGTTTGTGAGCCCCGGTAGCTTTATCGGTAGCAACACGGGATGTCAATCTTGAGGTTGTTAGTTCGAACCGCAGCTCGGCCAACATTATTTCCGGCGTTTGACAAATGTCACTGTGACAAGCGTCATCCAACTATTAGGCTAACAGTCAGTGTGGAAAAACAACCAGTTGGTTTGAATGATTTTTGCGTTGAATACTGGTGTGGAAAAGTCAGGAAACACATGAGTAGGTGAGCTGGCCGTCGTGAAATGACTGAAAAAACAAATGATGAAAACGGGCTAAAACACCATTCAACCAAGTTTGTGAGCAATCTGACTCATTTTAATATATGGGACCCGTATTAACCAATCATTCTAAATCCATTTAAATGTGGAGACTATTCTAATTTTCAAAGAAAGCAAATACTTATTTGCTAAAATTTCATTTTGCATCTAATCTGAAATGTTCTTCTTATGTGAATTTAAAAAAAGGAACACAATTGTATCAATAATTGTTGGTGAACGCGGGCAGACCTCCCTCATAGCCAAACATGTACCTAAATAGATCACGTCCCATCGACATTCGGCAGATTGTGACAAGAGAAGATCCATATCAGCCTGCTTCTACACACTGTCTGACCGGGATCCTCATTGTTCGCCATTATGCCGTTCAATTGTCGCAGAAGCCCCTGGAGAACGGATACTGACTAAAGACGAACTACATGTATTAACATGTAGACCCATGTCAACCTGCGCGGTTCGTTTCTTAGTCACACATGGTTTAAATAAGCTTCTGAAAACTGTTATCCATTTGGTTCAAATTGCAAGCAAATATCTATCTATGCGTGTCATATAGGTTGTTTGTGCTGTGTAAGACGCTTCTCTAAACAATTTTACAGTTACATCACGGCGTTTCCTTGGTAAGTTAGCAATGCTACTGGTACATTTATCCTGAGGCCAGCGAGTTAGTCGTTTTGTTTACCACACATTCATGAGAGCCGAGGAGAGGAAGCAATTACTACTATTTTCATGATCTTTGGTATAATCCGGCCGGGGATCGAACCTGCGACCTCCCCAGACCTCCTATACCAGGGCGGTCGCTCTACCACTAACTTGTCATATTGACTCTAAGGCTGTAGTTTTTCTTATAACTATAAGATATCAAGTCTAAACAGTGCCGAACAATCACATTATTTTAGTATCTATGTGGATTACTGTCACTCACAGCCCAAAGTTTCAAATTTGTTCTTAAACAACGGATGAATATCATGAATAATAAAAAAGATATAGTTATCATCAACATCATCATCTTTATGATTATTTGTATACATATTAGTAGTAGTTGTAGCAGAAGTAGTTGTATTAGTAATAGTAGTAGTAGTAGAAGTAGTAGTAGTAGTAGTAGTAGATGTAGTAGTAGTAGTAGAAGAAGAAGAAGTAGTAGTAGTAGTAGTAGTAGAAGTAGTAGTAGTAGTTGTTGTAGTAGTAGTAGTAGAAGTTTAGTAGTGGTAGTAGTAATAGAAAAAGTAGTAGTGGTAGTAGCAGTAGTACTAGAAGTAAAAATAGTAACTTTGCTATGATAATTAGTATTAGTGCTATTGTTTTTACTATTATTAAAACACATTTCATTCAAATAGGTCAGATTGGTGACTAGAAGAATTGATTTACGGTGGCCCAGAGTGAAATGTTCGACGCTTGGTGGGCAAAAGAAACTAAAGGACTGGACATGTTTCAATTTAGATATGTTTATTTTTTTTCGGATTTGACTTTCAAACAATGAATACTATCTAAAATATTAATAAACGTTAAGACTTAGCCAAACAATACCAGATGCGGATGATAAAACCATTAAGGCATAATATGAAAGTTCTCTATGTACAAATGAAAGCACAATTATATAATAGAGTTGAAAACACTCTGTCAATAGGAGTATTTCTTATCATTGAATAATTGTTCTCTTTCACAAACTGTTCTCAGAAGTCGTCTGCAGTATCAGAACCGGAATGCCTCTGCATGTAGGAAAGGGTCCAAGTACATAAATTATGGTTTTTATTTTCATTTGGTTCAACTAAAACTTGTAAAATGCATTTTAGTTGTATTTTATAGCAGCTCAGTATGACTTGTTAACATAGGTTTCAACGTAACCAGATGGCGAAGTAAATGTCTTACTGATCGCCTACATAATAAACATACGAAAGTGCAAATGGGGTTTGGCTAAAAGACAGAAAGAAATATACAAAGCAACTTATGCAAGGGAGAAATCTGGAGATACGCTGAACATTTCATTTTTGAAAAAATATGTCCTTAGATATTTTAGCAATATATCAACACACAGATTGTACTGACGTTCGGATATGTAAGATTGAAATATCAAAAAAGATTTTTAAATAGTAAAACGATTAAAATACTAGTACTGCAATACCTATCTTGTTTAATCCGCTGGGTAATACACTCAGTGACGTTGCGTTTTCGACGTTGGTGGAATCTGGTTAACCATTATATGAAAAATATATCCTCTTGCCAAAATATTTTGAAAAATCATCTGCTGTAGATTGGCCAAAATGCGACTGCATATAACAGAGACTTAAATACGTAAACAAGTATGTCCAAATTATTTAATCTGTAAAAATTGCACTCAGCGTATGATAAACATGCTGACGTTAGTTATTTTTCGGTGGTTGTGACATGGAAACTTCGATGAATTGTAACCAAATATTAATTTGAGTAGAGTTATTTTACCACTAAATGTTCCTACACACAACGACTCTGTTTTAGATAACCTAGCAAAAATAAGATAGTGTTGACCTGGCTCGTAGGGACACTCAAATTTACAATAAGATAGTGTTGGCCTGGCGAGTAGGTCGTAGGTCGACACTCAACATTATATTCAGTGAGTGTTTACATGGCGCGTAGGTCGTAGGTCGACACTCACTTTTATGTTCAGAAAGTGTTGCCCTGGCGCGTAGGTTGTAAGTCGACACTTAAATTTATGTTCATAAACTGTTGCCCTGGCGCGTAGGTCGTAGATCGGCACTTTAATATACGACCTACGCGCCAGGGCAACACTTTCTGAACACAAATTCTCTATGAATAATGGTATAACCATTGAATACAATTGGAAACATTGGGGAAAAGACAAATTGATTATGTTGCAAAATGTTTTCAAAAACCGACTTCGTGTCATACATTGTCGTTCAATGTTTATTTGTGTCGAGTCCCCGGTAACTAAGTCCGCGGTAAAGACGCGCGCTGTCAATCCAGTTGTTGTGAGTTAGAATCCCCAACTATGTCAACTTTCTTTCAAGAATCAATGCGACAAGCAACGTTCGTCGTTCATCAAGTATGCTAACAGTCTATGTGGAAAATCAGCCAGTTGCTTGGAAAGACTGGTGTGTGGAATACTGATGTCAAAAAGCCGGAAAAACATGGGTAGGTGAACTGGCTGTCATGATATAATGGAAACGAGACGCCCAAGAGGGCCAGTATCGCTACACTGCCATTAGGCAAACATTAAATCTACATGCAGCCCCACTGATGGCCATGTTTTTTTACCAATCACCATGGCTTGAAGGAATCTCGTAGAGCAGCACCCAA
>JASEVX010000005.1:53320664-53477905 GCA_031761405.1 Serripes groenlandicus | reverse complement strand
CTCCCTAACGTTTATCAGGCACTCAACTTCTCCTGTTTGCCAAAATGTTTTCAATTTTAATCTATAAGAATATCGAATATAGTAAGTAACGACGTAGACAAACAATCACACAATCACCGTGAACCTTAGATCAATAACCGGCTATAGTTGGTTACGATGAAGAAATTCAATCACACGAGCATCCACGAACCTTTGATCAATAACCTACTATAGTCGGTTACGACGAAGACATGCAATCACACAAGCATCCGTGAACATTTCATCAATAACCGACTAAAGTCGGTTACGACGAAGACATTCAATCACACGAGCATCCGTGAACCTTTGATCAATAACCTACTAAAGTCGGTTACGACGAAGACATACAATTACACAAGCATCCGTGAACCTTTGATTAATTACGACGAAGACATACAGTCCAGGGATCGGGAGTTCTAATCACAGCTCGGGCGTTGATTCTTTCCAAAGATTGATAAAAGTAATTCAAATAATGTTTGAAGGTAACGAAATGCATAGGAAAGGTTAAATGGTGCGAGAAAGCCAGGTTAGGTGAAGTTGTCACCGTGATATAACTGGAAAGTGTTGAAAACGGCTTTACAATGCCGTCAATCAACCAAAAAGTGTGTACTTTGATAGTCGAGTTTTGTGTTACGTGGCTCCAAACACACACGGAAGTTAATATCGGGACTTCAAATGAGCCATCACACATAAAAAAGAAAACCCATACCTGACTAGGTTACTTACTGATGTCTTATCGTCAATTGAAAGTAGACAACATGAGATTTAACCCTTTTCCATTTACAGACGTGTTTTTAAGCATCTTTCGAAATCATTGTTCAACAAAGGGAAAAATGCTCAGATGAATTATTTATCATATTCTTGTTCAACTTAATTCAATATTTAACTTTCATTTATATGTTTGCTGAGATTCTTTAAAAGTCGTCTGATAAAGTATTGTAGCATGTGGCGCGTAGGTTTGTTAACCCTTTTCCGATTTATAGTTGATTGATTGGGGTTTAACGCCGTTTTTAACAATTGTTCAGTCATATCATGGCGACCAGTTCACCTACTCATGCGTTTCCTGGTTTTCCCACACCAATACACCACACAACATACTTTCCAAGCAACTGGCTACTTTTCCACATAGAATGTTAAACAGCTCATTGGTGAAAGACGAATGACGCAGGTCACAGTGACTTTTGTCAAACGTCGGAAAAAATGTTGGCCGATCTGGGATTCGAACTCACAACCCCTGGATTGACAGCCCGCGTCGCTACCGACTGAGCTACCGGGGCTCGGCTTCCCATTTATAGACACTGTTTTCAACTCCATTAATTAACTCTTCTTTCATTTCATTTCATTTCAATAATTCGTCTGGGTGTTTTTAAAGGCATCTGCTGTAGATTTGTTGTGTATGGGAAAGGGTTAACGTATGTGATATGTGATATCACGATAAACAGGTTTCAAGTGGCGCTGTTCAAGGTCGAGCCACGACAGAGGAGATCCAATTGACGAGACATTTACACCAGCGAAGATCCCTCCGCCCGTGTGATCAGGTTCTTTCGTCGTTGTCATTTAATCACCATTGAAGCGATTAAGGGTATTTTAGCAGCGATAAAATAAAACTGTTTAAGCATTTCTCGCAGTATGCGCAATTTCCCCTTTTGTGAAAATGTTTACAACTATATTGAAAAATTAACTATTCAATTAAAGAGAATTTTCCTATTTTTTTAAAGTCGTCTGCTACAGTTGTGTTGTATGTGAGAAAGGGTTTAAATATACATGAGACGCGTTATTTGATTTTGTATCCTGTTGCCTAAGCGTACTGTGGAGACTCTGATTGGACTTACACACGAACAGCCTCACCAGCACATTCACTGTATATTCATATGTGAAATATTCCGAGATGCAATTTTTGATTTACACTGATATAACTTTTTTTAAATTACCAGACCCGAGAAATATCAGACCTAAAATTCGCTTGATCCTTGTAACGTGCCCCGTGTATTTACCCTTTCCCAAATATTGCCATAATATCTTCAGAATTCGTATGTTCCATATACGTCAGAAAGCTTCTCAAGAGGAAAATGATTAATCGTTTTTTGTTAAGTGAGATATAGTAAAGATAGCAACCTTTTTCATAGGAGAGTATTGACATTGAATCCAGAATGTACCGCTTTTACAGTCAGGTTTTATTATCAGGTATGTTGACTTTGATCGACTTTTGTAAATGACAATTAAAGCTGAACTGAAAGAAAATAATGAAGCAGGGAAAATTTATATGAAAAGGGATAAACATTTTTTTCAAATTTCATAGATCTGAGAAAGCTGCACATAGCAAAAAATTCACGCTGGTTATTTAATCATAATATTTGTGAATATCGTTTTAAGTTGTAAAGGTAAACGTAAAGCATATTTGCATATCAACGGATCTTCAGTAAAATTCAAGTTACCTTGGAGAACGTATTTTCATGATCAAGATGGAATTATTTATTTATTTTTGTTCGTAAAACAGCATGTTGAAAAGAAAATCAAATGGATTAAGACAAGTTATATAAACATAACATTGTAATGTGGTGCCGACTTAGTTTATTTCATACCATTATTGAAGTTTTAATTGTAACACATTCTAACCAGTTTTAAATTAATCTCCTTGAAGGGCAACTACGGCTGATATTCTGTATCATTTAGAGTTAAAACACACTCACTTAAAAGGATGAACATAACGGAGTTAGAACTTCTTCAACAGTTGAACGACAAGAAAATACGAGAATACGCCCCTGCTATTGCATTTTCGGCAATAGTTGTTTTCTTCGGTATTCTTGGTAACGTGTTTTCTGTTGCCTTTTACGGCTTTAAAGTACCAAGAACGACAACCAACGTTATCATTACAGCGTTATCAACTGTTGATCTGATCACATGCATTGTACTCAGTGATGAAATTATCGAACTTTGCTTCACGTTGACTTTCAAGAATGTCGGTGGATGCAAAGCGATGTACTTTTTCAACCATACATTTGTGCTTACTTCAGGATTTCTGCTCCTTCTTGTAGCAATCGATAGATATAGAAGAATATGTGTTCCCTTCCGACGGCAAATTTCAGTCAATGCAGTCAAACTTTGGTTTCTCTTGATTGTTATTGTTGCTATAGCTCTATCAGTGCGAGACTGGGTTATATTGGACGTTCTTCGAGTGACGGTGTTCGATAGTGCAAATGGCGCAAATATCACGGCTTTTTACTGCACTCATTCAAAAGCAGACTCGTTGAAAACGACAATACGTGTGTTTCAGATTATAGACTTGCTTTTGTTTGTAACTGTAATGGGATCACTTATTATTTTATACTCCTTCATATCAAAAACACTTTGGAAAACCAGAAAGCGTTTAAACCGCGATGATAAACATGCAGTCATTTCGTCCGACGTCCATAATGATTCCGAAACTGCAATTACTGAGTCTTCGACCAGTGGAAACTCTTCGAAATATGTTAATAAGACACTGTGCCCGAATACAGATCAATCACCTCAAGAATCTCTTGCTTTTACACATGGTTCAACCGTGACCTGTCAAACAAATAACACTGCACATGGTGTTTTAAAAAGAGCAGAAGACGGATTACACAGAGACAATAAAAGTCACAACACGACCTCTGACAGCACCGGGGACTTATCAGACATTGACATAACCGTTGGAACAGATCGACCTTGCAATACTGAACAAGGGCGGGATAAGACAACCACAGCAAAACATCGTGAAGATAAAACCTTTCGAGAACAACAAGACAGGATTAAACACATCGAAGTGACAAAAGTAGATCGTAAGGTGACAGTTATGCTCTTCGTGATCACTGTTGCTTTTTTGATCAGTTTTATTCCGTATTTTATCGTCAACGTTGGAATAAAACCCAAGAGCAATTCCAGTGACCAGGAGTTTAGCGCGGGGATCCAAACAGCACTTCGGTCATATATGTTGAACAACGCTATCAACCCTTATATAATAGGACTATTCAACTCGAAATTTCGGGCATTTGTGAAGACATGTGCATGTCAATTGTGTGCTATTTGTCAAAAGTAAAAACAAAACCGGAATGATAGAAAATCAAGCGCAAAACTATGGAACGCCTTTACTGTCTTATCATGTTGTATTGTATTATACGCAGTACATTTTCACGTATGTGAGGTACGTATTTCATTTGATTTGGTACATTATTCATGATATGCAGTGCCTTTCCTTTTATATGTGATGGTTATTGAATAATATGCAGTACAAACTAGTGTTTAAAGAGTAGAATAACCATTATACGCTGTACAAACAACGTCATGTGTAATACAAACTATATAACATGCAGTACAAATGACATATGTGGTGTATTTTTTTGTTTATGCAGTAGTTTTACATTTATACGTTGTATGTTGGTCAATATATGTGATGCATGTTTAAATATATGAAGTGCTTGCACGTAACTCTATACCTGATGAATTATTACTTATATGTTCATAAAAAATCATAGTACGCAATGCATTTGGCAATATGTTCGATCTATACTTATGTATACATGGTGTTAACAGCTTTATATGCGGTGCATGTTTCATTATGATGATCATACTTTCTGGCATTCTCCGTAATTATTTATCCGGAAAATACCGAGTCGGACAGATAGATATTAACATTAACACCGTTTAAGCACTTGAATAATTTATAAATAGATTTATACACATGTTCTGAATACACGAAGGGCATAATGTCGTCGTCTGCACTGAAATCCGCTCTAAAGTCTGAATATTACATTGCATATTACATTATTAGAAGCTTCAGTCAACTTGTGAGGATTGTGATAAGACATAGCAACTATGCAGGCTGAATTGAACTGTTCAGAAAAAAAGACAAAATCAAATATATAATGTAAATCCCTTTTTCAATTTGTTTTACGCCGTTTTTGAACATTATTATAGGAATCACCCTGTCCGTCCGTCTGTCTCTATGTCTGTCTCTCTGTCCGTCCGTCCGTCTGTCTGTCCATATGTCTTGTAAGCGCAACTCCTCCTTAACGGCTGGACCGATTATGATGAAACTTTACACAGTTGCAGTACACAACCTGAGGATGTGCATGAAGTAAGATTATCCCGGTCGGAAATATATCCGTCCGTCTGTCTGTCCATATGTCTTGTAAGGGCAACGGGGGGTGGTTTATCCTTTTGTGAGTTCACTCACAGTTCTCGTTTCAGTTATATCACGGCGACAGTTCACTGATTCATGATTCCCGGGTAAACAAACCAGTACTAGGCTAGAAAATGTGCCTTGCCCATGGGCACTCCACCATGACCGTAGTGCCGCGTCTGGGGGTCGAACCCGGGACACCCGGTTTCAAAGTCGCCGACGCTTAACACTCGACCAGGGCGGATTACCAGTTCCCTTTTCAAGTTATTTCTTTTATTGCCAGAAGCTGCTGAGGAATTAAAAGTTGTTTTTATGAGGGAATATTACCTTAAAGTGAAAATCTAAACACATTTTTAAATTCATGTTTAAATCTGAATCCAAATACAACAAGTATACATCAGATGACAGATAACGTTAGGGCAAAACTATAGAAAAACTTTATAAATGAAAGTATAATTATTGAAGAGGGGTACGTTGAACTCATTGTGGATAATGGAGAAATTTCTCAAGATAAGCAAAGCATCAAAGACGCTGCGCATGATTTTGAAGCATGACTTAATGGAACCAGTTGCAGTTTACATTTAAATAACGTCTAAATAGACAGGATGTAAATATTTCGAACAAGAAGGCCCGATGTCACTTTATTTTAAACAAGAAGACCAAGATGTGCCTACATTGCTCACCTGGCTACCATAGCCTTAGGCGGCTTTTAATAAAAGGTTACCAAGAGCAGAAAGGGTCAATTTGGACGTAAGGATAGCCGTTTTATATGCTGCGATCTATGTGATTTTCAGCATGTGATGCGTAGTCGTGACATTTCATTTTGATGAATCGAGTCGTCAGAGCAGTAAACCAAACAATTAAAAAAGCGTAGCCTTGGAAGTTGGGGAAAAGTGCACTCCGTAAACCAACCTATAACAAAAGCGTAGCCTAGGAAGTTGGGTAACAGTTATTAAATAAAATTGAAATGTGTCTTAAGTTTTGATAATGAAAGGGCAGATTATTTGTTAAGAAAAGTAGATACGATGATTCCTTTGAAACTATGGGTATGATTACTAAGTGGTGTGGTAGCTTACACGTAGATGGCTATGCATCAGAGCATAATGCCGAACTGCCGTTATTTTTACTCCAGGTTTAGGAACCCGTCATCGATAGAAATAGATGCATTTTCTGAATCATGGCACGGGAAATTGGGCTTGTTTGTTCGTGTTTGTTCCGCCAATTTCCATGATATATCGAGTTATACGCAAACCTGAGATAGTTCAGGTACAAGTTTTCTTTAGTTATTCCATATTGTAAGTCAGCAATGTTTTGGCCATTACTGTGTCCCGATGGAATTCTTATTTGAAACATAGTAGATATGATAGATTTGCTTAGAAATCGCAATTACTATGTTAAATTTGACTTACACTTAAGAATGCTTGCATTAAGGGTAGATTTCAGGGGAGAGTAATCCGAGCATTATTTCATGTGTTTCGTTAAGATGTGGACTCCCTTGATTTAAGAAAATTCCGATAACGCATCAATAGAATATGAATCAATTTACTTTTCGATTTCAATCAAGCGGCTTCGCTGATACGTATGGCGGCATCGTCAACGGGAAATACATGTATACACGATACATACATATGTTGTTAAAGCGTTATCGCTGATTCATAGGCGGCTTCGTCGGAGATGAATACTACACTCAGTACATGTTGGAATCAACGGTACTAGTTAGTTCGTAAATATTTATTATGAGATTAAAATTGCTCAGTCAAGTGCTACGGTTTGTTGAAACAAAGAGCAAGTACTAATTCTAAAACTGATAGCTATTTAGGAATATTTGATAAAATATGTTCGTTTATACGTCTATTCCTGCAGATTCACAAGGATGAAATAGATGCTTTACCGGAAGTTCTGGCGGGCAAAGTGGACCTTCTCCCGGAACTGCTACTGAAGTCCAGGGCCACAAACACCAGTCGTAAATACGAAAACAGTTCGATGGAAAAAGTGGGCCTAACGAACGGTTTAGGGAGAGGTGATATTCCGCCTGCTAAGGCCTTCAATGTTGAAATAATATGTTCTTTGGTGTTAAGGATGGAATGTTTAAAAGATATGGGCGGTGGTTAAGTGAATCCGCAACAGATGGCTATGTGAAAGATTCGTTAAAGGAAAGATTAAGTGTGTCGTTGTCACTAGGTTTGTAAACAAATTCAAAATACTGCTACATGTGAGCACATGATGATGTGTATATTAAAGTTGTTACCTGTTAAGAAAACATTTATCATATTGCTGGGAAAACAATTTATGAATTGATTTCATTATTTAACCCGTTCTTTAAACTTCATCGGTTTTCCCAAGTGCTTTCTCTATTATGAGCTTTCCAAAAAATAATTTGAAATGAAATGATTGTTTTGTTGTTTTTTTATAAAAGGGTATGAAGTAGTTTGTGTCAAATTTAGATATATCGGTATTCCAAGTTCTTTCATCGCATTAGCTGAAGGCCTAAATACAATGAGCATTGGAATTAGTACCTTGTTTCGTTGGTGTTTCGCCTTTTTACTCTCTGATATCTACCCTCAATAATATTTACCATACGGTTGCTTGTACAAAACATAAATTATCGAGAGCGAATCTAAGGGAATGGCCACTCATTACTGAAACAGAATCCAACATGGCTATTACCCGTCAAATAGGCCCCAGTTTGCCATTGACCACGAACAGCACGGCTTCAAATGCCAGTTAATTGTTCAAACTGGCGAAACGATCACAAGGTTATTTCGCTTACTGATTGAAGATAACCGCAAATTATTGTTGCTTATCTTTCTCTTTTGTTTATAAAATGGTTAGTAGAAAATGTCCATTATTTCTTCGTATTTCTTATCAAATTCACCATTCTGATGCATATCGCGTTTGCTAGGGCTGTAGCGATACATTCGAATATTCGACAAGCCGGTAGGCGACGTGGGATTCGCCTTGGTGATTTTCGCCTTTGCATATTTTGCAAGCTTCCGGCTCAAGCTCGGACACCCGAGGTCGGAGGTCAATCACGTAAACTTTTTGTAGCTCTTGAGTAGCTCTATCAGATGGTGCAATAAAATCGCTATCGAATAGTACCACTGCACCACTAGGGGCGATTGAAGTCTAAAACGACAGTAAAAATGTACTATATCTTTGGAAGGCTACCATAAGGAAACGTGTAGACTAAATCAAACAATCATCTTAACGTTTTTTTTAAATATCTTGAAGTAATCACAACCGAAGTTTCAGGTCTCTGCGTTGAAAACTGTAGGAGGAGATAGTTGTTGGTGAGCGTAGGTCGGAAAAAATTGTTTTCTCGTATTTTGCGTATTTCAGCCCTGATACCCCTGGTGAACGAATTTCGAGAAATGCTGCAGTTCAATTATGTAGTAGTCAGTAAGCTCTATCCTATATGAGAGATAGAGGATCGTTATGCAGTCGCGATAACTAGATGAGGATACACGGAATAGGCAAGAGTTGGTCCAGTCGCTCTACCTATCATAGAAGCCGCGCTACGTCAGTTATCGTTTGGGTTCTTAAAACACGTTTTTTTGCTAATTGCATAGCAACGGTTTGGTCCATAGAACGAAACTCAAACGCGCAGTCTCCGAGCACCTATGGCACCTGTGTTCGCCAAGTTTTATCGAAATCGGCCCATCAGTCTGGGCTGTGGAGCGTCGCTTTACAAACAGACAGACGGACAGACGGAAAAGCCTGACAATAAGGGATATCTATAGCGAATACCAATATAACCGAATACAGGTCTGTACGATACGTATTCGTTATCCGCTTCATCAAAAGCTGTATTAGTCAGTTAGGTTATGGGACCCATATGTAATTTTTGGTATACTCTTTGAAACTTTCAGGGATCATTTTTATACTATCGGGGAACATAAAAACCAATGTTGGCAATTTTTTATAATCCCCCAAAAGCGGCCACCTTGGATTTCAAAATGGCCGTTGTTGAAACCTACTATCCACCATATCTCGGCCTATAAACAACATGAGTTCATGATTTTGGTGTCTATATCCACCTTTTCAGTGTCAAGGAACCCATTTCCGTGTTTACAAATAGAGTCAGCTGACAACCTTGGTGGCCATATTGGGATCCAAGATGGCCGCCATGCAGAAATATGGATTTCTTTATATCTCACCTCCTATATGTCAGAGGCATGATTTTGGTGTCAATACCCACATTTAAGTGTCAATGAACACATTTCTGTAATTACAGATAATCTCAGATGACAGCTTTGGCAGCCATATTGGTATATGTATTCAAGATGGCTGCCATGCAGAATTAATAGTCCAAATATAGTAACTTTGTCCAAATTACATGTATTATATGCAACATTTAGAAGATACATTTTTTCAGACCGTTTCATCTGAAATTTCTAGAATCATGAGTCTGGGTGAAGTAGGTAACAGTCATCTCCATCATTGTTTTTATGATTTAAACTAAATTCAATGTAATACAACTACAAACATAACAAACCTTTTGTCACACTTGCAAACCTCTTTAGTTTCATAGCGCATTCGGCGCTATATTTATATAGTACCCCACCCACAACAGCTGAAAACTGATTTTGCGACATATTTTTTATTCATTTTCTCAAAATATATTTGATGTGTTCGCTACGATTTTTTTTTGACATACGTTTGTGTGTGTTTAAAAAGTGTTTTGAATTAATTTTGAATTATAATTCGATTGAAAATTCATTTAATGACAACCAAAACCTGTCAAAAAAAAAGGCCTACCACTCGGACATTTAAATTGTTGAATCTCCGGCCAAATGTACGTCACTTGTATGTAAACATTTCGGATTACCGAAAGGATTCAAGGAAGACATTCCATCTCACACTATGACATCGGGTTAAACTAGTTAAACGCTACATTCAATTCATAATTTCATCCCTTGCTTATGCCTGTTATAAAATCAAAGTAATGAAAGTATTTAAGTTGATATTCTTTTGAGGATCACAAGCATGTCTACTATGGACAATGGACAAAGACTCGAAAACGTTATTATCTTTTATACTGTTCTAGTTGGATTTTATTTGTCACAAGAGTGACAAGACTTACTTGTCAATCATTATACTTTGTCTTATCATTTGAAATCTGATTTAATTTGTGTTTACATGTTGTTAAATTCATGACAATATTCGTGAATAAATATGAGCAGCCAATCGTTTCACTGTTAACAAAAAGTTCGGACAAAATTGACAAATTGAAAAAAATGAAATGGGCGTTTTAGACTGCAAGACAGTTAACTAAGTCCTATTTTCTTTATAAATCGGTAGATCACAGGATCAAACTTGCACAAAAAGTAGATGTATATTCGGATGCTATTAATTCCGGATACGTTTCAAAGTGTTTTCCATATACAAGTCTATGTAAATCAAGTGACCTTAAGGGAGTCGTCATCTTTGACCCCAGGGCTATAATTTGATCATATTGTAAGAGGTTTACTAGATAAAGATACATACCATATATCAAAGGCCTGGGCCTTCTATTTTTAGAAAAGAAGATTTTTAAAGTTTTTTCCCTATACGAGTCTATGTAAAACAAGTGAAGGGGCCATTTTTGCCCCCAGGGCTATAATTTGAACAGTCTTATCATAATGGGCAGGCCACGCTACAGTCAGATATGTTGCAAAAGAACAGCTACAAATTGTAACTCATTAAATATTTCAAACTTAAATAATCAATTAGCAGTAGACGAATTTAGAAAATACTATAGACAATGAACACATACTTTTGTCTACTTTGATAATCAAAATGCCTAAACAAAAAGGTCTCGAGGACAAGGTAAAGGTATAAGACTTTAGTTTCACTATCTGTTTCACCCCATAACTGTTTTATCCAAAAAAGGACAATAGAAATCAACAATTCTTAGTTGTTCATATCTGTATCCCAAAGTTTAACTTTGTACCCTAAATGTTCAAAGAGCTCAATGCAGCAGACAACTTTTCAAAAACATTGTGGCAAATACAGGAGTTGCTCATAAAAATGAGCATATTTTCCTTTTAGAATGTTTTAATTTTATTCAACTATCATAAAAAAATTAATTTACATATTGAGATAATTTCCATATTTGTGTTTACACCCTTTCAAAGTTGTATGTTGAAGATCTTTGTCTGTAGGAAAGCTTTTATTTATCAAGTGAGATGGATTTTATCATTTATGAAAATCAAAAGATTAGAATACTCAATTGAAAAAAACTAATTGGATAATGAAAATTGAAATACTCAATTGATTTTTTAAAACACTCAATTACTTTAGATGCATGGGGTGATACTCAATTAACATGAAAAGCCTATCTGTAGCCCTGTCAGAATTACATAGAATGTACTCAGTTTATTTTTACATGTACATTGTGATTTATACAAAGAGATAATTTGATGAAACGTAAGACGATATTATAATTGCCGGGATTCTAACCCACATATCAAAGTATGAATTGACTTTAAGAACTGAATGTCAAACCATTTAGCCCACTAGGCCACAGTAACTCTTAGCAGTAACATGTTGTAAATATGAGCCGTCCCGCAAGAAAACCAACATTATGGCCTCTGCCTAATGTGTCGACCCAGATCAGCCTGCGCAGTCCGCGCAGACTGATCCGGATCGACAAATTCCGCCTCAGGGGGATAGAGGTATAGAGTAATGATTCCTGAAACAGAAAATCCACAGGAGACGAAAAGTGTCTGTCCGGATTAGCCTACGCGGCATGCTAAGGCTGATCCGGGTCGATGATTTACGCAGAGTCCACATGTTGGTTTTCATATCCAGTGGTCGATAATAGTCAAGGGTTACAGCATAACTTGGGTTACTCGATTTCCTGTAAAAACTTGTATTTCGTTCGATTGAGAAGACAGAGGTCAAAACGTATTTGTAAGTGTACATTCAAGTATGTGTATATGATATATATTTCAATCGTATTCAATATATGACTACAGTCTAAGCACAGGCATCTCAATTTTCATTTAAAAAAAAACATAGAAAAATTCCACACAAGTCCATGTTAATAATATCGCTATAGGATATGATTCATATTCAATACTAATAATGACGGTATTGTTTTTGAGAAGATTTAGTAATTTATTCATAATATCATTATAGTATATGAACCATATATATATAGGTAGTTTATAGTAACACAGCCCTGTGTGGGGTTTTCTAAATTTTCTCATACGAAAGCATTACGGTCATATAATTATAGCACATGGACCATATAGAGAGACTATTTGTAGTAGCTTAACCCGGTATTGTGTGTGGCTTTTAATTTGTTTATCAAATTAAAACTCGGACGCCTATATATAATCTAAGTTATATTAGTCGTTACTGTGTGAGAGGCGCCATTCGAAGAACCAGACGGACTCGCATTTTTCGGCTGCCGATCGGACAGTCCACATCCGCATAGACGCCATAAAAGTGCAAAGCACTCTCTCCGAAATCGAAGGTCCCAAAAACTGTAAATAATTGGATTAGCTGCATTGTTAATTAAATAGATGCGGAGGATTAAGTCACTCATCACCGACTCAAAATGTCCCATGCCGTCCCAGTAATCGTCCGAAAGGGCTGTTAATATAGATATTGTGATGAAAGGTAGGTAACAGATGACGAACACAGCAGTGATTGTTAACATAATTAGAGTTATCTTCCTTGTATTTTTCTCCTTATTTTGAACATGGCGGATCATCCCTGATGATTGTGTAATCGGAGCCTTCTGAGGACTCGCACCTTTTGAAGCAGACCTTTTACACTCCTTTACCACCTTATTCCGGTATGTGGAATCCACTTTATCTTGGTTATTAAGCTGCTCGTCTTCTGGCAAAGGTGAAGTAGTTTCATCTTCCAATTTTGAATCAACTGTATCGACTTCATTGACAGGTGATAGGCCGACAGTTTCTTCCCGAGAGGTGTAGTCGTCGTTGTCGTCCGCTTCATCCTCGTCTGAATACTCATTCTCCTGTTGTTTAACACAACTACAGCATCCCCGCTTGGATTTATCGAGATTTATTTCTCCGTCCATATGGTCATGTTGGTATATCTTTCGACAGATAAATCCGTATGTTATTACCAAGAAAAGTAAACATATAAAGAACAGGAGCGTGTTGATACCCATGAAGGCAACGGCAAAGAATGATTCGACATAATAATCATCGATAAAGCATTCAACGCCGTATATACTTTCTATGTCCGTAACCACGGTGCTGTTTCCATACAGAATGGCATACGGTATTGCCATACCTATAACGAAACAAACAGCAATCAGACAAGCGCGCCGGTCCCCAAAATCGATAATCTGCTTCTTTAAGGGTCGACACACTTTGAGATATCTATCCAAACCAACAACAAGAAGGATGTATATAGAACTGTTTGTACACGCATCGATAAGAAAACTCAGTAGTTTACAGGCATACGAGAATATGTAGACCAGCAACATTGTTAGATCCATCGCGTGATACGGTACACCAACGGTACAAACTGAAATGTCCGCCATTGCCAACGCGAAAATGTAAGTCCGCGCACTTGAACGTTTGAATTTTGATTTATATATAATCAAAACGAAAAGATTCCCGATAATTCCGATAATCATTAATATCAAACAGATAATTAAGACACTTATATACTTTTCTGTTTCTACAGAAGCGAAAAGTGTTTGTCCAGATTAACCTGCGCGGCATGCTAAGACTGATCCGGGTCGACACTTTACGCAGAGTCCACAATGTTGGTTTTCAGGTCGATAATAGTCAAGGGTTACAGCATAACTTGGGTTACCCAATTTCCTGTAAAAACTTGTATTTCGTTCGATTGAGAAGAGAGAGGTCAAAACCTATTTGTAAATGTACATTCAAGTATGTGTATATTATATATAATTCAATCGTATTCAATATATGACTACAGTCTAAGCACAGGCATCTCAATTTTCATTTAAAAACAAATGGAAACATTCCACACAAGTCCATGTTAATAATATCGCTATAGGATATGATTCATATGCAATACTAATAATGACGGTATTGTGTTTGAGAAGATTTGGTAATGTATTCGTAATATCATTAAAATATATGAACCATATGCATATAGGTTATTTATAGTAACACAGCCCTGTGTGGGATTTTCCAAATTTTCTCATACGAAAGCATTACGGTTATATAATTGTATTATACCTCAATTTCATTGTCCATATAAAACTCCCATTGACAAAAAGTTGCTATTTTTACTGTCAAGACAAATGTACCACGTGACCATGAGACAGTTTTTGTACTGTCTCACGGCGGTATGCAAATTTTTTAGTCTCACGGCCGTATGCAAATTTGTTTACTGGCAGGTAGGATGTTAATGAAACTCATTAAAACTAGACATGTAGAGCGCTCTATGTTGGACGTTTGTGCTATGAAACATTTTACAGTTCATAAAATAATTATAATTTTATTATTTATATTTTATTATTTATTATTTTGTTATTTTTTAATAAAATAGATAACAAATTGTTTTGAATTGGACAGTAATATTGTCATCTTTCGGAGAAATACTGTCACCCTCGCCTACGGCTCGGCTGACTGTATTCTCCTCAGGCTGACAATATTACTGTCCAATTCAAAGCAATGTGTTATTTATATAATAGCACATCGACCATATAGAGAGACTATTTGTAGTATCTTAACCCGGTCTTGTGTGTGGTTTTTCATTTTGTTTATCAAATGAAAACTCGGACGCCTATATATAATCTAAGTTATATTAGTCGTTACTGTGTGAGAGGCGCCATTCGAAGAACCAGACGGACTCGCATTTTTCGGCTGCCGATCGGACAGTCCACATCCGCATAGACGCCATAAAAGTGCAACGCACTCTCTCCGAAATCGAAGGTCCCAAAAACTGTAAATAATGGGATTAGCTGCGTTGTTAATTAAGTAGATGCGGAGGATTAAGTCACTCATCACCGACTCAAAATGTCCCATGCCGTCCCAGTAATCGTCCGAAAGGGCTGTTAATATAGATATTGTGATGAAAGGTAGGTAACTGATGACGAATACAGCAGTGATTGTTAACATAATTAGAGTTATCTTCCTTGTATTTTTCTCCTTATTTTGAACATGGCGGATCATCCCTGATGATTGTGTAGTCGGAGCCTTCTGACGAGACGCACCTTTTGAAGCAGACCTTTTACACTCCTTTACCACCTTATTCCGGTATGTGGAATCCGCTTTATCTTGGTTATTAAGCTGCTCGTCTTC
The DNA here is from genome assembly GCA_031761405.1 of Serripes groenlandicus. Taxonomy (NCBI): domain Eukaryota; kingdom Metazoa; phylum Mollusca; class Bivalvia; order Cardiida; family Cardiidae; genus Serripes; species Serripes groenlandicus. Next base: position 53,462,503 of record JASEVX010000005.1, on the reverse strand, counting down.
TGGCAAAGGTGAAGTAGTTTCATCGTCCAATTTTGGATCAACTGTATCGACTTCATTGACAGGTGATAGGCCGACAGTTTCTTCCCGAGAGGTGTAGTCGTCGTCGTCATCCGCTTCATCCTCGTCTGAATACTCATTCTCCTGTTGTTTAACACAACTACAGCATCCCCGCTTGGATTTATCGAGATTTATTTCTCCGTCCATGTGGTCATGTTGGTATATCTTTCGACAGATAAATCCGTATGTTATTACCAAGAAAAGTAAACATATAAAGAACAGGAGCGTGTTGATACCCATGAAGGCAACGGCAAAGAATGATTCAACATAATAATCATCGATAAAGCATTCAACGCCGTAGAGACCTTCTATTTCCGTAACCACGGTGCTGTTTCCATACAGAATGGCATATGGTATTGCCATACCTACAGCAAAACCAACAGCAATCAGACAAGCACGCCGGTCCCCAAAATCGATAATCTGCTTCTTTAAGGGTCGACACACTTTGAGATATCTATCCAAACCAACAACAAGAAGGATGTATATAGAACTGTTTGTACACGCACCGATAAGGAAACTCAGTAGTTTACAGGCATACGAGAATCTGTAGACCAGCAACATTGTTAGATCCATCGCGTGATACGGTATACCAACGATACAAACTGAAATGTCCGCCATTGCCAGCGCCAAAATGTAAGTCCGCGCACTTGAACGTTTGAATTTTGATTTATATATAATCAAAACGAAAAGATTCCCGATTATTCCGATAACCATTAATATCACACAGATTATTAAGACACTTATATACTTTTCTGTTTCTACAACATTAAGTTCTTCTATCGTTTTATTTGAATCATTTAAACCAGGTCCAGAGATCGAATCGTTTCCTCTGGTTATATAACCGCTTGTCGCCATTTTGGTTTTGTTATTGGTGGAACTTAGGCGTGAATTCGGGTGAATATACTGGAAGAGACGTTTTATTCTACGTTTAAACACAGCATCATAATGGATCAACCGGTACACGAAGTAACGAACTTATGTTCTATGGTAGACATTCACAATACCATAGTATAATCACCCAAACCACGGTCGTTTAAGGTTTTGCGCCCTGCAAAGACTTCAACACACTAGGTAAGATCGCACGTTCATATATTAGGTCATAGTATTAAAGTTAAACATCTTTATGTTCACTGTAGACGGCAAGCAGGCACTGGTAGCTAGGGTGTTTGTTGTCAGTGTTGGTTTGCTTGACGGATGGCCTATTCGTCCATCTCCTATGTTATCGTTTCAACGTGACATCGATGCCAGGAAAAGTAGTCACGTATTGATAACCCAATCTCGTCTATTGTCCTGTAATCTGGAACATATATATATATTGTGATATATTAAACATTTTTCAACATATAGACGCATTTGCAGCAGACGACTTTTGAAAACAGTGTGGCAAAAGGAGGAACTGGTCATAATGAGCAATTTCTCCTTTAACCACATTGGTTTCAACTTTATTCACTGATTATACTTTCACAATAGTTTTTTTTCTTATTTTACCTAGATGTCTTTAATTTCGTCTGCTGCACATTTGCTGTGTATGGGAAAGGGTTAAACAAAGCTTATCCATATTATGTCTCTACATTTTAAACGAAAGTATAAAATGCATTTTCCTATCGTGATATACACGGCCATAATCAGCATTTTCTACAAAGGAGATTAAGATCAACATTTTTAAGCGTGCAGTCTAATCTTTGTATATTTTGTTCATCTGTCTTTATTGATTCGTAGTAAAATTTTCTCGGTAAAAGGCTTCGGACGGGAAGCGCAGTCGGTAGCGACGTGGACTGTCAATTCAGGGGATGCGAGTTCGAACCCCAGCTCGGTAAACACTTTTCGCCGTTATCGTCAATGTGACAAGCGTCTTTAATGTTCACTAATGAGCTAACAAATATTGTGGCAATGCAGCCAGTTGCACGGAAAGACTTGTGTTAAATTATGGTCTGAAAAAGCCTCGAAACGCTTGAGTGAACTGGCTGCCGTTATATGACTGAATAATTGTTGAAAACGGCGTAATCAATACCCCAATCAATCAACACATTCTCGGTGAAAACTACAAAAAAACAACAACGAAATAATATTAATAATAAATATATTATTATAATAATAAAGACGACAATGATACCCAGGATACCACGCAAGTGATAGTAAAACTAGAATGCACAACTGAGTTCTCGTTTGAGCATTTATCCGCGATTTCAAATATTGGCGAGAGCTATAATTCGCCATTCCATTTATTAAAGATTAAATGATTAAATATTTGAACTATCCATTTCTTTTTGCAAACTATAAGTTGAGGATTTTTTAGAAATACTCAACTCTTACTTAAATCATAACTAAGTGCACTACAAATCTAAACATAAAAAAAGAACACGAAAAATAAAATAAAATATAATTACACTATCAAAAGATACCTGTTTCCAGAGATACACTTTTAGTCAAGCACTGATATTCAAGCAGTATAACTTCACGTAAACCTTTCCAGGACAAGACAAATTCATTTCTCTATCTAATCACAGAAAATTTTATCTCAGCTGGATTCTATTTACCTATGGATATAGTAAAACAAGTCGACGTCAGTTACAAACTGTATCGATGGAATACTTCCACAGAGCTGCATCTACATTATGTTGTCATTTGTAGATACATTCATTGTGAATTAAGTTGTTAATGCGTGTAATTTTCAAAAGAGCCGCTTGAGAGAGGTAGAATTGTAATGCGTTTTGCATCTAGCAGAATGCAATTACACAAGCTGAGGTTAAAAAGATCCAGGTATTACAGGTTTTCACTTTCAAACGATGTTCATGCTGGTTTTTGTCTGTACCATGACTTATTTTTAGCAAGTATTTACTTCTTGATGGAACGTTTGAACCTTTTACCACATGCAGACGTATTTTTATCCTTTCCCACATACATCAAATCTGCAACAGACGATTTTAAAAACATCTTGGCAAAAAGTAAGGGAACTTTCTATAAATTAAAGAACAATTCTTGAATAAGCTGAAAACATTGTGGCAAAGGGAGAAATTACTCTTTTTGAACAATTTCTCAGTTTTTCACAATGTTTCAAAAAGTCGTCTTCTACTGCAGAGGCGTCAGAAAACGTCCTCATCTACAGAAGCACACTTTTGTAACCATTATTTGCAAAAGGAGAAAATTGCTCAAATACAGTTATTTCGCCTGTTATTGTAAAGGTAGAATACGGGCTCATTAATCTTAATCTTCCTAAATATTTGTAACTGGTACTATCAGCATTGTACTTAAGCCTTTCCCACATACAACAAATCTGCAGCAGACGACTTTTGAAAACATCTGGTCAAAAATATGAAACCTTTCTATACATGAAAGACCAGTTATTGAATGAAAAAAAATAAGACATTGTGGTAAAAGGAGAAATTGCTCGTCTTGAGCCACTATTTTTTCAAAAAGTCGTCTGCTACAGAGGCGTCAGAAAGCGTCTGTATGTCGGAAAGGGTTAAACACATTCTCACACGTTTACAAAGTAATGTAGAGCAAATCGAATGATTTATATTCAACGCAAGATGGATGGAATTCCCCTTATGTATTCGCACTTTAATAAGCATTCATTCGTTCACGTTGCGTTAGCTTTTCCTGATTCCTGTAAATCGCGATCATTCGTAAAGATGGTTCTAAAGCAAACAAAACACAACGAGTAAACCGCACTACGCCCTATTCACGAAAATGATAACATCGGGTTTTAATCGGTTATTCTATCTAGAAGTATATCATATGCTACATTGACAAGTGAGTATAGCAAACACTGTCATTTAAAATCTTGCATTAAACGCAAATGTTGATCAAAACCGTATGTAGCAGAATAGCGGTTTACTTTCAAGTAAACATAGAAATGTTGTTGCTTATATAATGTAATTTCTGAAAGTCGCTTTGGTAACTTTTCAGCAATAATAAGATTATATTCCCACGAATTTATTTATCACAAAATAGTTCGTATGCATGGTTATAAACCCCCCTTTCCCACATACAACAAATATGCAGCAGACGAATTAAAAAATATATTGGCAAATGTATGGAAACTTTCTCTATATAAAAGAACAATTCTTGAATAAGCTGAAAACATTGTGACAAAAGGAGAAATTGCTCGTTTTGTCACAATGTTTTCAAAAGTATTCTGCTGCAGAAAGCGTCCATATATGAGAAAGGGTTTAAGTCAGCTACAGAAGAACACTTTTGAAACCATTTATTTGCAAAAGGAGAAAATTACTCACAGTTATTTCGCCTTAATATTTCCAACTCTATTCAATATCTTTATTTTCAACGAAAGAGATTACTCCGAGATGCATTCAAATGTGGAGGAATCCGCTGTGGTCGAGTGGTTAGCGTCGGGGATTTCGAAACCGGGTGTCCCGTGACATTTTCTAGCCTAGTACTGGTTTGTTTACCCAGGGATCATGAATAAGTTAACTGTCGCCGTGATATAACTGAAATATTGTTGAAAGCGGCGTAAAACCCCAATGAATAAATAAATAAATTCAAATGTGGTTGTATTTTTGTAATGGGTAGCCTACAGGAAGGTTCTGAAATGCGTGCTCATTAATAGTCATCTTCCTAAATATTTGCAACAAGTACTGAACTTAACCCTTTCCCTCATATAGACGCTTTCTGATGCCTCTGCAGCAGACGGCTTTTTGAAAACATAGTGACAAAAGAAGAAATTGCTCAAAACGAGCAATTTCTCCTTTTGCCACAATGTTTTCCAGTTTTAGTCATAGTTCATCCATTCAATTATAGAGATTTTCTATTTTTTGACAAAATATGTTCAAAGTCGTCTGCTGCAGAATTGTCGTATGATGGAAAGGGTTATCCCTTTCCCAGATGCAACAAATCTGCAGCAGACGACTTTGGAAACATCTTGTCAAAAATATGGAAACTTTCTATACATAATAGACCAATTTTTGAAAAAAAGGTGAAAACATTGTGGTAAAAAGAGAAATTTCTCGTCTTGAGCAATTTCTGACTTTCTTTTTACCAGTATGTTTTCAAAAGTCGTCTGCTACAGAGGCGTCATAAAGCGTCTGTATGTGGGAAAGGGTTAAACACATCCTCACACGTTTACAAAGAATCCAATGATTTATATTCAACACAAGGTGGTTGGAATTCCTCTGATGTTTTCGCACTTAAAGTATTCATTCGTTCACGCTAGTTAGCTTTTCCTGATTCCTGTAAATCGCGATCATTGTAAAGATGGTTTTAATGCAAACAAAACACAACTGGTAAACACTACGGTGTGTTCCCAGAACGTCGACTCAATTTACTTCCTTGCTGGTCTGTAGGGCGGATCGGGGGGACCATCAGAGGGTAATTATGTGACAGGTATTATAAATAAGTCCTAAGAATGCGAAATTTAAATTTTATTTATGCATAAACAAGAAATATATACATGCGAAATTTCCGGTAACAAACCAACACGACGCCCTATTCACGAAAATGATAACATTGGGGTTTAATCGGTTATTCTATCTAGAAGTACATCATATGCATTGACGCGTGAGTATAGCAAACACTGTCATTTAAAATCGTGCATTAAACGCAAATGTTGCTCAATATCGTATGTAGCAGAATAGCAGTGTACTTTTAAGTAAACATAGAAATGTTGTTGCGTATATAATGTAATTTCTGAAAGTCGCTTTGGTAACTTTTCAGCAATAACTAGATTATATTTCCAATATTAGTTTATTTATCACAAAATAGTTTGTATGCATGGTTATTAACCCCACTTTCCCACATACAACACATTTGCAGCAGATGACTTTCAAAACATCTATATAGGCAAACATATGGTTTAATCGTTACCTAGTGGTAAAAGGAGAAATTGCTTAATATGAGCATTTTCTCCTTTTGTCACCATGTTTTCAAAAGTCGTCTGCTGCAGAGGCGTCAGAACGCGTCTATAGGTGTGTGTGGGGGGGGGGGGGGGGGGGGGGGGGGGGGAACCCTCAATCATGCCCTGTGTGTGACCTTACTTACTTAGTAAGGTCTATCAATGGGTAAGACTTTGCATGCCTTGTTTTTCGTTTCGGCAAGAATGCTAACTACACCCACCTTTCAAACATTTTACAACTTCCGCTAGCCTCCAACAAACCACACACATATTAGTTATTCATCAGTGTTCCCATTGTATTTTCATGCTTATATGTTCAATCTCTTTTTCTTTTTTTCTTCTTGATGTGCTCATTTTTTTCATTTTTTTTCATATTTTCATGTTTATATGTTCGATCTCTTTTTTCTTTTTTTTCTTCTTGTTGTGCTTATGTTTTTCATTTTTTCATATTTTCATGCTTATATGTTCGATCTCTTTTTCTTTATTTCTTCTTGATGTGCTCATGTTTTCATTTTTTCATATTTTCATGTTTATATGTTCGATCTCTTCGCTTTCTTGATTTGTTCATTTTTTTCTTTTGTATAATACTATGTGTTAGGTAATGTATTCTATGTATTGTAATGCTCTTCATTTTTGGAGGAAATAAAGAATAATATATATATATACTTGTCTATAGGTGGGAAAGTGTTAAATGTCAGAGAAATACGGTTCCTAAACTTCATACTAATAAGTGCGACATATTCGGAAAAAATGTCAGAGTGCATCGATCAAAACATATTGCATCAAACAGACAGGCACAGATTAAGTATAGACTCACATTGCAAGAGTCTGTACTATTAGCAAATGTTTAAAGACTCCTTTTTTTACCTCGGGCGGTTGAACCCTTTTCCCCCTATACATGTACAACAATTCTGCAGCAGACGATTTCGAAAAAAAATCTAGCCAGATATAAAGAAAATATCTTTACACGAATATATACTTATTGAATAGAGTCATTTTTTCTCCTGCCATAATGTTTTCAAAAGTCGTCTGCTGCAGATGCGTCATAAAGCGTCTTCAGTTCGGAAAGATTTAAATGCTACAGAGAAAAAATAATACGATAACGCGTCTGTTTGGAATTACTTCACGAGTTAACCGGTATATTCGACATGGTAACCCTTTCCCTCATAAATACGCTTTCTGACGCCTCTGAAGAAGACATCTTTTAAAAGCATTGAGACAAAATAAGAAATTGCACAAAACGAGCAATTTCTCACTTTGCCACAATATTTTCAACTCTTTTTAATAATTAAACTCTCATTTATGGAGATATTTCATGTTTTCAAAGTCGTCTGCTGCAGAATTGCTGTATGTGCGAAAGGGTAAATTTCAAAAATGCTAACCGACCGTATGCCTACGGCAGCTCTAAAGGGACACACACAAATATTTTTTTTATCTCGTGCGCACGAGATACTAAGTCGTGGTAACGAGATAAGTATCTCGTGAGCACGCGATACTAAATCGTGCGAACGAGATACTATCTCGTGCGCACGAGATAACAAAAAATTCGTATGTAATTTATAAAAATGTGTGTGTCCCTTTAGAGCTGCCGTATATGCCCGGTGATATAGAGCAGATTAAATATCAGAGTAGACTTCTTATTCAGTTTATGATATTATAGGAGTTCGAGGTAATCTTACAACTGAACTTTGGAAAGAATAATAACTTTACGCACGCGTAAGGTTCCCCTAATGAGACACTAATAGGGTACCTATGATAGAATTTTATCTTCATGGTATGTCTAGACGCGATTCGCTTCTTCTTTAATTTTTCCCAAACATAATAATGCCTCGTACATTACGATATTTTGCTTATCTTTTTTAGATTTGCTTATGTACACGTTTACTGAGTCATTTCGAACAAACATTGAAATCATACGACCTTGAGTAACATCCTTATTTACCCTTTACACGTGTACTAATATATCTTAAATGTTTTCGTTTGTTCGATTAAACAATATTTCAAATCCATTATTTACATATGCCCTTCCGGCTTTTCTGACCTATAACTACTGCATGTACGTCGAAAAAAGCAGCATGAACATATACGTATAGTGTGAATCAACCACTGGTGACTTGGTGTGTGTGTGTGGGTGGGGGACTTAAAGGGAATAACGTCTGTGTTTTGTCACACACACACAATGGATTCATATGTAGGTACCATATTAAATTTCCTATGAAGTGTATAGAAACATATTACCAGGGGTGTTTACAGATTTACATGTTCTTAACATACCGAACACTCGGGCGTTTTCTTGTTAAAAGCAGGGCGTAGCTCCCTTTGGGCAGTGTAGGCACGTGCCTTCACACTTTCTCTCAAAATGCCCCCAAAATGCAGCTGTGGCGATAGACATCTGCGTAATGTATCGACCAGATCAGCCTGCGCTGTCCCCGCAGACTGATCCGGCCGACACATTCCGTCTTAGGGGGATAGATGTATAGAGTAGTGATTCCTGAAACAGAAAATCCACAGGAGGCGAAAAGTGTCTATCCGGGTAGGCCCATGCAGCATGCTTAGGCTGATCCGGGTCGATACTTTACGCAGAGTCCACAATGTTGATTTTCTCACGAGACGGCCTGCACATTGATTATTTCAAAGCTACGCCCCTGAAAAGCGTTAATTTTATTGGTGGATTCATAAAAACAACCTCCTAACAACTTTTCTGTAAGTTATACCAGGGACTTAGATAAGATATCGTATCTACGTCCTGGTTGTATTTGAATAGACTCAAGTTAAACTTCAAATTCTACATCTTATCTTGACTGATTCTCGGTATCCTTTCTCTCTTCGTTGACTGTGGATAAATGCACACTGGTCGACAGTCTACCCAGTCTAACCTTAGATCATCGTTTTCGTCATGAGTCTCACGGGTGGTTTACCGTAATTAGTGAAACGATTTTTAATAAATTGAAGTAGCCTTTAACGTTTAAAACGCAAGATGGCTGATGTCGCTCTGACCAAAGCCAAATGAAACATGGCATTGTGAAATAATGTTAAGATCGGAAAAGAAGTAACACAGTGTGTAGACCTTCTTATAGATCAAACTGTATCAAAATGTAATGAAGATTTCTCTGTTATAACATCAGAAAGTTGGGCCATTGAAAATCATGTGCTAGCGGAGAGGCACGTTTAATCACAGGCGTCCAAGTTTTCATTTGAGAACATTTTGAAAAAAATCCCTTCAAGACCGGGTTAAGATACTTTAAATAGTCTCTCAATATGGTTCATATACTATAATAATAATGACAAGGTGTGCAACGTCATTATTATTATAGTAATTGAACCATATAGAGAGATTATGTATAGTAAGAAGGTCCGAATTTTCTCAAACGAAAACAATACCGGTGTAACGTGAGCTTTTTTATGTCTTTGAGATTGGGTATGTATTGTACAAATGCGCATGCGCACTGGAAGTACGACAGAGCGAGCATGAAAACCTTGAAATTTACGAGATACGAGAACATTGAGCAAATTTCAGCATTATAAAAGTACTTTAACTATAAAAGAAGGTGGATTTAATGTCCTTCGTTGTTATAGAAAGTATTTGGTGTATTTGGGTTTCAGTTTCAGTGGTTTTTATCGCTAATATTATAATATTATATATAATAATAAATTTATAATTCAATTAACTTAAATCCATGTAATTTAATTTTCGAAACCATAGGTAACAATGTGTATGTTTAACAGGGAAAAAAGTTATTTTAATGACCTATTTTGTCAACATATGAAAGTCAGTGACCAATTGTTTTTATGTATAAAAGATAAGCATTTATAAACAGGATAAATTATCATGACTTTGCATATACAAAAGTTCTCCTGTCTGAGACAAACTTGTCATGATTTCATATGTGTGGTACATAGATCTTAGAACTGCATGCAATATAAAGTACAAATATACGAAAAGATAATATCAATATCAGGTAAGATAACATAAACATTACATTAGAGTATTATTATGCTTTAAAACTAGCTATTGGGGGATATTATCATAATTATAATCAGACCAAACAGATATTTATCTTTATGTGTATGTACAAATAACGCTAAGGTTGTTTTTCTGATAGCACCGCTCATACAGACTTTGAACTCATTTAATTTTGTTTAGCATTACGTGATCTAGTCCAAATAATACAGACTTTTAATTGCTCGTTTTATCATCTTATATTTGGTTTACCTAAAATACGCGATGGATATTTTTCGGCGCAATGGGCGAAATGGAGAAAAAATTTCGCAATGGAGATCTTTGCACAGGCGAAATGAAGAATTCTAGTATAGATTCAGCGAAATGAATAATTCTGCTTATCTAAAGCTATCAATATTGGCGGACAGAAACCAGCTCCGTTTCGCCAGCCTAGCAGCTCCATTTAGCCAGCCTAGCAGCTCCAATTTCTAGATTTATCGGAATTTCTTAAGCGATGGTTAAACGATATTATGATTTATAAAGAATATCCCTTTGATATAAATATAGAACTCCTTTTGCCACAATATATTCATCTTTATACAATATTTTTACATTCATTGATAAAGAAGATCCATTTGTTTGCTAATATCATTTCAAAGACATATGTTTTGAAATTGTTGTAAGTGGGAAAGGGTTAGATTGGTCTTTTTGTGTATTGAATATTAGTATTATCCCCTCACGACGAGGTCTTCAACAGGGGCGTAGCTCCCTTTAGGCACTGTAGGCACGTGCCTACACATTTTTTCTAAAAATGCCCCCAACATACAGCTGCGGCGATAGACATCTGCGTAGTGTATCGACCAGATCAGCCTGCACAGTCCGCGAAGACTGATCCGGCCGACACATTCCATCTTAGGGGGGAGATAGATGTATAGAGTAGTTATTCCTGAAACAGTAACTCCACAGGAGGCGAAAAGTGTCTATCCGGGTAGGCCTGTGTGGCATGCTTAAGCTGATCCGTGGCGATACTTTACGCTGAGTCCACACTGTTGATTTCCTCACGAGACGACCTACACATTGATTATTGCCGAGCTACGCCCCACTTTACGCTGAGTCCACACTGTTGATTTCCTCACGAGACGGCCTACACATTGATTATTGCCGAGCTATGCCCCTGTGCAAGGGTGTATAGGGACTGCCCGTATGTACGTGTCTCAATGATGTCATCCCTCTAGAGTCTTTAGTTCTTATTCGATTGTTATCGAACTTTGCACCCATCTTCAACAGCATCCCTTCTTGTGTTAGTCTGCGTCTTACTGGTGTAGGTCAATGCACAGTGACTTAAAATGTCTGTACGAAACAATAACATCGGTCTAGCGACTTCATTTCTTATCCAAGGTCACAGTGACTATTGTACGAAATGATGACATCGCTTAAACAACTTCACTTCTCATCCCATTGTTATTAAAACTTAAATTGTACTTTCACATGCAACGCCTCTTTTACAAATTCATGTTCCAACGACCAAGGTCACAGTCCAAGGTCACAGTGAATATAATATGTTAGTATAAAACGACATCATCGTTCTAGCACTGTCATAAGTGGACGGAGTTCCTTCATATACCATACACAGGTTCAGTGTCAAGAGAGTTTGGAGGTGTGCGTTTTATGATTCTTATTATTGTTGATGAACCATATAGCAAGATTATTTTGTAGTAGCTTAACATTGTCTTGTGTGGATTTTTTCCAAATGTTCTCAAATAAAAATTCAAACGCCCGTGTTTTAATAAATCCATTGAAGATAGAATGCATTTACTGACACCTTAAAATTAGCGACTGATTCAAGTAAAACACATTTTGGCAATACTTTCAGGCAGTGAGCGATAATATGGACCAAAGATAAACACTTTATCATGTTTATAGTTTTATATAAATATATCAAGGGGGTGAAATATTTTTCATACACAAACTGTATAAACACGCCCTTTGACTCCTGATAGACGGATACCCTGTTATTGTAGATCGACTGGAACTAGATCAGTCACACCAGGCGAAACGGCGCGGGCGCACGCGCGAGTATATGTTTGTGGTGTGATTGAACCTTTGCAAGCATTGAAGGCTCGAGTTTCACCAGAGCCTTCCTATTTCGTCTTCATTTAGAATAGGTATATACATTATTTCTGGCGAAAAAAACCTAGAGGCGTATATATCCCCTGTACGATATAGCAATGCGGAGGTAAAATAAGAACCATTTTTGCCTGATGCGTCTGATGTGAATCGTGCGTTATTCTCAATTCATAACTGGCGTAAAGTTCTACACCTTGTATTCTGATGTAGTGGACGTAGTTTGAAATTAAACGTTACCTTTTGGATGTTTCAAACGTTGTCTGCTTGAAAAATATCAGACCTCGTCGGTGGTGTAGTGGTAGAGCGTCCGCCTCGGTGTTCACGGGTTCGATCCCCGATCGGGTCATACCAAATACTTTAAAAATTGTAGTAATGGCTGCCCTAGTTGGTGCTCAGGGTTGCGGGGTTAGCATTACGACTGACTGGCTGGGGTCAGGATAAATGGAACAGTAGTACTGGTAACTTTCCCAAGAAACGCCGTGATATAACTGAACAATTGTTGAAAACTGTATCGAAATTACACTGTAACTGTTGAGATACATATTTTGTCCCACTAAGAAAAAGTTTAAAACGTTATTATGTAAATGATTTTAAGATACTGTATGACATTAGCATTTACAAATATTTCATGTGAACATATGCATTTGCCGAAGAGAAAAGAAAACAGGAAATTCAAGTTTCAGCACCGACTGCACATCCCATGTGGTCGGAAAAGCGAAATAACATTTAACATTTGACACTATCGAGCATTCCCATTCACATCAGGAATCAAGAGAGCAACACGAGGGCTTGGCGTGAAACGGTTGTAACTTAAAACCTATTTTAAAAACCCTGGCTTAGGGGCAATTTTGACCCCTTTGTAAACAATGCAAATTTTGGTGCCATTGGTCAGAACGAGCAATGACACCTAAATGTCCATTGGTTCTGAGCAATGGCACCTAAATTTGCATTGTTTACAAAGGGGTCAAAATTGCCCCTAAACCAGGGTTTTCAAAATAGGTTTTTTAATTACAACTGTTTCACGCCAAGCCCTCGATATGGTCGTCGTACAAGATTGAAATTATTCGGCTAAACTCGTGTGAACTTTCTTTAGACAATTACTTGAAAAGGTAAGAACCAATTATAAGGGTGAATTATTGTACAGTCTAAATTGGTTAGAGAGCTTCGTTTCCTCAAATATGTTTTCTATTATATCCAGTTTTGTTTTGCTTTCTTAAAATGAAATAAAGTTCTGGCCGCATTCCAGAGATATGTCTCAACATTATCTTTTCCCACAGACAGGATCTGTTTATACTGGAAGTTAATTCCTCCACCGTTATCCGGTAAAATATAAAATTACACGCGAATTTTAACAAATATCTTATCCTGCTATACTGAAGTCGTGACGGAATCCGCCGTGGCCTAGTGGTGAAAACGGACGTACCGGGTTCGATCCTCAGTCGCGACACGACGGTCTCGGTGGAGTGCTCTTAGGTAAGGCACATTTCCTAGGATAGTATACTGGTTTGTTTACCCAAGGATCGTGTATAAGTGAACTGTCGTCGTGATATTTATAACTGAAATAATGTTGAAAGCGGCGTCGAAAAACCCAAATAAATCAAAGAAAACAAACAAACAATTGACACAAAGTTATACAACACCGGTGAACAGTGTAGACCATCACCGGCCTGTTCACTGCAAACATATATAAATGTTTAATATTTAGGTCTTTCTAGGGGAAAACACTTTATATCAGTAATTCTCTTTGATTATCAAATTTTCGACCACTTGGTCTTTATCATGATTTAACAAATCTACTGAAATTTAAGTGTATTCCATTCTGGTGCTGAAAGATATCAAATTGTGATTACAATTCAGATATTTTAAAATCTTGATAAGGACCAAGTGGAAAGAGTATATATATACATGATATACAGTGTTTTATCATTTGTTACCAAAAGACTATTAAAGAATATACAAGATAATGTCAACTATCAAGAATTGTGCTTCTTGTTTTTGGGTGGGTGTGGGTGGGGATTTAGCAGGATAAGGGTTAAAACCTTACAGTAACTCTTTCCTACATACAACTTATTTGCGGCAGACGACTTTAATAAACCCACATTTTGGCAAACATTGAAGGTAAAGGAAGGTACGATTATTGGAAAGAGTTGAACTGACTGGAAAAGTGAGTAAAGATAGAGATGAGAGGGTGTTTATATACTTAGCTAAAATTTAATAGTCATATAATGGAAGAAGATAAAGGTTTCATGTAACCCATTTTATTCATTTAACAACGATTTTGTTTGTTTGTATATGCTGTTTTCCGCCGCGATCAACACGATCCAGTTATATCACGGCGTTTCCTGGTTAAGTTACCAGTACTACTGGTTCATTTATCCTGAGACAAGCGAGTCAGTCGTAATGCTATTCCCCAAAACCTGAGTGCTAATGAGGGCAAGCTATTGTTATCTTTTTTAAAGTCTTTGGTATGACCCGACCGGGGATCGCCACCTCCCGCAACCGAGACGGGCGCTCTACCACCAAACCACCGAGGTGGGGACATGGACATATATTTTCGTGAGTTGTTATGGTATAGGTAGGCAACGGATTTGGAACCGTCGGCTATGTACAGTCAAATCTGTAGATGAAGAATGTTTGAAACTTGCATCAAACATCGACTTGACTCCAATATAGGGTACTGTTTGGTTTAAACACTTTCCCACATAAAGTGTCGCTTTCTGACTCCTCTGCAGCAGAAAACTGTCTCATAAGGAGCAATTTTCCATTTGCCACAACTCTATTATATAATTGTACTTTATTTTTTTTTACAGAAATTTTCCACATTTTTGCTTAAAAGTTTTTAAAGTCGTCTTCTGCAGATTTATTCTATGTGGGATAGGGTTAAACCTAAATAGCACAGCAAATATATCGAGGGCTTGGCGTAAAACGGTTGTAACTTAAATCTGTATTTCCTTACCAAGGTTAATCACCTCGCCATGAAGTCTTTATATTCGGCTTAGAAAAATAATAGGTTTGTTTCTGGTTACGGCCGGAAATAAATATAGGGATTTTTTTTTATTATTATTTTTTATTTTGCTTTGGCAAACAAACAGTATTAAAACCTTCAAATCATACTTATTCTTCTCATTTTAGGTCCCAAAGGATGTGAATCCAAATTTCTCTCAGTGTTTTGATTGTATTTTTAAGCCGCCTCTCGAGGAAACCAACATTGTGGTCCCTGCGTAAGCATCGACCCGGATCAGCCTAAGCATGCCGCGCAGGCTAATCCGGACATACATTTTTCGCCTCCTGTGGATATCATTACTATGTACCTCTATCCCCTGAGACAGAATGTGTCGGCCCGGACTGCGCAGGCTGATCTGGGTCGATATATTATGCAGAGGCCATATTATTGGTTTTCTCGCGGGACGGCTCTAATATGTTATTGCCAAAATTGGACCAAATTGTGGGCGTGATCTCCGGTTCCACTTTATTTTCTGACGTTATCTGTATCAGGGAATGGGATAACACTCTTAATAGAGAATCAAGCTATTTTATGTGACCGATGAAAAGCAAGACTTGTTAACGTATTCTTAGAATGTTATCATGTAGGCCCAGAGCTACATTTAAAAAAAAAAACAGATCCAGCTTATCATTTTAGCTGATAAAATGAGTTCATGTTTACTGGCTTCTATAATGTTTTGAGACAGGCTCACTCAAGTCTATAAGAAATGTAACATTTACGTATAAATGTGTATTCATCTACAAATAAATGTACTTTATTCGTGTTTAATGAATTTAATGCTAAACTATACGATATGTATTGCTTGCTATACAAATGTTTATTATGTATTTGTGCAACTACATGTTAAAATGTTATGCAAATAAAGAACTTAAACTTGAATGAATTCAATGCGGAAAAACCTTCAACATGTAAACGATATATGTGGAGGATCTTTTTGATAATACTTTGTTAATTATTTTGTAAACCAGGCGAGTTGGTCATTATAAAAATCTTGATTAAAAAACCTGGTCTTTGCTCGAACCCGTAACCTCGATCTCGAGGCAGACGTTCTTGATAAACACATCATCAACCAGGTGTCTCGATCAACTGATGTCTGGAGTGATCTGAAACAAATATAAAAATAGTTTTCACTTACCTGTGAGGATAGGTTTCTAAAACTCATTGATGTTACAGTTTCTGAATTGTTTGTTTGATTTATGTATTTCTCGTCGACTCGGGAAATTCATTACAGCTCCGTCAGGGAAAAACACATTCAGTAGGCCTATTAGATTTATGTTCAGTACATACAGCTTACAGGGCACGTAGCGGAATCTGCCTGAGCAGACATACCGAGGGCTTGGCGTGAAACGGTTGTAACTAATAATGGTATTTTTTTTACCAATGTTTATCACCTCACCATAAAGTCTTTATAAGCGTTAAATCATTTGTCTTGGTAAACAATGGAAATTTAGGTGTCATTGCTCGTTCTGAGCAATGGCATCTAAATTTGCATTATTTAAAAAGGGGTCAAAATTGCCCCTAAACCAGGGTTTTCAAAATAGGTTTTTAGTTACAACCGTTTCACGCCAAGCACACGATACTCTAAATATGGCTTATAACGTAAACGTGTATACCCTTTCTTGAAAAAGACGGCTTCTGATGCATTTGAAGCAGACCACTTTTAAAACGGTTCTGGGGAAAATAGGAAATTGCTTGTTTAGAGTAGATATTTTTTAAATGAGTGCGGGAACCGGAGCAATTTCTCTAAACGATTTCCCATTTCCCATAACGTTTACAATGCTTAATTAACATGAAATATTCCAATTGTGTTATGTTAACTCCGGATATTTTCAAAAGATCCATATCAAGCCGAGATATATAACATACATGTTTTGTATAATTGAGCCGTCCAACGAGAAAACCAACAGTATCGACTCTGCGTAATGTATCGACCCAGATCAGCCTGCGCAATCCGCGCAGGCTAATCCGGGCCGACACATCCCGTCTCAGGTGGCTAGAGTTATCGGGTAATGATTACTGAAACAGAAAATCCACAGGTGGCGAAAAGTGTTTGTCCGGATTAGCCTGCGCGGCATGCTTTAGCTGATCCGGGTCGATGCTTTACGCAGAGTCCACAGTGTTGGTTTTCTCGCGGGACGGCTCATGCGTTTATGTATCAAGTAAACGTAATGTTTCATATAGAAATCTGGTGCACGTTGGCCTGAGTAGGAACGTACATGTATATAAGAGGGATATAGCTCTGCTCGTACGTGCACCTGTTATCTGGATCCAATTCTACCAACCTTACTTAGCGCTAAGAAATACTTAAATACTTAAAAGCATATTTCATCATCTTTGTTTCAATATTAACAATGCCTAACTATTGAATTTCTTAACAAGTATTGTTAGTCGACACGGTAACTATTTATGTCAATTTAGCCATTTACTTTAATACATTCCAACATTCATGTTTTACAAAACTAATATGGAAGCACAAATGATGAAAAATGCTTTTAAGTATTTAAGTATATCTCAGCGCTAAGTAATACTTAAATAATTAAAAGCATATTGCATTCTTTTTGTTTCCCTAATAGTGTGTAATACATGAATGGTGGAATGTTTTTTTAAGAATATGATTAAGTTGTCATAAATAGTTACCTTGTTGACTAACAATTCTTTTTAAGAAATATAATGTTTTGGCATTTTTATTGAGGGATTCAAAAAATTATGAAATATGCGTTTACGTATTTAAGCATTAGTTAATGCTAAGTTAGGTTGGTGGAATTAGTGGAATTGGACCCTGGCCAGAATATCAGGGGCGAATGAAAATAAAACTTTGAAGTCATGCATTGCGAATGTTCAAACAAACATATTCTAATGCAACCAATTAATTAAAAGGTGAAATGTCTGTGCAATGTGAATACTGACTGGTAGTCTAAAAATTTTGTCCCAATAATTGATAGGCTGACATTATAAACAAAAATGATAAGAAAAATATCAAAAAGATTAATGTATTCAAATATTTTCAACTAATGCAATTGGTGATTTTTTTAATTTTCAGAAAAATAACCTATTAATAAATTCAATAGTTATTGATTTTTGTTTGTACAAGTTGTGATAGGTGATAGTTTAGGATACAATTTAATTACTGTTATCTTTGTCCCTGTATAATATATTATAGTCGTCGCCGTGGTCAGTATACGCTGTTTGTCAACTTCCAGTTAACCATTTACTCGATATATAACATGTTCAAAGTAGACTTCTTTATAAACACCAAAGCTAATTCGTGATATATTTTTAATTGAATGTTGGAAGTTTCATACATATTTCAAAACATTGTGTAAGTTGAGAAATGGCACATAATTAGCAGTTTCTCCTTTTTCCACATTGTTTCAATTGTCGTCGTCTGCTACTGCGTCAACTCAGAGACCTATAAATACACATTGTATTGATATGTCTCTGTGCAAATGCTGATGTATTTTTTAAGGAAAGAAAGAAACCCTTACAAATAGTTCTTTCACATTTTTAATGGATGAAAGCAGTAATGTTGCTATCGACGAGTAGTAGAGAGAGACGGGTGTATTTCTCATGTAACGTTTGTAAATTATGATGGCTGCAGATAATGGCTGCTAGAAAGCAAAACAAAAACAAAAACAGCGGACGATTTGAACTGTCGAAAGGTGAATTTATAGCTTTTAATTTCGACGTGGTTCGTTTGTATTTTAATTTTCAATTCTTATTTGAAACAAGAACAACAACTAAAGATCAGACAGATGTATTCTTTACAGTCTACACATGATTGAATGTGTCTGACTTTATAAAACCGAACTTAACGAACTTTTCTCCCCAATTCGTGCATGTTCATATTTAAAGGGTCAACATGATACGAGTTAACCCTTTCCCACATACAACACATTTGGGCATTTGCAGCAGACGACTTCATCATCAACATAACATTTGGAAAACCTCAATAAACCAGAGATCAATTATTAAATAGAATTAAAAACATTGTGGCAAAAGGAGAACTAGTCCTTCAAAAAAAGACATCGCATATGCCAGGGCCTTTTTTCCAGAAATTGGGAAGAGGCCTTAGCCTTTCATTTTGGGAAATTTTAGCGCGATTTTTTGCCAAATTGGGAAAAATTAGACATATAACATGTGGCTATATAAATAGTCCTTTTTACAATAACTTAAGACTTTTGGTTTATATAATGCAATTAAACAATCATATTACCTTAAACAAGACAAATATATATGTAATAGTGTATTCCAATTCACTGCACTTAAAAAAAAAAAAATATATATATATATTTTTTTTTTTTTTTTTTTTTTTTTTTTTTAGATTTTGGGAAATATTTTTTTCCAATTGGGAAAAAAACAACGTTTTTCCAATTGGGAAGACACCGTTTAACGGCGTCACTTATATAAGGTAAAAAGGCCCTGTATGCTCATCTTTCATTTTGTTATTATCCTGCATACGCGACTTAGAACCAAAAAATGACAGATGATAAAACGAGAAACGGAAAGTCTAAAATATTTGGACTAAAGGAGAACTTGCTCATCAAGAGCAATTTCTCTCTTTTGCCACAATGTTTTCAAACGTCTTCTGCTGCAGAGGCGTCAGAAAGGGTATACAAGTTGGGAAGCCCTGGGATGGGTTTAAAGGGTCAAAATGATAAAGGTTAACTAATTGAGGGCCACACAGTGGAATTAAGCTCAGTTAGCACTCGTTAAAACCTATGTAAGTTTTGGGTTATTAAAAGAATCGTCTCTTTTCTGTACCCACAGCTTAGGTTTTTAAGGAAAATGTAATACTCCCCTTATCGATCGCCTCTGTAGTGTTGTTGTAGAGCGTCCGCCTCAGGTGCAAGAGGTTGTGGGTTCGATCCCCGGCTGGGTCATACCAAATTGGCAATGACTTTAAAAAGGGTAGTAATGGAACTAATTAATATCAATTAATTGGTGCCCTACTTGGCTATCAGCGATGCAGAGTTATCTTAATGACTGACTCACAAGTGTCAGGATAAATTGACCAGAAGAACTGGTAACTTACCAAAGAAATGCTGTTATATGACAGTAATTTTTTGTTGAAAGTGTAACGATTTTGCGTCCTGAGCGGTTAATATATTACATAAAAATCAATAAATCAATTTAACAGCTATAAATTTACCTCAGGGCTACCTAGCCTTACGATTAGTACAAATGATTATATAAAGGATTTAGATACAAGGAAGGATCAATCACAAAAACTAATTCATATATTGCGTGAACTTGCAATATATAAAAAGGGCGCAGTTTCACTTACTGTTTGACCTGGCTTCTTTGAGGCTATGCCTCAATAAGCCACAGCTGCTCTCTGGCGACTATCAAGTTCACCCTAGCAATCAGGCGAGACCCGAAAGCTACCCAGAAGGAAGCGATGCTTCTCTTCTGTAACACAGCGCAATGCTTTTCAACGCCAAGCTTCAAAACGCCAGGCTTCACAGCGTCTTGTATAGTCCTATTATCTCCTTTACATCAAACATCCTAAACAAGCCCACTACGCTCCGAGCAACACGGCGAAGCTTGTCAAACTGTTTCACGTTCTCAATACAGCGAGGCTGCCTCGAGAGTGAATTTGTTTCAGCAACACCTAACACCCAAAAGCGCAGGAGAACTAATTAAAGTCAATGATGTTGCCTGGTCAGAGATTTGGCCCAGACTGATTCAAACTGCAGAGAACTCGGTATTTATACTGCTTATCCGCTATGCCACCTAGCGGATTCTTGAGTATTAAGTTATTAATGATCTTTACCGAACATTACAAAGAAACCTATAATTAACATACCTGTCTGTATTTATTTATAAGAGAACAAATGGTGGATCTTTAACAAAGGGAGGTAACTACTGTGGAGTATTACGCCTATTAAAGTTTGTCACACTACCCACGCCTTCATTTTTGGGTGCGTCCTCGCACCCGTTTTAAAATAATGATTTAAACAAAATACATGTGGTCTAACAGTATTTTTATATAAAAATGGTGAAACTAACATATCCAAAATAAAATGTATGCATACTTATGGCTACTTAAAACTCTTTCGCGAGTGACTTCACACTACCTGGCATGACATAAAGGTTTGCCTTTTACCTTTCGTTGCAGTTAAAATAAAACAAATAAAAACGTGAAAATTACATCTTAGAACTAGTCATAAGATATGACGCCATATGGACTCTTCGAATGTGCTGAAGATAGTATTTTCTGGTACCGAAGTCTTCTTACATTGCCCACAACCAAACGCATTCAGAACACATATCTTTACATGATACTCATGGTCTTCTGTGTTGGGCGAGACACTGTTACACTTAGGACAGATTGGTTTCCTTGGGGTGGTCTTGACCTTAGCCATGTCTTTATTACTGGAAAGAGAAAAAGAAAGAATATAATCTTTCATCCATACCGGCTGACGTTTAACCCTCTTATTAGGACTGAATTCTACCTCATAATCAGAGTTCCATTGCACTGCTTCTGGTTCAGCTTCTGTTTGCATGACATTGCTAATTGGCTCACCAGGCAAGACCTGTTGCTTACATTTTCGAAGTTGATCACAATGAATAACTTGGACATGACCAGAGCGACCGCAGTTAACCTTGTACAGTACCTTTGAAAGTCTTTCTTTTATTTCATACGGACCTCTCCAAAAAGAAGTCAGTTTTGGGGAACATCCAATTCGCTTTACAGGGAAATAAGCGTACACCTTTTCACCTACCACAAAAGAATCAAATGAGAGGTTAATATCATGATATCTTTTCTGCCTATTCATTGCATGGCCAGTATACTGTCTTACCTTCATATGTGCAGACTCAATACTTTCCTGGAGCTCCCACACCCACTGATTCCGGGGTACAGGCTTAATGCTTGAAGGCATTTCATACATAATGTCTAAAGGTGTTGATGTCTCTCTTCCTAACATGCAACGGTTGGGCGACATACCGGTAGTTTCATGTTCTGTCGAACGGTATGCCATCATTACGAACTGGAGATGTTCATCCCAGTCTGTATGACTTTCATTCACGTAAGCACTCAACATAGCAACCAGTGTTTTATTAAAACGCTCCACCATCCCGTCAGACATTGAGTGATAAGGGGTGGTTGTAGTCTTTTCAATCTGTAGAAGACTGCACATCTCGGTAAAAAGTTTACCTTCAAATTGGCGTCCTTGATCTGAGTGAATCTTTTGTGGTACTCCAAATCTGGATATAACCTGTTCTATGAGAACTGATGCTACTGTTCTTGCTTCCATGTTCGGAATAGAATGACATTCTGTCCACTTCGTGAAGTAATCACCTATGACTAATATATATCTATTTCCACGTTCCGTCCGTGGAAAATCTCCGAGGATATCTATGGCTATTCTTTCCATGGGGTAACCACTTCGAACAATCTCCATCGGAGCTCTTTTCGTTTTAATTGGATTTTTGCGTCTGCTGCACTTCTCACAGCCACTGATGTATATCTTTACATCAGTTTGCAACCCAGGCCAGTAATATTTTTGCCTGATACAAGCCAAAGTTTTCTTTACTCCTAGGTGACCGGAGGCTTTGATATCATGGTAGAACCTAAGTACCTCCCTCCTCTTGGTCATTGGTACTAACGCTTGCAAAGCCACGACGCCCTTTCTTTTGTCTTTACTTTACAAATACCAGGATCTAATTCCTGGAAACTGATAAGATCAACAGGCTCTACCTTTTCATCAGATATTTGATTTATAGTTAAACCCAAACTGTTCATTCTGCATTGCCTGCAAGGTATTCTGCTCATTCCGTCCGCATTACCATGTTTTTTTCCGGGACGATGTTCAATCCTCATATCAAAAGAGGACAGTACCTCGAGCCACCTTGCTACCTGTCCCTCTGGTTCTTTGAATTTCATTAACCATTGGAGAGAACTGTGATCAGTCCTTACTGTGAACTGTTTGCCTTATAAATAATGGCGATAGTACTTGACGAAGTGCACAAGAGCGTATAACTCCTTTCTTGTTACGCAGTATTTGCGCTCTGATTTAGTTATGGATTTGCTTGCAAAAGCAACAACCCGTTCTATCCCATCAGTGACTTGAGAAAGGACAGCTCCGATCCCATAATCACTTGCATCTGTGTCTAGAATGAATGCTTCCATGAAGTATGGGTGTGCTAACACTGTTGATGCACATGTCATAAGCTTTCTTTAAGCTTTTTGAACGCTTGTTGGCAATCTTCGGTCCAAGTAAATTTACACCCCTTTTCCGTCATCTTATGCAGTGGCTTCGCTATATCAGCAAAACTGCGAATAAACCTCTGGTAGTAGCTACAGAATCCAAAGAATGAACGCAATTCTGTGAGGCTTTTTGGTTCGGGCCAGT
Organism: Serripes groenlandicus; assembly: GCA_031761405.1. Taxonomy (NCBI): domain Eukaryota; kingdom Metazoa; phylum Mollusca; class Bivalvia; order Cardiida; family Cardiidae; genus Serripes; species Serripes groenlandicus. The sequence goes on along the minus strand of JASEVX010000005.1, from coordinate 53,439,170 downwards.
CATTAACAGCTTGAATCTTTTTGGGGTCAGTTTTAACTCCTTCTGCAGTTACAATATGCCCTAGGAATGTGACTTCCTTACAGAATAGCTGGCACTTCCTTGGTTTTAGTTTGAGTCCAACTTCTTGCAATTTCTCAAAAACCGAGTCCAAATTTGCCATCATAGACTTAAAGTCTTTTCCGTGGATGATAATATCATCTAGGTAAATTAGACAAATTTGCCAATTTAAGCCAGCCAGGACAGTTTCCATCAGTCACTCAAATGTCGCTGGAGCATTACATAGCCCGAACGGCATGACCCGAAACTCAAAGAGTCCTCGTCTACAATTGAAAGCTGTTTTTGGCCTGTCTCGAACCAAAAAGCCTCACAGAATTGCGTTCATTCATTGGATTCTGTAGCTACTACCGGAGGTCGCTGATATAGCGAAGCCAAAATCTAAAACATCAAACAATTCAGTAGTCTAGAGCTCTGGCTTCATTTCTAGTTGTCATAGTAAATAAAATTGATATATTCCTCCTTAATGCAGCAACCTGTGTTTTCTGTGTTTGCAGTAGTCGAAATCATTTAGACTTAAGCTTGCTCATTTTATCATCCTTTATTTAGTTGGCATGTGTGGCATATATACAGAATAATGAAAAAATGAGCGTCTTTCTATTAAGGACTATGTTAGCAGATGCAACAATATTCACTTTGAGTTTTCACTGCCTGGACATGGCTCACATATTTTGGTCAAACTAGTCTCCAGTTAAACAAAGCTCGAAACATGCGTTAGTCCAATTTGTATCAAATTTGCCATTCAATTTTTATCATCATTCTGTTTGTAGTGAGGGAATGGGCGGCCTTAAGTATTTGACAAGAATGGCTGTAAAATGAGCTCCAAGAAAAATGTTGGTCGTAAAAGGTTGGGCCGTATACAGATATCGGGTACTGGTCAGGCTGGAGGAGAGAATAGACGTCACATAGACAGACCATTTCAACTTCAGAGGTAAATTGATGATAGTAGGTCTGACCATGACATCATGCACTTATACAGCTGTTTTCCCCACAATATCTCTCTTATCATCCAACCAAACCCTATGATGTGTGAACTCAAAAGAATCGTCTCATTCTTTTGGGTACACACATCATAGGGTTATATGGTCAAATAAGGATTTTAAAACATTTAAAACGCCCCTTATCTAGAGCTCTGCATGCATGCAATAAATCAACTTTGAAAACATTACCCCTTTCCCTCATACGACAATTCTGTAGCAGACGACTTTGACATATTTTGTCAAAAAATGGAAAATCTCTGTAATTCAATGGATAACCTATGACTAAGAGTGGAAAACATTGTGGCAAAAGGAGAAATTACTTGTTTTGCGCAATTTCTTCTTTTGTCACTATGTTTTCAAAACGCCGTCTGCTGCAGAGGCGTCAGAAAGCGTCTATATGAGGGAAAGGTTTAAAGTAAAAGTTGACAAAATCTAGATCTATATGAATGTTTAACTAATGAACAGAGAATCAGATAAAATCATTTTTACAAAAGAAGAATTTGCTTACTAATGGTAGAGTATTAACCTCTGGTACTAAAGGCCCCTGGTTTTATTATTGTGATGAGCGGTTCTCCGACCCCTTTTGATTTTTCCAGACAAACAGCAAAGATACTGCTTAGGAATAGACTCCAGGAATAGAAGCCATCTTAGCCAGCCAAGACTACTTCATACATTAGCATTCCCATAAGTAATTAATTTATGGTTATGTAATGGACAAATAACCCTTGGCTTGCAAAGATGCCAGGAAGCAGACATTGAGTGTGATAAATATACGCTGAAAAGATGGTTCGCAATTGATATAAAATAGTAGTTTAAACTAAACTCATTAAACTAACCTTAACAGCATTTTTTGTGTCACCTGAGATGGATCACATTTTCTGTCTGTTTAGCTTTTATTTTATAACTTATAATTGACAGGCAACCGGTGTGCTCCTTCAAATATTCTTGTATTTTTTTATCTTTTTGTGAGTTTCAAGCAGGCTATACACCATACTATAAACTACAAGTAAAATATATAAAGATAATTGTAGATAACAAAAGAGGGGCAAAGCCAGTGGTTTCAAACATACCACAGTCATGTACAATAATTCAATTTCTGATTGGAAGATAGTAAAACACAAATGACTTTACTCTTCTTTTATTGCAGTAAGTGTCCAAAGAGTACAAAGGTATGTATTTATTATGATTTTGTACCATTTTGACTAAAAAGAACATCATAAAACAGTTTAATACATATTAAAAAGTAACATTACAAATGATTTTAGTATTCTCCTCATGTAGCTTAGAAATCATTCAATTTTATGTTCAAAAGACAGAAGTGCTTGCTTTTGTTTGGAGAAACAGGAATCACTTCTCTGTCAACAATCTGTCAGTCTTTCCATCACTTTCACATACTGACTTTAGCAGGTGAAACATCCTTCAAATAGTCTTGCTTCAAAATATGTTAACCAGAAAGATAACAAGTAAATAGCAAATCATTTATTATTTACAGAATGAAGTTCCAAGGTCACAGGACATTAAAGATGACCTGTCATTCAGCACTTCATTTGCATGTGACCTTGATTCTGACCTTGACCTCATGTCTGCCTTGGATAAAATGGAAAATGATTTTGGAAATACGGATCATAAAGTTCATGCTAGTATCGAAACCAGGAATGGTAACACTAAAGTTGAACAAAGACCACAAAAGATGCCCGAGAAAATGTATTCAGCTGTGGAGAGAGGAGCTCATGTTGAAACCAACGTCATCATTACAACCCCCACAGTTCCAAAAAGTGGGCGTAAACGAAAGGTATCCAGGAGTTCTGTTATCAACGCAGATAATTCCGTCAATGCGTTTGATAGTTTTACCTGGGACAGCCCTGTTAATGTTTCAACCCCATTAGATGCAAGGCCACCCAGAGCGTTAAGATCAAACAGAAAAGTGAAGGATGTATACGCAACAGCGAAAGAAACGGTGAATGATGATAAAAACACGAAAACAAGAAAAAAATCATTAACACCCCGGGATGCTCTAAGAAGATCAACATCAAATTTAAAAAGTGGAAGTCCGCACAAAGGTCTTGATCAATCTGTCAACACTGGTCCCATATCAAACAAAGACAAATCTAAAAGCGAGTTCTTTCAGTCCTTATTGCTGGACGATGATAGTATGGAAATGTCACTGGATCAGAACAATAAACTTAAAGGTAGGTGGTATTAGTGGTTATTCCATCTGTTTGGGAATTTCTTTTTTAGATAAGTTTTTTTTGCAGAGTTGCCCAATCTGGCAAGTGTAACTAATGCAAAAAGAACAAGATTAAACCAATTTTTTCCTAATCAGATCTATGCAATAACCTTTTTTTGTATATTTTAGATTTTGCCTAAATCCTTCCCACAACTAAAAGTTATACATCTGATGACTTTGAAAATGAAAGTATAATTTATGAACAATGTTAAAAAGATTATGGTGAAATCAAGTTATGCATAATAAGCAATTTCTTCTTAAACAACAATGTTTTCTAAAGTTGTCTGCTGCAGATGCATCAGTTCACATAAACATGCCTTTTCTGGCTTTCTCACACTTGCACTCCACATAAGCGTTTTGGTGGAAGATGTGTGACGCTAGTCGTAATATCTTTTGTCAATCATGCAACTAATAAAGCGTCAAGGCTTAGTTCAAACTCACAGCTCCTAGATTGATAGCCCTCCTTTTTATCAACTGAGCTATCGCAACCTCACTTATAGTCTTGTAAAATTTAGCTTCTATTTAAATGGACTGTAAATTGTATTACTATTAAGTCTCTGTAGATAATTACAATCATCATACAGGCATATGAAGCGAACAAACCACTAGCAAATGGGCCTTGTCAGATGAAAATTTATCTTTCTAGGTAAATAAATCACATTTACGATCATATTACATTATTGTATAGAAACGTTTTGGTCTTAACAATTCTCCAGAAGCTTGAGGATAATGTTTTGTTTTCAGAAATGATAATGACCAAACTATGAGCAGGTACAGTTTTATCTTATTCTTTGTAGTAAGAAATATCCTGGATGTTGGTCTTTGGTGTAACGAGGCTCATATCATTTATTATGTCTCGACATATTGTTTTTGCCCGTTCCGTCCGTCCTTCCATCTGTCACATTTGTTTCCGCTCAATAACTGAAGAACGCTTGGGTGTAGGAACTTTATACTTGGTATGCAAGTTGGTCATGACCAGAAGCTGACCCCTATTGATTTTGATGTCAGAAGGTCAAAGGTCAAGGTCATGGTGACCTTGTGAGGTAAAAAGTGGTTTCTGCTCAATAACTAAAGAATGCTTGGGCCGAGAAACTCCATACTTGGTATGCAGGTTGGCCATGCCCAGTAGAAGATCCCTATTGATGATGAGGTCAGTACGTCTAAAGTCAAGGTCACAGTGACTTTGAGCTGAAAGGTCACAGTGACGATGAGCTGAAAAATTGTTTTTGCTTGGGCCCAGGAACTTCATACTTGGTGTGCAGGTTGGTCATTACCAGCAATTGACCTCTATTGATTTTGAGATCACTAGGTCAAAAGTCAAGGTCACAGTGGTCAAGGTCACGTCCATCATACTTGTTTCCGCTCAATAATTGAAGAACCCTTGGGTGTAGGAACTTTATACTTGGTATGCAGGTTGGTCATGACCAGTAGATGACCCCTATTGATTTTGATGTCAGAAGGTCAAGGTCATGGTGACCTTGTGAGGTAAAAAATGGTTTCCACTGAATAACTGAAGAACGCTTGGGCCGAAGAACTCCTTACTTGGTATGAAGGTTTGCCATGCCCAGTAAAAGACCCCTTTTGATTTTGAGGTCAGTACATCTAAAGTCAAGGTCACAGTGACCTTGAGCTGAAAGGTCACAGTGACAATGAGCTGAAAAATTGTTTTCGCTTAATGAATTTGGCCATGGAACTTAATACTTGGTGTGCAGGTTGGTCACCACCAGCAGATGACCCCTATTGATTTGAGGTCACTAGGTCAAAGGTCAAGGTCATGGTAACCTTCAGCTGAAAAATGGTTTCCGCTCAATAACTAAAGAATGCTTATGTCGAGGAACTTCATACCTGGTGTGCAGGTTAGTCCTAATCAGTAGATAAAACTATTGATTCTGAGGTCACAAGGTCAAGGTCATGGTAACCTTAAGTTTAAAAATGTTTTTTTCTCAATAACTCAAGAACGCTTATGTCTAGGAACCTCATACTTGGTGTGCAGGTTGGTCCTCACTTGTAGATGACCCCTATTGAATTTGATGTCAAAGGTCAAGGTCATGGTGACCTTGGGCTGAAAAATGGTTTCCGCTCAATAACTGAAGAATGCTTGGGCCCAGGAATTTAATACTTGGTGTGCAGGTTGGTCACTACCAGCACATGACCCCTATTGCTTTTGAGGTCACTAGATCAAAGGTCAAGGTCATGGTAACCTTTAGCTGAAAAAATGGTTTCCGCTCAATAACTAAAGAATGATTACGTCAAGGAACTTCATACTTGGTTTCACACGTTGGTCCTAACCAGTAGATGACCCCTATTGATTTTGAGGTCACAATGTCAAAGGTCAAGGTCACAGTAACATTCACCTGAACAAATTGATGGTGACACCATCATTTCTTTTCGTCCCCTATGACCACACAAATGGGGAGACAAGCGCTTTTTCAAAAAAGCAATCTCTAGTTTTTAACTCTTTCCCACTATTAGGCACTTTTTGAGACCTCTGCAGCAGACAACTTTTGAAAACATTGTGGCAGAAGAAGAAATTGCTCACAATGTGCAATTTTTACTTTTGCCACAGTGTTTTCAAATTTCAACTCTTTTTTGTAATTATTTCTCTTTAGAGGTTTCCCATATTTTTTACCATATATGTATTCATGAACGTCTGCTGCAGATTTGTTGTGTGTGGGAAAGGGTTAAGATATTGTTATACACCCTGACACCTTTCTCTTATTTGAATATGTCAGAAGCTGATGACCATGCTATAAAAACAACTGCTAATGAAAGAGAGGGAACTGTTGAGAAGACCAATTTCCAAACTCCTAACAGGACAGAGGCTACAGCCATCTCTGAAACAGGTGGAGCAGGACAAAAAGGGGATGATGTAAAAAATAGATTAAGTGATGGAAAACTGGTGGAAGAAACACATAGCTCAGTTGAAGACCAGAACGCAATGGCTGGTCAAACATCTAGTTCTGAACCTGGGTTGAAAGATGATTCTGTGGATGAAACCAATAAATCATCGGCTACAGGTAAAATTCGAGGGCTTGGCGTGAGACGGTTGTAACTAAAAACCTATTTTGAAAACCCTGGTTTAGGGGCAATTTTGACCCCTTTGTAAACAATGCAAATTTAGGTGCCATTGCTCAGAACGAGCAATGGCACCTAAATTTCCATTGTTTACCAAGAAAAATGAGTTAATGCTTAAAAAGATTTTATGGCGAGGTGATTAACCTTGGTAAAAGAATACAAATATTAGATACAACCGTTTCACGCCAAGCCCTCAAAATGATTAGGACTCTAGATGTTAACCCTTTCCCTCATATAGACGCTTTCTGACACGTCTGCAGCAGACAGCTTTTTTGAAAACAGTGACAAAAGAAGAAATTGCTCAAAATGAGCAATTTCTCCTTTTGCCACAATGTTTTCCACTTTTAGTCGTAGGTTATCTATTCAATTATAGAGATTTTCTATTTCTTGACAAGATATGTTCAAAGTCTTCTGCTGCAGATTTGTTGTATGAGAGAAAGGGTCAAATGAAATGTTTAGATGAGAGGATCCTATTAACCCTTTCCCATAAACATACACTTACTGATACCTCGGTAGCGATAGAATTTTGAAAACATTGTAGCAAAAGGTGAAATTGCTCATGATTAGCAATTTCAACTTTTGTCACAGTGGCAGAGCCCCGGTAGCTCAGTCGGTAGTGACGCGGGCTGTCAATCCAAGGGTTGTGAGTTCGAATCCCAGCTCTGGCAACATTCTTTCCGACGTTTGACAAAAGTCGCTGTGACCTGCGTCATTCGTCTTTCACCAATGGGCTGTTTAACAGTCTATGTGGAAAAGCAACCAGTTGCTTGGAAAGTATGATGTGTGGTGTACTGGTGTGGGAAAACCAGGAAACACATGAGTAGGTGAACTGGTTGCGGTGATATGACTGAAAAATTGTTGAAAACCGTTTAAATGAGTAGAGTAAAAATGGGGCAAAGAAGTGTTTGCTTTTCTTTCTCTAGTCCTCCGTGTTAAACTGTTAAGTGAATCAAATTAATGGTTTTCAGGGAAAACCAACTATTAACTATTAACCCTTTCCCTCATAGAGACGCTTTCTGACACCTCTGCAGCAGACGGCTTTTTGAAAACATAGTGATAAAAGAAGAAATTGCTCAAAACGGGCAATTTCTCCTTTTGAATTTCTGTCTCTTGTAGATCAAAATCTACCTGGTCATACATGTGCTACCTGATCCAATGTCATGAATGAATATTTCTGTGACTAACATGCGAACAGTCCAGAACCACATCAAAGTACACAGATGAGCAGGCTGATATGGATCTACATTGGCCGTACAGCCAAACCTGTGTTTAATTTTAAAGACCACCAATCTGGTCTTTTTTCACAGGTGGTCTTTAATTGCTGGGTCATTTATACAGAAATTAGTATTTGGGAAACTAATAGTATGTTTGCTATGGACAGGGAATAACTCCATAATGACATCTGCCTAGTCATCAAATATTGGCAGCATTGTTTAATGAGTTAAATGTGTTTTGTTTCTAAAGAACAGTACCATATTTTGGTACATTGCTAATATTCAAAATGTTTAAATAATTCTCATATTTAATCCACGTTTATTTCATGTTTAATTTATTCATCATAACTATTACTTCAGAATTAAGAATGTTTGTTTGTATTTTCCTGTCATGTATATTGTATGTGTTCAGACAATGTACTTTGTATACATCATTAATAGAATGATCTGTCTGTCTGTTGAAATAGTTAAAAATCAATACAATGTAGTTGTAAAATATTTGTTTTTCAGTGATACAATCGGGTCAGCTGTCCCTATCATCGTGGGGTTTACCCGAGGCTGTATTAAAACAGTACACCCAGAGAGGTATCACTCACATGTTTGAATGGCAGGCGGAATGCTTACTCACTGGAAATGTTCTAGGTATATGTACTGTTGTTCTGCTCTGTTTTCTATTTCATTCCCCTCTTTACATTTTGTGTAATTAATATAAAAAACTCACTACAGATTCATTTAACCCTTTCTGCATGTAGACACTTTCTTATGGCCTCTGCAGCTGACAAATTTTGTTAAGAGTCTTTTATCATTTAGGCGGATCTTTTTATTTTGTTCAGTCTGCAATTTTAAGCCAATTGGGAAAAAAGCATCTCTGGTTAATTTCAAGTGACCAACCTGTAATGAACAACAATTTCTTTAAACCTTTCCCTCTTCAGCAGACAGCTTTTGAAAAGATTGTGACAAAAGGAGAAATTGCTCAAAATGAGCAATTTCTCTTTTGCCACAATATTCTCAAAGTCGTCTTCTGCAGATTTGTTGTATATTGGAAAGGGTTAAGAAACCTTAAGAGTCTTTTATCATTTAGGCAGATCTTTTATTTTTTCAGTCTGCAATTTCTTTTAAATTCCTTCTATAGAGCTCTGATTAACTGTTAATCACATACTACAAATCTGCAGCAGTCGACTTAGAAGATTTATAGGCAAAACTATGGAAAATCCCTTAAAATAAAATAATAATCTTTATAATTATTAAATGGAATTGAAAGTATTTTGCCTGAAAAGAAAATTGCACATTATAAGCAATTTCTCCTTTTGACACATTTTGTTCAAATTTTGTTCAAAAGTCGTCGGCTGCAGATGAGTCTCAATGTGTCTTCATGTTGTGAACTTGTAATAAAGCTGGTTGTGTTATTCAAGGGGGAGGAAATTTGGTGTATTCTGCCCCAACCAGTGCTGGTAAAACTATGGTAGCTGAGTTACTGGTATTAAAGAAAGTGGTGGAAACCAAGAAGAAGGCTATCATTATCCTACCGTTTGTGTCTGTGACCAGAGAAAAGATGTTTTACCTCCAGGTTAGTTTTTTCTCCGTACTATTTGCTAGTGGGTTGTTTGCTTCATATGCCAGATAAGGCAGAGTAAACTAGTCTTTTGCCACCCACAACTCTCTTACGACTAGGAATCCCGTGGTCCAGCGGCAGGAATTTGAAACCAGGCGTCCCGGGTTCAATCCCAAGACGCGGTACAGCGGTCATGGTGGAGTGACCTTGGGCAAGGCATATTTTCCTAGCCTAGTACTGGTTTGTTTACCCAAGGAACATGAATAAGTGAACTGTAGCCATGATAAATATGAATTAATGTTGAAAAAGGCGTAAAACCCAAATTCATATATACTAAATGCATGAAATATATACCCGTTTCCTACAATGTTCTCTATCAGGTATCAAATTATACTTTGACTGATTCAAAATTATTAAATAAGTTGTGCTCTACCAAAACCAACCATAAGGCATTTACGACGATTATAGATCCAGATCAGCCTGCTCATTTGCTCTGCACTATTCGCTAATTTGTCACAGAATGTTACACCCTTTCCCTCATATAGACGCTTTCTGACGCCTCTGCAGCAGACAGCTTTTTGAAAACATAGTGACAAAAGAAGAAATTGCTCAGAACGAGCAATTTCTCCTTTTGCCACAATGTTTTCCACTTTTAGTCATAGGTTATTCATTCAATTATAGAGATTTTCTATTTTTAGCTCGACTTTTGAAAAAACGAGAGCTATTGTCATGACCCTGTGTCATCCGGCGTGGTCGTCCGGTTAAGGTTTTTTGTTCAGCTCAGATTTTTTTCTGTTTTCTATCAGTCGAGCATCTGTGCCGTACGCGGTGCTCTTGTTTGACAAAACATGTTCAAAGTCATCTGCTGCAGAATAGTTGTATGAGGGAAAGGGAAACCTGTAAAGTAATATCCAATTGGATCCTTAGCATGGATGTGCAGGCAGGTTTATTTCTGAACATGTATTAATTATGTGAAGGTAGCTCAGTCAGTAGCGACACAAGATGTCAATCCAGGTGTTGTTTGTTCAAACCCCAGCCCGTCTAACATTCTTTTTGATGAAAGACACTGTGACAAGCGTCATTCATCTTCCACCAATGGGCTAATAGTCTATGTGGAAAAGCAGCCAGTTGCTTGGGAAGAATGTTGTGTGGAGTGTGGAGAACTGGTGTAAGAAAGCCAGAAAATACATGAGTAGGTAAACTGGCCGCCGTGATACAACTAAAATTTGTTGAAAACGTGTTAAACCCCAATCTATCAGATTGGTTCATAAAGTAGACAACAAACATATTATGAGTATACATTAAATGAATTCACAAACAGTTATTCAACGTGAGGAATTCTTCCTACTCCAACTAATGTTTACAAAATACCCTCCACTGAATCAGGCAACAGATGTTATTGGATTTCAACACATCTGCAACAAATGACTTTGAAAACATTGAGGCAATAATATGGAGAATCTGTAAATATTTTTTTTTTATTTAACCCTTTCCCTCATATAAACGCTTTCTGACGCCTCTGCAGCAGACGGCTTTTTGAAAACATTGTGACAAAAGAAGAAATTGCACAAAACGTGCAATTTCTCCTTTTGCCACAATGTTTTCCATTTTTAGTGATAGGTTATCCATTCAATTATAGAGATTTTTCACTTTTTGACAAAATATGTTCAAAGTCGTCTGCTGCAGAATTGTCGTATGAGGGAAAGCGTTAATAGAATTTAAAACAATTTGAAAAATTGTGAAACTTCTCATTGTACGATGTTTTCTTAAGTCATCCGCTGCAGGTGCATCAAAATGAATCTGCATGTGAGAAAGGGTTTATACATTTCCTGGATGTTAACTTCGTCTCTTTCAGGAGTTGTACCAGGATTCGGGTATTCGAGTCGGTGGATTCATGGGACATTCTGCCCCAGCCAATGGTTTCTCGAGTGTCGATGTAGCCGTTTGTACAATCGAGAAAGGGAATGGTCTCATCAACAGACTGTTGGAAGAAAATAGACTCGATAAATTAGGTAACTGTATTTTTAATTTCTGAAACTAGTATCTCCATCTTAGAATTGTGATGCGTTCTTGCATATATTGAGAGGTTTTTTAACATCATATTATGTGCAGGCTGATTTTGGTCTTCCTTGTTCTAAAATGATGTTCTAAACAGTTCTTAGTGGATGAGTTAATGTTGTTTAACCCTTTCCATCATATAGATGCTTTCTGACGTCTCTGCAGCAGACAGCTTTTTGAAAACATGGCAACAAAAGAAGAAATTGCTCAAAATGAGCAATTTCTCCTTTTGTCACCATGTTTTCAACTGTATTTAATTATTGTACTTTCATTTAAAGGGAGTTTCTAATTTTGTTTAGGTAAGTTATGTTTTCAAAGTTGTCTGTTGCAGAGATGTCGTATGTGGGTAAGGGTTAAAGTAATGTAAATTGGGACAAGAACTGTTAGCCATTTAAAGGATATATACTCTTTCAATCAATGGGATTAACCCTTTTCCTCATGCAACAATTCTGCAGTAGGCAACTTTGAAGAGATTATGGCAAAAAATAGAAAATCTCTATAATTGAATGGATAACCTATGACTAAAAGTGGAAAACATTGTGGCAAAAGGAGAAATTGCTCGTTTTGAGCAATTTCTTCTTTTGTCACTATGTTTTCAAAAAGCTGTCTGCTTCAGAGGCGTCAGAAAGCGTCTATAATATGAGGGAAAGGGTTAAAACTGAAATACTGTTGAAAAAATATTTTACACAATATTAGGCAATAGGGTAACACAGTTGATGAAATATGCTTTTAAGTTTTTAAGTATAACTTAGCGCTAAGTATGATTGGTGAAATTGGACCCAGATAATGTTCTTTTAACCCTTTCCCACCTGCAGATGCATTTTGACGCAATAGCAGCATACGACTTTTGAAAACAATGTGGCCAAAGGTGAAATTGCTCATTATTTTAAAAATTAAGCTTTTTATAATTGGAGATTTTTCAGTTTTTTGTCACTATGTTTCAAATTCGTCTGCTGCAGATTTGTTGTATGTGGGAAAGGGTTAAACTTTTCTTAAATATTGAGGAAAAGTTTGAACAGCTGAAGAACAAACTTTTGGGGTAAAATAAAATGAGTGAATTAACCCTTTCCCTCATATAGATGCTTTCTAATGCCTCTGCAGCAGACATCTTTTTGAAAACAAGGCGACAAAAGAAGAAATTGCTCAAAACGAGCAATTTCTCCTTTTGTCACCATGTTTTTAACTCTAATCAATTATTGTTCTTTCATTCCAAGGGATTTTCTGCGATTTTGCCTTTATGTTTTCAAAGTTGTCTGCTGCAGATTTGTATGTCATTTTTATTGTGGGAAACCGTTAACCCCTACCCTAATACGACAATTCTGCAGCAGACGACTTTGAACATATTTTGTAAAAAAAATGGAAAATCTCTATAATTGAATGGATAACCAATGACTATAAGTGGAAAACATTGTGGCCAAAGGTGAAATTGCTCATCATGAGCAATTTCACCTTTGGCCACAATGTTTTCAAAAGTCGTCTGCTGCTATTGCGTTAAAATGCGTCTGCAGGTGGGAAAGGGTTAAGTTATTGTAACATGAACAATTTCTCCTTTTGTCACCATGTTTTTAACTCTAATCAATTATTGTTCTTTCATTCCAAGGGATTTTCTGCGATTTTGCCTTTATGTTTGTCTGCTGCAGATTTGTTGTATGTGGGAAACCGTTAAGTTATTGTAACATGAACCATTTATCTGGTGTAATAGAGACTACCAAATTGTAAAGGCAAACTAACAACAGCTTGTTTAATTTAGGTATCATAGTGGTGGATGAGTTACATTTGGTAGGGGATCCACACAGGGGCTATCTGTTAGAACTTCTGCTCACAAAAATATCCTACATGGCCAAGAAAACAGTAAATAAACCTGGGTTTGTACATATTATAGTTTATATTCAATATTCTATGTGTGAGTCATACTTAAATACGGTTTTCCTGATTGACATTTTAAAGAACATATCTGATGAACTGGGTTATGTGGAGTCAAAAAATAGGTTAGTTCGTCAGATTTTAGAAAATCCCTGGGGACATATTAAAAGGCACCCAGAATATTTGACAATTTTTTGTTTTTTTGTTTTTTTTAAATTAGCTGGTATTCCAAGGTGATCCAAACGTTCTTCAATAAAGTCTCCTTTTCTTGGTGATTTCAATTCAAGAAATTAACTTGTTGAACATTTCTTTAACCAAATGTAAAAGAAAGTCCTCAAAGATTACATACAATATCATAGAAATTAGAATCAGAGAGTATACTATGGAAGGCCTCAATATAACAGCATAATAAGTACTAAATTGGAATTGGAAATATTGTTTTTTTCGCAAATGAGATTGTGAAACATGAATATGCCCAAAATCTCCTAGGGATCATTTATCCCTTACCCACAAATAGGCACTTTCTGATATCTCTTCAGCAGACGACTTTTGAGAACATTGTGTCAAAAGGAGAAATTGCTCAAAACAAGCAATTTCTCCATTTGTTTTCAACCTTCTTCTGTAATTATACCCCCATTTATAGAGATTTTCCACTTTTTCGCCTACAAGATTTCAAAGTCATCTGCTGCAAATTTGTTGTATGTGGGAGAGGGTTAAATGTTGTGTGTCTGTCATGCTTTATAAAAGAGTGTCTTTTGTTATGAATAGTCAATGCTGTACTGTTCACGAGAATGAATATAATTTTATACTTATATGTCCTATGTATTGTCAACTAAGAATCAATTTACTTTCAAAATATTTTCATACTTGGTCATCGCTGTATAAACTTAAAAATTCATCATATCTACAAGTCATGAAAATGTATGGTAAATTATCGATAAAAAGTGTTCACACATCAATACAATGCGGAGACCTGTACGTTTGCTGCTTGATAGTTAGATGTTAAAACTATCAAGCGGTTTTGTTTCCATACACAGGTGTAACCAGACGGCTCTGGCCATTTTTGATGTGTTTAAAGCACACCCCTGAATTTCACAAAGTAGATTCTTCCAAGTTTTATACCGGACCGGATCGGTGATGGGCAACTTGTAAATATGTTAAATGTATTGCTGCAAATATATTGCAAATGTTTGGTTTGATTGATTGGGGTTTAACGCCGTTTTTAACAGTTTTTCAGTTATATCACGGCGGCCAGTTCACCTACTCATGCATTTCCTGGTTTTCTCACACCAGTACTCCACACAACAATCTTCCCAAGCAACTGGCTGCTTTTCCACATAGACTTAGCCCATTGGTGGAAGACGAAGGACGCATGTCGCATTGACTTTTGTCAATCCTCGGAAAGAAAGTTGGCCGAGCCGGGATTCGAACTCACAACCCCTGGATTGACAGCCCGCGTCGCTACCGACTGAGCTATCGGCAAATGTTTGGATGTAATTTCCTGAACACACAATTTAAATTAAAATATGTTTGTTATCTTTTGTTACCTTAAGTCATCAGAGGAATCCGCTGTGGTCGAGTGGTTAGCGTCGGGGATTTCGAAACCGGGTGTCCCGGGTTCGATCCCCAGTCGCGGCACTACGGTCATGGTGGAGTGCCCTTGGGCAAGGCACATTTTCTAGCCTAGTACTGGTTTGTTTACCCAGGGACCATGAATAATTAAATTTAATTGCGCGCTTAATGACCTTAGCTGTCGATGCGCCATAAAACAATATACATTCATTCATTCATTAAGTCATCAGTCTCTAACTGTTTAACTGTTTCATTTGGAGTGAGTCGCAATTCTCGGGTAAGACGATGTGTATCAAAATACTGGCTGGACGGTAAATAAACATCGGAGAACGTGCAAAGTTTGGCTGGCAGATATTTTCGCGAATTTAGTAAACATTTCCATGACGAGGACTTTACCACTTATTAATACAGTATAATGCAAATAAAGAAATTGAGTTGAATTCTTAACGGGTATCGAACAATTTATTTTATGCCTATATAGGGAGAATAATGG
This sequence comes from Serripes groenlandicus, assembly GCA_031761405.1. NCBI lineage: Eukaryota > Metazoa > Mollusca > Bivalvia > Cardiida > Cardiidae > Serripes > Serripes groenlandicus. Next base: position 53,424,082 of record JASEVX010000005.1, on the reverse strand, counting down.
TGGCAGCCCTATACAGATTGTGGGTATGAGTGCAACTTTACCCAACTTGGATCTGCTAGCCAAGTGGTTAAATGCTGACCTGTATCGGACAGACTACAGGCCTGTTCCTTTACAGGAGTGTATGAAGATTGGAACAGCCGTTTATAATTCTGACATGGAAATTATCAGAGACGTTGATATTACATACAAAGTTAAGGTATTTATCATCACTTAATTCTTACTTGGGGTAATCTTTACATTTTTTGTCTGACATAGACACCACAGACACCTTTGCAGAAGACAATTTTTGAAAAAGCAAATTCTCTAATTCTCTCAATCTGTATGGAAATGGAACTTTCTATTTTCTAAAAATTTAATATATCAGGCAAATATTGACTTTGGCATCTTCACAGCTGTGAATAATGATTGGAAATGTAATACTGAATGTACATAGTTGCCATTAAGGCTAGAAAGAATAAGAACTAGGTAGCCAACCTGTAAATTTTTATTAATTACTTTTAAGATCATACTTTTTCAACAGAATGATGGTTCATGAGGAAAAGGCTCAAGTTGTATTTTGTGAACAGTATAGATTCATGTCAGCCTGTAATATGCACAGTTTGATCAAGATCTTCACTGTTCACTGATTACTTACACATGCTTGTTAGAAGATTATGTTAATTTTTAGCTCTTCTGTTTTTGCGAAGAAAAAAGGTGGAGGTAATGTGATAACTCTTGGCATCATCGTCTGCCTCATCACTAAACTTTAACCTTACCTCATAACTGAAAAAACATTCAACATTTTCAACTGTTACTTGGTACACATGTTGCTAGGAACAATATGCAAGTCTATACCAAGTCATATAACTCTGGCTTGAATAATTATTCAAAAATGTCCCTTTTGCTACTTAAAAAAAACTGGACAAGCTTTGGCATTCTCTCTGCAGGGCTCTCGTTATAGATTCTGATAAGACTGAGCAGAAATGACAAATTGTATGTTTTCTCATGCACTGGCTCATATTGTTATACAGGGAGACACGGAGCATGTGGTGCCATTATGCATTGAAACTATCAGAGGAGGACATTCTATCCTGATTTTCTGTCCAACAAAAAACTGGTGTGAAAAACTTGCTGAAACTGTTGCAAGGGAATTCTACAACCTTTTGAAGAACCCAGAGGTAGCAACAAACGTCATTTCTGGTATGAATATTGATTCAGTCAAAACAGGTTTAACCTATTACTTCACATGACTTTTTAAAGGTCATCTCCTTTACAATCATCAGACAAACAATTTCAACAATCTAGAAAACTGAGGGATTAATATTGATAAAGAGTATTTTTTTCATTTTGAGCAATTTCACCTTTTATTGCAATGTTTTCAAAAGTCATGTTCAATGGCAGGTGTCAAATGTCGTCTGTGTGAAGTAATTGGTTTAAGTAACCTATTTTAAGCAGCCGTCTTGTACTAAGCAACAATCTTTATTAATCAGCAATCTGTTTGAAGCAACCAGCATCATGGGTAAGTGTGTTTTTGCTATGATATATGCTGAAATAGAAAAAATCTGTTGCATTTTTCAATGTGTAAAATTTAACAACTTAACAACAAACATAATAAAGATAAAGGTAAAAATGACGTCATCAGTAGTCGCGTGTATGACGTTTTTTTGTTATCACACATGTATGATAACGTTGTTCCGTGATTTGTTCTCAACTTGAAAATAAGGGTATTTATGTGATAAAAACTATTTCTCTAGCCATGTATGAAGTTGTTTATAAATGGCAGAGCTCTAGATAAGGGGGCCTTTTCACCCTACCTATAACCACAACTAGTCTGTTCCTCACATTATCTTTCTTATTACCCAACTAAACCATATGCTGTGGGTACTCGAAAGAATCCTTTCACAGAGACAATTCATTTTTAATGCCTACAAGATAGGGAATGATGGTCATAAAAATTATGAGGACTTTAGAATCCAAAATACACACCTTAATCTAGAATCTATATTAATTTATTTAAGAATCCAGCCAGAAGGCAGGCATACTAGTATTGCCGTTGAACCCTGCCACATTGCGAGATGTAGTGGAACAGTTGAAGCGGACACCGATTGGGATAGATCAAGTGCTAGGAAGGACTGTACCATTTGGTGTGGCTTATCATCATGCGGGTAAGGTCGCTAAAAAGATCATTTATCCTTTTAAATAAGTGTTGAATTCGTGATAAGTTCTATTTTTTGTCGTCACTTTTCTCAATGGTTTTCATGATGCTTGTATGAATAAATGAGCCCGCCAGTGGGAACAAGTACAAGTTGGCAATTCTGCTTCGTCTTATAACAAGCATGCGTAAGTAATATGTGAACAGTGAAGATCTTGATCAGACTATGCGGATAGGGATAGTTGGATTTGTTGATGTAAGAACTGTGTATTAAGGTTTAGGTCACACTAGTGCTTTGTTAATGTTTGTAGTTACTGGCAGCAAGGGTGTTATTTGACATCCAATACACTTCTTGTTTATGCATTATTGCATTATAAATTGTTCTTTTAATTGAAAATTAAAAAAAAATCCAAAAATGTCTTACTACTCAAACATAAGGATCTTGTTGACAACTTAAAGCTTAGCATAAACTTGATTTAGTTTTGCATGTAATTCATGTTTTTTTTTAAAGAACAGTTACTGTTATTTCTTCGATGCCATGGTTATCCCCCTTAAGTCAGATCACAGAAAACCAATGCTTTCAGGTTTAACCTTTGATGAGAGAGATATAGTAGAGGGAGCATTCAGACAGGGTATATTAAAGGTACTGGTAGCTACATCAACCCTTTCCTCGGGAGTTAACCTTCCAGCCCGACGAGTTTTAATTAGAACTCCAGTGTTCCATGGTGGTAAAGTTATAGACTTCTTGACTTACAAACAGATGATTGGTAGGGCAGGAAGGAAAGGTGTCGACACTGCAGGTGAGTCAGTCATTTAGGGATCACTACTCCAACATCTCTGTCTGTCACACTTACATAACTCTAGCATGCCTATTTAAGAATTTATATCCCTCTTTAGCTCACCTAAGCACGAAGTTCTCAAGGAGAGCTATTGTGATCACATTTTGTCCGTCTTCAGGGCGTCGTCCCTCAAAAACTAGGTCATTAGGTCAAATTGAAGAAAAATCTTGTTAACACTCTAGACACCGCATTTATGGCTTCAGCAGCTTGAAACTTTGCCAAAATGTTCATCTTGGTGATATATAGGCCAAGTTTGATTATGATTCATGTTTGATCAAAAACTAGGTCACTAGGTCAAATTTGAGAAAAATCTTGTTTACACTAGAGATTGCATTTTTTGCTTCAGCAGATTGAAAAATTTGGTCAGAATGTTTTTCTTGATTATATCTATGCCAAGTCCGAATATGGGTCAGAATGTTTTATAAAAAATAGGTCACTAGGCTAGTTTGAAGGAAAATCTTGTTAACACTTGAGCATATTGAAATTTTGTCAGATGATTATCTTGATGATTTCTAGACCGAATTTGAGTATGGGCATGTCGTTTCAAAAAGAAGCTCAATAGGCATCTTGTTAGCATTCTAGTATTAGCTTACCTGAGCACAAAATGAGTACTTGTGATTGACTATGTGCTTGGCATAACTCCAGGGCTATCATGGTTCTTTTATTCAATTTTTCTTGTTGGCCTATTTTCTCACCTTTACCAATAGATCAACTTCAAAATTGATATGTAGTAAGCTTGTGATAAGCAAATGTACAATGCAATGGAACCATAATTCTAGCATGCCTATGTTTGGAATAATGTGGATTTAATTTTGTCCAGACATTTTCTCACTTGAATATTATCCAACTTTCTTGCAGGCCGCATACGTTCTGTGGAATGTTCTTTTTTTTTAAATTAATGACATTTAATTTTAAATTGCCTGCTTGTTTTTTGGTCAATATTTGTTCCCAGAAAGGGATCTGTTAAAGAAAGCGGAAACTGTCTCAAGAGGTCTTTGTGGCCCTTTCCGATGTAGGCAGACTTTTAAGTATCACTTCTCTAATGTCTGTCTCTCACTCCTTGAATTTGGTTAATTATCAAACTTGTGTTAGGGGTCCCCTCTTTTAAGCAGCCAACCTGTATTCAGCAGCCACATTTTGACTCTTCCCTTAGTAGCTGCTTAAGACAAGTTTGACTGTACTTGAAAATGATAACCATCATTAAAAAATGTCTGACAGCAAATTTCGCTAAGATAACCTCAAAAACACCAGATGTATGTTCAATTAAACTTATATTGTAATACAGTGACTGCAGTGTTTTTTCATAACCCAAATGGGGCCGAAATTTAAATTACATGGAAAGGGAGATAACCCTCCTTTTCCAATTTTGATTTAATCCAACACCAATTAAACAATCAATCGGTTTTCATCAAAAATTCATGTCAACTTCTTGTCTGAAACTGGGTCAAGATTGTTACTGATATACCAAGGTGGTCTAAGCATTCTCTTACAATATGTTTGATTTTATTTGTTGTTTGTCTGGAGCACATGTCTTCTTTTGAACACTCCTGTTTCTATTTGGATATTTATGCTGTACTACTACATGTATTTAATTTAAGGTGAAAGTATCCTGCTGTGTAAGCCCAATGAGAGGTCTAAAGCTGTGGAACTTGTGACCGGAGAGTTACCCCCAGTGAAGAGTACATTGATAAGGAATGAAAGTATGTATGGGCATGCTGATTACATCAAAATAACGGTTCCCCTTTTAACAAGAAAACGTGCTGCAAAGTTCTATGAAAACATCTAGGCTAGAATATGGAAATTTCCTATCAATAATAATTATTGAATTGATTTGATTTGCTGAGCAATTTCTCCTTTTGCCACAATGTTTTCAACTCTATATTTCATTTATATATATTTTCCATAATACTGAAGAAATGGGGTAGAAGTCATCTGCAGATTCGTTTTATGTGGGAAAGGGTAAACTGTTTATTGTTGGAATTCAAAGATTTATCTCAGTGAGATATTTATTTTTTAAGTACCCACAACATATGTTGCATGTGGGAAATGGTTAAGTAACACATGTTGTTCCTTGGAACACTCTTATTCATTGCTTTTAAAAAGTATCATCCTTGTATAATAAGGTGCAGAACTAAGTTCAAGTATGAAAAGGGCCATTCTGGAGGTCGTCGTTAGTGGGGTTGCCATGGATACAAAAGATGTGGCCTGCTACGCTTCTTGCACCATGCTTGCTGCATCCCTTCCATCTGGCAGTGACCAGACCAAAAGGCTTATAGACCAGTGTATTGGATTTTTACAGGAGAACGAATTTGTGTGTAAACAGTCGATCACAAACGAGGAGGGTAAGTCTTGACCCTTTCCCCATTGCAGACACGTTTTGACGCAATAGCAGCAGACGACCTTTGAAAATATTGTGGCTAAATGTGAAATTGCTTATGATGAGCAATTCCTCGTTTGGCCACAACGTTTTCAACTCTATTTCATAGTAAAACTGTCATTGATTGAGATTTGTCATGTTTTTGTCAATACATTTTGAAAGTCATCTGCTCCAGATTTGCTGTATGTGGGAAAGTGTTCAGCAGATATGAATGTAGAGAAAGTTTTTTTTGTCCCACAATACCTTTCTTAATGCTTAACCCTTCCCCACATTCTGATGCTTTCTGACACCTCTGCAGTAGACAACTTTTTAAAACATTGTGACAAAAGGAGAAATTGTTCATAATGAGCAAAACCTCAGTTTGCCATTATGTTTTCAACTTTTTATACCCCCGATAAACGAAGTTTAGAGGGCGTTTATAGGAGTCACCCTGTGGTTGGTCGGTCGGTTGGTCTGTTGCGATTTTCTTTGTCCGGAGCATAACTTTGAAACTAATTGTTGGAATTTAATAAAACTTCATACGATGATACAACACATTGAGAGGAAGTTCGGTGTATAGGAACCATAACTCTATTTTACCTAAATACAGAGTTATTTCCCTTTGTTACTTTTTCTTGTCCGGAGAATTACTTAATAACTAATTGATGTAATCTAATAAAACTGCATACAATGGTAGAGCACAATGAGAGGAAGTGCAGTGTACAAGAACCATAACTCTTAATTTACATAATTACAGAGTTATTGCCCTTTGTTACTTTTTGTTGAGCATAGAATAATTTCAAAACTACTAGATGGAATTTAATAAAACCTCATTCTATTATACAACACATTGAGAGGAAGTGCAGTGAACAAGAACCATAACTCTATTTTAGCTAATTACAGATTTTTTTGCCCTTTGTTACATTTTCTTGTTCTCAGAATAACTTTCATCGCCCTTTCTTACTTTTTTCTTGTCAGGAGATTATCTTTAAAACTACAAGTTGGAATTTAAGGTGGGGTTTCTTAATATTCCACTACCTTTCCTATCAGGGCAACGTTCGGGGGGGTATTAATCACATTCAGTGATAGTTCTAGTTTCACATTATAAAACTTTTGTTTTAAAGAGGTTTACAATATCTCTAACCAAAATATTTCAAGGTCGTCTGCTGCAGATTTGTTGTATGTGGGAAAGGCTAAATGAACTTTTGCATTCTGGGTACTTAAAAGGATTGTCTCACAGCGAGTTTTCTCCTTACTCAGTCAGTACCCACATAATGTTTGCTTGTTGGTAAGAGTCCAACTTTGTACAGTCAAACCTGTGTTACTAGTCACCTCTGATAAGCAGCAAAATTGTTCTAAGCAGCCACTTGTATAATAATTCAAACAGCATTTTCTTCTTTTATTGACTTGTATCTAGCAGCCACCTGTGTTTATCAGCCACATTTTGACTCTCCCCTCGGTGGCTGCTTAGGACAAGTTTGACAGTATTCAGAAATATTTATTTGACATTCAAACCCTATGCTATAGGTACTCGATGAGACACTTCTTTTAATACCCACAACATAGTGTTACAAGCCAAAATATCTTAGTCTGAATGTCTGTCACATTGTAGCTTTTTATGTATTTTTGGTTTAAACTTATTTATTTTACATCAATTGCAAAACTGGCTTTCAGCTTGTATTAATCACTCTTGATGTCTGCTTCCTGGAGACTTATCCAGTCCTCGTGCCGTTTGTGTGAAAAAATACCAAAGTCAGAACACATTCACCACGGGACTCGAAGACGGGACCTCTAGTACAAGAGGCGGAAGCTTAACTCTGCGCCACTGTCTTCCAGTTCAGGTTGAGGCAAAATCTCAGCACTGTAAAGGGTTACAAACTTGAAACTTTGCCTGAAGGTAACCAGTAACAAGTTCTATTGATTTCTATGGTTACTTTGACCTTGGTTTGTCGATTTTCAAGGTCAAATTGCCGACAATCCGGCCTTACCATCTTCAGCGATTTCTTGTTTTTATTGATTTTCTTGTTTTATGAGCAGGTCAGGTATCAGTGCGGTTCGTCCCAACACAGTTAGGTGCAGCTGTACTCGCGTCCTCGCTCTCCCCGGATGAAGGGTTGGCTGTTTTCTCAGAGTTACAGAGAGCAAGACAGTGTTTTGTGTTAGAAAATGAGCTTCATGTCATATATCAGGTATTGTAAGATAAGATAAGAAAATTATTCATTAACGTGACCTTTGTGAATTTACTTGACCCTTTCCGATATATAACACAATTTTGTCTGTCAAAACATCTAGAAATAGTTATGGAAAATCTCTGAAAATGAAGGTAAAATTACTGAAAAGAGTTGAAAACTTTGTGGCAAAACGAGAAATTGCTTGTTTGAGCAATTTCGTCTTTTGTCACAATGTTTTCAAAAGTCGTCTGCTGCAGAGGCATCAGAAAGCATCTATATGTGTTAAAGGGATACATGAATGACAAACTTTATACAAAGTTACCACACCTGGCTGGCTGGCCCTATAAGTCACCATAAAATATATACATAATATTTACGCATAAAGTAACATGAATTGTATTTATAGTCAATTCAACTGATACAGAAAACTTTGAGCTCCTTTGCAGCAGATCTCTTGGCAATTTTTCCTGTTCCCTACTCCATTGTTTCTTTAATTCTGTTTCACAACCAGTACTTCATGTTAATGGATTATAAGCCAAGCCCCGTTAACTCAGTCAGAAGTGACGTGGGCTGTCAATCCAAGGGTTGTGAGTTTGAATCCCATCTGGGCCAACATTCTTTCCGACGTTTGACAAAAGTCACTGTGATAAGCATCATTCGTCTTTCACCAATGGGCTAACAGTGTTATGTGGAAAAGCAGCCAGTTGCTCGGCAAGCATGTTGTGTGGAGTACTGATGTGAAAAAGTTAGTAAAGACATGAGTAGGTGAATTTGCATTGATATGTTGAAACCGGCGTTAAACCCAAATCAATCAATCGACCTGGTTTTGAATCTTAACATTTAACGATCACTTCTCAATTGTCTGTCAATCTGTTTGTAACACTTTTACTTAGGAATAATAAAGTTAACTCTTTCCCACTTATAGACGCTTTGTGACACATCCGCAGCACAAGATATTGAAATCATTGTGGCAAAAGGAGAAATTGCTCATAACGAGTAATTTCTCCTTTTGCCACAATGATTTCAACTTTATTCAATAATCATGGATATTATGTATTTTTCCTTGTATGAGTCCGCCATGGGGAAACATGGGCAAGTTGGCATATCTAAACAGTGTAGGTTAAAATCAGCCAATCTATCTGTTCAGTCTTACTATATTCTACACAAGTTGGCATATATAAACAGTTTAGGTTAAAATCAGCCAATCTATCTGTTCAGTCTTTCTATATTCTACACAAGTTGGCATATCTAAACAATATAGGTTAAAATCAGCCAATCTATCTGCTCAGTCTTATCAGCATCAATGCAAGTTAGCACAAGCTTATGTGAGTAAGTATATAATATGTAAACGGTTTAGATCTTGATCATACTGTGCAGATTCATAGGCTGGTCTGGATATGCAATGTTCACAAAAGCCAACTAGCTCATAATCCTAATAACAATTATTTTTAAAATAGATGACATTTGAAAATTGGAGCAGGTAATTTGTTAACATTTTACCAGATATGATGTTTTCAGTATTGCTTGGTCTGTAAAATACTTTATGGCGAACAAAATGGACATGTAGAAAATTGGAAGTATTGTTTTTAAAAGTCATCTGCTGCAGAGGCATCAAAAGTGATCTGTATCTGGGAGAATATTAACATGTGTAATGTGTCTGTAGTCAAAGCTAGATACACTTTACTAGGAAGAGAATATGAAATTCCATGAGTACAAACTCAGGTTGATTGATTGGTGTTAAGCCCTTTCCCACATACAACTAATCAATAGCAGACGACTTCGAAAATATCTGGGCAAATATTTTGAACCTCTCTATAGATGAAAGAACAATTATTTAATAGAATAATAGAAATTGTTTTCAAAACTAATGTCCTGTAGAGGCGTTGGAAAACGTCTGTATGAGGGAAAGGGTCACCACCGTTTTCAACAGTATTAGTTATATCTCGGCAACAAGTTCACTTGTCCACATGTTTCTTGGCACTCTTGCATCGATACTCCGCATAGCGATTAAACTAGGCTAATGGCTACCTTCTGACATGGACTATTTAGCCTATTGATGGAAGAAACATGCATAAGACTTGATGAATGTCAATCGCTGGAAAGAACATTGTCTGAGCTGGGACTCAAACTCGCAACCCCTGGATCAATAGCCCTCCCCATTTCCGCCTGAGATATCGTGGCTCAACAAAATCAGCAATGGATAAGTTAAGACCAAGCCATTCTACATTCAACATATTGTTTACAAAAGCAGCTGATAGTTGACACAGAAGAAACAAAATAAACATTAGACACCTGTGAACATAATTTGTTGGTTTTTCATCTTGAATGCCAATGTTCTAAAGATAACCTATTGTTTCAGTAGTGCTTTTCTTGTGTTGTTGCATATTTTAATTAACCTATTTCCAAATGGAGTTGCATCTGCAGCTGATGAATTTTGAAAACATTTGCAAAATGGGAAATTACTCCTGATGTGATTAAGTTTTTGAGATTTTCCTAATTTGACAAGATGCTTTCAATCATTTGTTGTAGATTCTTTCGATGTAAGCATGTGTTAATCCTTTTTTTTTAATGTACAGGTAACACCGATATATTCAGGTATAGGAGACTATATTGACTGGTACCAGTTTTTCTGTATATGGGAAAACATGTCACCTGGAATGAGAAGAGTAGCCGAAATGGTAGGTGTGCAGGAGTCCTACCTCGCTAAATCTGTGAGGGGAAAACCACCCTGTAAAACCACTACACAGCAGATTGCATATGCCATTCATAAGAGATTCTATACTGCACTTGTGCTCCATGATTTGGTTCAGGAAGTTCCGCTCGGTGATGTGGCTAAGAGGTATAACTGTAATAAAGGCCAACTTCAGTCCTTGCAACAGTCTGCAGCAACATTTTCTGGTAACTATTTTAAAAATCTTTAAATTTTGCTTTATCTGAGTGACCTTTGATAATACCTTTGCAGCAGACAACATTTGGAAACAATGGGAGAAATGGGAGAAATTGCTCAATACTTAATCCTTTCCCTCATATAGATGCTTTCTGATGCCTCTGCAGCAGACAGCTTTTTGAAAACATAGTGACAAAAGAAGAAATTGCTCAAAACAAGCAATTTCTCCTTTTGCCACAATGTTTTCCACTTTTTGTCATAGGTTATCCATTCAATTATAGAGATTTTCTATTTTTTGACAAAATATGTTCAAAGTCGTCTGCTGCATAAATGTCGTATGAGGGAAAGGGTTAAACTAAAAGACACACACTAATCAAGGTCACCATCAATTAAAATATGTTGAAAGTTTTGGGTTCTGTTTACACCCAGCATGATATTTTTCAAATGTTCACAGATGCCAAGAAAAGGAGGTTTAAACAACATTTTGTTTATATTCTAATTAACATATACGTCTTATTACAATTTACATCAAATATAAATATAAAAAGGATAGAGCAGAAAACATTAAGCTTATTTAGGAAGCTCTCTCCTTGTGTATTGCATATTTATAAATTAGGTTTTCCCAGAAAGGTTTTCTTTTTTTTGCTTTTTATTACATGCATTTTATCTTTTATTCTGTTCTGAGAATAGCGACAAATAGAATATTGCCTTATATTTATTTAGCATGTGCACTTTTATTATATTTTTCTTGCTATTTTTGTCTCCTGAGTATAGAGTGCTTTTAAGCATGTCTGTTTTTCGAAGGAAAAAAGTCAGGGTATTGTGATACCCTTGGTGTCATCTATGTCGTCTGCTTTATCATCTGTCACAAAACTTTAACCTTACCTCATAACTCAAAAACGTTCATTACTTTCAAATGAAACTTTGTACAAATGTTCCGAGGAATAATATGCATGTCTATACCAAGTCACATAATTCTGGATTTGATAATTATTCAGAAATGGCGTTCCCTTGCATTATCTTTCTTATTACAAATCCAAACCCCTGTATGATGGATACTCACCTAGACAATCTTTTTGAGTAGTACAGGATAGGATTTGAAGATGCATTAAGAATGTTAGAATATGAAATTTGCCCCTCTAACGAGACTTCTCATTTTCTGAATACCATTTCAGGTATGGTGACAGTTTTCTGTTCTAGACTAGGCTGGTCCAATCTAGAGTTGATTCTCTCCCAGTTTCAGAATCGTCTAACATTCGGTGTTCAGAGAGAGCTGTGCGACCTTGTCCGTATCTCCACATTGAATGGCCAGAGGGCGAGAGTGTTGTACAATGGTGGGTACCAGACAGTGGCTGCCCTGGCAAGCGCTCATCCTGCCGATGTTGAGGCTCTGCTGAAAAACTCAGCACCTTTTCAAAGGTATGCTATTGACCCTCTTGTCTTGACCCTTTCTATATCATGATGATTTAATTTTTAATCTTCTTCCAATGTGAAATCTTAAAGGTAAAAATTAAATATTAGGACAAATTAAAGTATGAGTTTTAGGTCACTTATCCAACAGTTTTCTTCCATATTGATACAGTACAAAGAGACAAGGCAAAGAGACAGAATGGGAAGCGGATGAGAGACGCAAATCTCGCTGTATATTTTTGACAGGCCGTAAAGGAGTGACAGAATACGAAGCTGCAGTAATCATTACAGATGAAGCTAAAGCTATGATACAGGATGAGCTTGGTGGTCTAGGAATACAGTGGGATGGAACTGATAAGACAAAAAAAGTGGAAATTACCTCCCCTGTTGTTACAAGTCCTCTTCCAAGTAAGGGCTTATCATATGCACATTGACATAGGACAATACACCTTCAAAGATTTGAGACCAGTATTTAACCTTTCCCAAATGCAACAAATGTGAAGCATTTTTAGCTCGACTTTTGAAAAAGGCGAGAGCTATTGTGCGGCGGCGGCGGCGGCATGGTTAAGGTTTTTTGTTTAGCTCATTTTTTTTTTCTGTTTTCTCCCTATCAGTCGAGCGTCTGTGCCGTATGCGGTGCTCTTGTTTGATCTTAGAAATAAAGTGATAAATTTCTTTAACCCTTTCCCTCATACAAGAATTATGCAGCAGACGACTGAACATATTTTGTCAAAAAATGGAAAATCTCTATAACTGAATGGATAAACTATGACTAAAAGTGGAAAACATTGTGGCAAATGGAGAAATTGCTTGTTTTGAGCAAATTCTTCATTTGTCACTATGTTTTCAAAAAGCTGTCTGCTGCAGAGGCATTAGAAAGTGTCTATATGTGGGAAAGGGTTAAGTGTAAGTATAATTTTTCAATTTCAATTCATTTCAATCCTTTATTGTCAAATATCGACAAAATTTGTCTATGGCCATTTACAAAGTGGAAGAATATGGCTTAGACATAAGAAAATACATACACAACTATACAATATGTCAGATGAATAATATTTGGTATAAACATGGTGACTAAGAAAAGGTGCTGATTATGAGCAATTTTTACTTATGTCAAAATGTTTTAAAAAATCATCTGCTGCATAGGAGTTTAACTGTGTCTATATTTGGGAAAGGGATAATCTACTGTCAGATCACTGTTCAATTTCCCACATAAATTATAGACGCTTTCTGACGCCTTTGAAAACAATGTGACAAAAGAAGAAATTGTTCAAAACTATTGTACCAGATCACCCTGGACATTCGTTGAGCTTGATCTGGTTGTACACTATTGAACAATAGGACTTAGAAAATGTTAAAAGAATCTTCCAAGAAAAGTTGTCACCTAATATCAATTAGCACCATTAAACAGACGGATGTTAATCTACACATAACAGCGATATACTATGGTTGGTTGTCCTAGAACATAGCTATCTCCTTTCAAAGCAGATTGTTTTAGTTTTGGATAATTTCTGTTAACCCTTTCCCTCATACAGACGCTTTCTGATGCCTCTGCAGCAGACGGCTTTTTGAAAACATAGTGACAAAAGAAGAAATTGCTCAAAACGAGCAATTTCTCCTTTTGCCACAATGTTTTCCACTTTTATTCATAGGTAATCCATTCAATTATAGAGATTTTCTATCTTTTGACAAAATATGTTCAAAGTCGTCTGCTGCAGAATTGTTGTATGAGGAAAAGGGTTAAGATATTTTGTTTTTATTTGGGTCTTTTTGTATTGTTTTTTCAGCACAGCAAAGAAGCTATATAGCGAAGCCAAGGTTGTCTTTGTTGAAGAGGAAAAGTCCACATAGTTCAAGTTTAAGTGATAGTCGAAGTAAAACCGATAAACAATCAAACAAAGCATGCCCAGCTACTAAACAAAGAAAAGGGTTAAGTCCAAGAGAAAACACAAGTGCCGAATCTATTTTGTCACCACCTAATTTATCTATAAATAAAATTTCAGATGTTAAGAATGACGTTTGTGAAATTCAAAATCAAGTTCAGACCACACTGAAAGATACTGTAAGTAAAGGAGATAATTGTGCTGTTTTTGTACAAGAGAATGGCCTTTCAGAACCAAACGAAAATCATGAAATATCAGAAGTTCCCTTCAAGAAAAAGAAGTTAACAGATTTAGAACAAGGGTTACAAAATCAAGAGCCTCAGACTAAACTCTTTGAAAATATTAATAATACTAGTAAAACTAATTTAAAAGGCATTAGTATTGAACATGACAATAACTCACACAAAATTCAAACTGAATCTAACTCAAAAACAACAACTAGATTAAGTGAACTGTTTGAAAAGAAAAATGAAACTGCTAGTCCGCCATCTTCAAAAAAGATCAATCAATTTCCAACTACTATTAAGCATGATGAAACAAAAAGTAAGAAAGACTTTGACTTAAGTAAGGAAGTAAACATTTTAGATCGAATTGAAATAAATGAAGGTTCAGAAGATAAAGAGTTAAAGAATCAGAACATATATAAAGGCCATACAAACAAGGATGTAACTAACCAGGAAGTCAGAAAAATGGATGAGGTACACAAATCAGTGATAGATAAGTCACCTAAAAGTCAATCAGATTTTATTGATGATGACTTTTTGGAGACCTTCGTTTTGGACACACAAACTGCTAATTCAATTATCTGTGACCTCAATAAAGTGGCGTGTAACAAGAGACATGGTAAAGCATTGGATCATGTAGATAAACAAGACGATGATATTTCAGGTGATCTCAATTCAGAGGAACTGTTTTCCCAAAGAGTTGATAATTTGCCAAACAAAGATAATGTTGTAATTGTATCTAACAATAAACAAACAATCAATGAACATTTTCATGAAAGCATGGAAGATGATCTCCAATTGAAGCTATCAGAAAGTTATGAGAGTGACAATAACACTTGCAATGACCTTGATATGAATGTATTTCACAATTCAAATGAAGACATGTTTAATACACCTGAAGATATTATAGCAGCAAGTAATTACGAGCGTGTAGGACTGTCAGGCGAGACCGGCGTGAATAATGATAGGCTTAACAGTTCCTATGAAGACCTGCATATACCTTATCAAAGTGGTCAAGAAGTCTGCTTTGAACAGGCCAGTGAAGCTAATGCAGGTGATCATATTAAATGTGGAAGGAATGTTGGAGACGGTGGTGGTGGTGGTGGTAAAAGACGGGTTACAGGGGATATAATAGGGTTGTTTTCTAGTCCAGAACCGGTGGTGTACAATCAGAATAATGCTCAGCCAGACTGTGATAACTCCTTCTCAAGTACATTTAATATTTCAGACGTAAATCTTGATGCACTCAATGTACCTTTTAGTAATAAAAATGAGAACAAAGGAACAGAACCTTCAAATAACAAGGTTACAGTCAATAAAACTGAGTGCAGAGGTACAGGTGACAAAGTGTCACCGAAAGAAAATTGTAATTTCAGTGATTCTTTAACTGTTTCAATGATTGATAGAGTCCTGGAAGAAAATTTTGGTGATAACCCCCCTTCAAAGCATGAAATATGTAAGGCTGGGAGTTCATCACCAATGCAAATCTGTGATAATGTGATACATGATAACAAGAGTGATAATGATAATGTGATCCAAAATGTAATTGATGAATCCTCAAAGTTTCTAAACAAAAATCCAGAAAAAGTTCATAAAGGAAATGTAGTTAAGAATATTAAAACAAGTTCAATTAAGGCCAATGGACCTTTTATTACACCAAAAGGTAGAGCTGTCAAAAGAGCGAGACACACACCAACAGACAAAAAAGCAAAAGTTGCAAAAACAATGGACATCAAATATTCAACCCCAGAAGCTCAAAGAAAAGACAGCATGAGAACAGTTGTGTCCAACACATCAAAATCTGTTCCCATTTCTGAAAAGAAGCAAAATATACAATCAAAACAAAAAGATTCAGAGAAAGTCATAACTAGAGACAAATTGGGCGATGATTTTAAAGTTAATATAGATGATAAAGATGAAGAAGAGCCATCATCCCTTCACAATATCAGCGCCGGAAGTGATTGTGTGCCGCCCACTCCTCCAGGTGAAGATGAATTAGGGAACACTACAACACCCAAAAGGACCCCTCTAAGGTCTCTAAACTCAATGGGATTCAGTCCCAGTTTAAAATCATCCATGAAAGAGACAACATACTTAAGAAACCAAGTGAAAGTTATTACAAATGATAAATGTGAGAGACCAGCTGTTCCTATACAGCCTTTATCAAATGAGTTAAAATGTAGAGGAGAGGTGGAGGTAAAAAACACAGAAACTGATAATGTGGCCCAACTTTCAAATGTTGATGATGAAATAACCAGCGGAGGTGAAGAAGAAAGAGAAGATAAACTGTCTCCATCATTCATAGACCCAGAAGAATCTGGTCTACCGCTCACTCAGGCGTCATTTACAATCATCGATGTCTGTGCGGATAAACGCCTGTTTAAAACATTCATCATGGAATGGCGTTCCAAATCTCGATATGCTGTGTCCATGGCCTGTGAGAAAAGACCCCAATTAGCCACTAATATTGGGATTGGTGCAAACTACAGAAAAGGTAAGCAGTTGTAAATTGTACCATATATATATATACGAAAACCAACCTTGGTTGATCCATATAAGTCAGTTCCTCTGTTCGGTCTGCCAGTCTAATCAGGATTTGTAGGCTGCCAGTCAGAATATTGATGTTGTACACATTGCTAGTGATCAGAACTTCTCTGTTCAAAGTTCATTAATTTAAACATACTGAAGACCTCCTGTGGTGCTTTAACCCTTTCCCTCATACGACAATTCTGCAGCAGACGACTTTGAACATATTTTGTCAAAAAATAGAAAATCTCTATAATTAAATGGATAACCTATGACTAAAAGTGGAAAACATTGTGGCAAAAGGAGAAATTGCTCGTTTTGAGCAATTTCTTCTTTTGTCACTATGTTTACAAAAAGCCGTCTGCTGCAGAGGCGTCAGAAAGCATCTATATGAGAGAAAGGGTTAAGCACTGCCGAAGATCAAACACATCTTTTTATCTGAATCATCATGTTTATATCTTTTAAAGGTTGGTTTTCATCTGACACTATTCCTTTAATTAACACTTTCCCGCATATCTACGCTTTCGTAAGCCTCTGCAGCAGAAGACATGATGAGAAATTTCTTCTATTACCACAAATTTGTTCAACTTTGTTCTATGGTTATACCTTCATTTATAGAGGTATTCTACATTTTTGCTAAGAGAATTTGTAAGTCGTCTGCTTCAGATTTGTTATTTGTGAGAAAGGGTAAATACCTCTTGCTAGATGCACATGACTTTCGATTTCTCTGCAACAGATGGCTTCTGAAAACATTTGAAAGTCGTCTGCTGGAGATTTGTTGTAGGAGGAAAGGTTTAAACTTTCCTTCATACAGAGGCATTTGCAGCAGGCGACTTTTGAAATGTTGTGGCAATTAGATCAATTTCTACCTTTGCCACAATAATTGCATTTATATTTAGTAAATAAACTTTCATTTATAGAGGAACACTATCTCATTTTCAATAGATTTGTAAGTCACCTGCTTGAGATATGTTGTATGAGGGAAAGGGTGAAAACTTTCCTACATATAGAGGGATTAGTAGCAGACGACTTAACAGTTTGTGGCAATGAAACTCTATTTAGTAATTAAACTTTATTTATAGAGATTCTCAATATTTTGATATTTGCTTTCAAAGTTGTCTGCTGCAGATTTGTTTTATGTTGGAAAGGGTAAAAACCTTGCACATGACTTTTGATGTCTCTGTAACGGATGGCTTCTGAAAACATTGAGAAATAGACATCGCTGAAGATGAACACTTTCTCATTTTATACATAATGTTTTAAACTCTATCAAACATAGACTTTGAATTGTCTTGCTATTTACTAACACTTTCCTAATTGTAGATCTCTACATTCTGATGCATTTGCAGCAGACTACTTTTGAAAACATTATGACAAAAGGAGAAATAGCTCAAAACAAGCAGTTTCTCATGTTCCATCAATGTTTTTAACTTTTTTCCCAGCAAACATACCTGTATTTATATAGATTTTTTCGTGCTTTTGCCTAGATGTTTTCAAAGTGGTCTGCTGCAGTTTTGCTGTATGATGGAAAGGGTTAAATTGTGATGTTTTCATCAAACATATTTAACCTCCCTTTCCCACATACATCAATCTGCAGCAGATGACTTTGAAATCATCTCAACAATAATACTGAAATTGTCCCAAAATTAAGACATAATTATTGAATAGAGTTGAAAACATAGTGTCAAAAGGAGAAATTGCTGGTTTTGAGTTTCTTCAAAAGTTGTCCGCTGCAGAGGCGTTAGAATGCGTCTACAGGTGGGAAAGGGTAAAAGTAGACTTCACTGCATGAACGTCACATCAGGTAAATTGATAGACTTTCCACTATGATAAACCTTTCAGGTTCCTCCCCTGTCACAGGGTCCTCTGCACCAACTGAGGATGGAATCATCTTGGAAGATCACGACCTTGTGATAGTGGGTGTGGCAGTCTCCTGGGACAACAGAGATGCTTACTATGTGTCCTTCACACATAGACAACCACAAGGTTTGGATGTTAACAACTTACAAGGCTTTGTTAAGAACAGTCATAAATTTTTTATACACTCCTGCACAGTTAACTGTGACTGTCACATGACTGATACATTCGACTCTCATTATGACGATGTCGGTAAATTTTGATATTCCTGATATTTTGATATTTTTTGGAGGTCCCAAATCTGTCTCTTCTTTGTTTCATATGGAAATTGGTGTTCATGATGATTGCTTTCATTACGAATCTTTGAATATAATGATGTGATTTTCGTGATACAAGTTTTTATCTGGACTCAAAAAAGGTGGTAAAACCCTTAATTGAAACAAACAAGTGTATCTCACGTTCAAAAAAGTGTGTGATGCTGCCATTTTAACAGTTTTGTTTGAGAATAACATGTCACATCAGATGCAGAAGTTTCTGTCTGTTTGATTTTCAGCATGGTTGTTTGTTTTTTTATTGTTAATTAGCGAACTCGTATTATTTATAGGACTTCCTCAGATGTCTTAAAATGTCACTACACACAATAGTATTTCTCAACATACGAGTTGTTTACTTCAAGTTAAATTCTGATACAGAAAGTGTATTCCCCCTCGATTTTGATTATAAACTTCGCTTATGACAATACTTTTTCGATGTCCCTACGAATGCAACATAACGAGAGTTGACTGTAGTTCCAAAAAGAGTTTAGTGAGTAATAAGAGAGATATTGGAGTTCACTGATTGAAATTTCCCAGAAGTCTCAACCCTTTCCCACATTCATCAAATCTGCAGCAGACAGCTTTGAACACATATCTGCTAAAATATCGAAAAAAATATAGCCATTGAATAGTTAAATTCATTGAGGCAAAATGAGAAATTGTAGTTACTCCGTTTCATGATTTGCCAAAATGTTTTCAAAAGTCCTCTACAGCAGAAGCGTCACAAAGTGTCTGTATGTGGGAGAGAGTTAAATATCTGTGTCATGTCTGAAATGCTATCATAAAAAAGTCCTCATCAAATGAAAACTTAATTTCGGGACTAGCGAAGATACAGATCAGCCTGAGATTGTACCAAAATCAGAATCTTCTGTGTTTGCCATCTAGATATAGAAGAATCCAGGTAGCGTATTGGAAAATGTTATGACCAAAATACAGCTATGCACACAACAAGTATGAAATATGCTAGAACTTGCCCTAAATCTGAAAGATCCAAAGGTCTGTTTTTTGTATTAAATGAATTTATTGATTTGACTTAATTTTACAGGAAATCCAGATGACAGCCTTGCCCAGCCCCCTTCTGACACAGACATTAGTTTAGGTATACGCATTAAGGCTGTAAAATCTGTCCTTCAACAAGCTGTGTTTAAGGAACAGCCAGTCACTATGGTCATGTTTGATGTAAAATCGCAATACAGGTAGGTAAAAAAGTAATATTGATTTGATCAGTGGACAAATTCTCTTCTAAATACATTTATATATATATATATATATATATATATGAAAAGTGCTATATGAACAATGCTCAGGCAAAAGGGCTTCAATTGCAGTACAATACAGTTTGAAACACTTTCTCTTTACCAGACTTGATTCGATTACTATTATCTTGCGTTCGAAAGTCATTTGCTTTTAAAACAATTTTGAAAAATATTGCAATATCTAAAAAATCGTTTTAAATACTAACAGAGTTGGAAATGGAGATTGATTCTTGCTTATAAAAAAAGCAACTTAAAAATAATGGTAAGAATTGTTAAAGAATGCGAACCTGGTCTTGAAGTCTAATAATTGTCTGAATTTTCTTGAATCAATATCAGGAATCTGCCAGTTGCGGCACTGTAAACATGCTGGAGTGCACTTGGGCAAGGCACATTTCCTAGCCCAGTATTGGTTTGTTTACCCAGGGATCATGAATAAGTGAACTGTTATCGTAATATAACTGAAATAATGTTGAAGCGGCATAAAACCAAAATAAAACAAAATTGAATCCATATCAAACTATGGATATATGGGTTGATCTAGATCCACACTGGTCGCAAATGCTTTCTGGTTTTGTTTTCCCAGAATGCAGTTCAAATAACATTTTTATTACCTTTCAGAGTACTAGCAGAAGGTTGTGGGTTTGTACCAAAAGGGAATTTTGAAGATCCTAGAATTGCCTGCTGGATGTTGGATCCAGGGGCAAGGGAAAGAACTCTGCATGGTATGGTAACGAATCTACTGCCATCTGAAGTCCATTTGTTACAAGGTGATTAGTCTTAATTGTTTTGTCAAATGTCTAAATTGTGGTAAGAGAGGAAGTGACTTTGATGAAGTCTTCAATCAGATGTCCTTGACCTTTCCAACATACACCACATCTGCAGCAGACGACTTCAAAAATATATAGGAAAATATATGAAAATTCTATTTAAATCAATGTAAGATAATTGAATAGAGTTTAACCCTTTACTTCACATGACTTTACAAAGGTTGTCTGCTTACAATCATCAACCAACGAACAATTTCAACAATCTAGAACACTGAAAGATTTTTATATTGATAAAGAGTTGAAAATATTGCAATAAAAGGTGAAATTGCTCGTTTTGAGCAATTTCACATTTTATTGCAATGTTTTCAAAAGCCATGTTCAATGGCAGTTGTCAAATGTCGTCTGCTGCAGATGTCGTCTGTGTAATATAATGGGTTAATACATTGTGCTATATAAAGGAGAAATTGCTCGTTAAACGCAATTTTTCCTTTTGCTTCAATGTTTACAAAAGTCGTCTGCATCAGATGAGACAGCAAGTGGGTGAGGTCCAAACAACAACATAGAACATGTAGGCTAAGACCTGCCTGTATATATCTTGGATATTTAATTGTTCATTTGAAGACTTATGTATAGATATTTAACCCTTTCCCACATACAACAAATCTGCAGCAGACAACTTTAAAATGATCTTGGCAAAAATATGGAAAATCTCCATTATTGAAAGTATGATTATTGAATAGAGTTGAAATGAATTGTGGCAAATGGAGAAATTGCTCTTTATGAGCAATTTCTCCTTTTGCCACAATGATTTCAAAACTCATCTGCTGCAGAGGCATCAGAAAGTGTTTGTATGTGGAAAAGGGCTAACCCTGTGCTTGATTAGGACAACTTTTGATGTCATACACAGGCCCAGTAGCTAATTTTGTCACATTGAGGTAAAAGGAAAAATTGCTAAAATTGATCAATTTCTTATTAACCCTTTCCCTCATATAGACGCTTTCTGACGCCTCTGCAGCAGACGGCTTTTTGAAAACATAGTGACAAAAGAAGAAATTGCACAAAACGTGCAATTTCTCCTTTTGCCACAATGTTTTCCACTTTTTGTCACAGGTCACCCATTCAATTATGGAGATTTTCTATGTTTTGACAAAATACGTTCAAAGTCGTCTGCTGCAGTATTGTCGTATGAGGGAAAGGGTTAAAGCAGACGGCGTTTTGAAAACATAGTGACAAAAGAAGAAATTGCACAGAACGTGCAATTTCTCCTTTTGTCACAATGTTTTCCACTTTTAGTCATAGGTTATCCATCTGACAAAATACGTTCAAAGTCGTCTGCTGCAGTATTGTCGTATGAGGGAAAGGGTTAAGCAATATCCGTTTTCCTACAATGTTTTAAACTCTGGTACCAAAATGGTACCTCAAAGTTTCTAGGTGTTCTAGAATATTTTTCTTAAATGTGTGCGACATGCGTCATTCGTCTTCCACCAATGGGCTAAGTCTATGTGGAAAAGCAGCCAGTTTGCTTGGGAAGATGGTTGTGTGGAGTACTGGTGTGCGAAAGCCAGGAAATATATGAGTATGAGAATGTTAAAAACGGCGTTAAACCCCAATCAATCAATCAATCAATCTTAAATGTGTTTAAAGCAATGGACAATAAACAAAAAAGTGTCATGCAAATGGTAAGGATGGGGAAAAAATAGAAAGAACTCGCAATAAAGCTTTAAGTTTTATTCTGTTTCAGGAATTGGTGGTGGTATAGGTTTAGGAAGTATGGGGCTAAGCCCGGAGAACCCTGGGTCAGGTCGGTTCAGAGCCACTACAGAATGTGTATTGGTACGCCACCTAGGGGAGTATTTTCGGGCCTGTCTAAATAAAGAGGCACTCTACAGCGTCTTCTCTGAAGTTGAAATGCCAGCGGCCATTTCTCTATGTAGGATGGAATTGAATGGCTTTGGTAAAGACTTTCAACCATTTTACTGATATTCTATGTTATATTCTTTTAACAAACCTGAGAAAGAAATTGAAAATTGGAAGTAAGTATTGATACAAAGGTGAAAACATTGCAAAAAAAATACAATTTGCATTGATATAAGAATGAATGTGTTAACGTTTATGTAGCTTTTTACATATTTCCAGCTCATCTGTTTTCTTTCACAAGACCAATGAGCTATTGTCATCAACTTAATGTTGTCGGTGTCTGTCTGCATTGCAATCGTGGGGAAGTTTTGTGGTTAGGTCCATGCAGATCTAAACACTTCTCACGTTCACACGCTTTCGGACGCCTCTGCAGCAGATGACTCTTTAAAACATTGTGGCAAAAGGAGAAATCGTTCATGGGGACCAATTTTTCCTTCTGTCACAATGCTATCAACCCTTTACAATCATTACACTCTTAGTTGTGTAGAGTAATTTGTCTGCTTTTCCTGGATTATTTCAAAGTAGTCTGCTGCAGATTTGGTGTATGTGAGAAAGGCTTAAAGTTGAAATTCCTGAAGGACAGCTCACTATTATTATAAGATTGTACTTCATGTAGTTGTTGTTGTTTTACTACATGTAGTTGTTGTTCTTTAACCCTTTCCCTCATATAAACGCTTTCGGACGCCTCTGCAGCAGACAGTTTTTGAAAACATAGTGACAAAAGAAGAAATTGCACAAAACGTGCAATTTCTCCTTTTGCCACAATGTTTTCCACTTTTAGTCATAGGTTATCCATTCAATTATGGAGATTTTCTATGTTTTGACAAAATACGTTCAAAGTCGTCTGCTGCAGAATTGTCGTATGAGGGAAAGGGTTAACTACATGCAGTTATTGTTGTTGTTTTCTGGTTCCAGGCTTTAGTCAGGAAGAGAGTGAGAGCCAAAAGAGTGTTATGATAGCAAAGTTATCTGCCCTTGAAGAACAAGCATATGCATTAGCAGGACATCCATTTTCTCTGTCTGCAACAGAAGATGTATCTCAGGTATGTTTTAGCCAGAACCTCACAGAAACATACACTCGAAAGGATTTGAAATTAACTATTATCAAATTGCATTCTTGATAACCCTTTTCCGCATACTGCAAATCTGTAGCAGACGACTTTGAAATCATAGTGGCAAAAACACGATAAATCTCTATAAATGAAGTTATAAATACTAAAAATAGATGAAAACATTGTGGCAAAAGTAGGAACTTTAGTCATTACAATTCTCAATCGGCTTACAGAATGATAGCAAATAGGAAAGGTCCTGCATCTTTGCTGTTCTCAAAGATTTGTAGGGATGCTTTCTTTTGGTTTTGTCCATTTTGTATGTTGAATTTATGTTGTATCTATGCGACGGAACACAAATTCCACTGATATCCAGAGACCGGGATAAGAAGGAGCTAACTGCTATTGTCCCTTGGATATCTATCTCGTTCCTCAACCCCACCGAATGTGCTGTTAATGTAAAGTAAAGTAAAGTAATGTAAATCTTACCTAGACAATTATTTTGAGTATCCACATAACGGTTTATATGGCAGACAATGATTTTGGACCACTAAATAAAAAGATCTAGAGATCTTCTTGGGGTATCTTTAAATCCTCCTTCCATCTGTACCCCCTCAGTGGTGTAGTGGTAGAGTGTCAGCCTTGGGTACGGGAGGGCGTGGGTTTGATCCCTGGCCGGGTCATACCAAAGATTTTAAAATTGGTAGTAATGGCTGCCCTCCATGGCGCTCTGGGTTGCAGGGTTAGCATTACGACTGGCTGGTGTCAGGATAATTGGATCTGTAGTACTGGTAACTTACCCAGGAAACCACGTGATATAACTGAAAATTTGTTGAAATCGGTGTAAAACGCTAAACAATCAATCAACCTTCCATCTGTTAGCTTTATATGATATCATTATAGTTGGGGCTCTTAAAATAATCTGAGTAAAAACACAGCAGCCGGAAAAATGTATGTTAAGTTATGATATAGAGTTAAAAACATTTTTGAAAAAGGAAAATTTGCTTACTTGTTATTAGCACTGTCTTCTTTTCACACAATGTATTCAATAGCTGCCAAATGTTATATTAATTAACCCATTCTCAAATAACACTTATTTGCCGCATCTGCCTTAGAAAACTTTTGGTGAATCATTGTACCAAAAGGAGAATGTGCAATTTCTACTATTGTCACAATGTTTTATCTCTTTTCAATAGTAAAACATCTATTTGGATATTTGCAGCAGACGACTTTGAAAACATCTGGTCAAGAAAGTGGAAAATGTCTATAAATAAAGCAATAACTATTGATAAGAGTTGAAAACATTGCGGCAAAGGGGAAATTGCTCACTATGAGCAATTTCTTCTTTTGCCACAGTGTTTTCAAAAGTCGTCTGCTGCAAGATGCGTTAGAATGCATCTGGCGGTGGTAAAGGCTTTAAGTAAGGATTTCTTCATCTCCACAGATTCTTTATATAGAATTACAACTCCCAGTGAATGGTGACCCATCATCAGTCTCTGTCAAAACCCTTGCCCCTAGAGGTGCGGCAGCAAGGAGGGGTAAGGCCAAATCACAGCACAGCACATCCAAAGATGTTCTTGAGAAACTGAAGAAACTTCATCCCCTGCCTGGCGTCATATTAGAATGGAGAAGAATTACAAATGCTCTGACAAAAGTTGTATTTCCTCTTCAAAAAGAAAAGGTACAATGTAGTCCTAATATGCTCATAACATCACCTCTGTGGTAAGATAACATTATGAACCTTGAGAGCGGGAGATAAGGGTTCGTTTCCAGAACAGGTCATATCAAATACAAAATGTACTATAAAAAAGGGTAGTAGTGTCTACCCTCCTCAGTGTTGCATGTTTTCATGTCAGGATAATGATTACCTACCAGTATAGCCTGTAATAACCCAGGAATGGCTATTTGATGACTGAAGTACTGTTGAAAGCATCATTCAAACAAACACAGCTATTTCTTTCATGCTTGTATTATAGAAATGTCTCAGTGAATTATAATCTTATAAACTCACAGTGATATTATAACTTTTTGCTGCGAATTTATAACTTTTGCAGTGAGTTTATACTTTTCACTTTACCAAACTACTTTTTGTGTCACCCTGCATAGCATGGTAGGCACTTGGGGATTACTTTTTTTTTTGTCCGGCGTCTGTCTGTCCGTCACACTTTTTTGTCACACTTTCAATGAGCAGGTGCAGGTGAAACACAGTGCTCCACAGAGCACTCCATTCTAGTTTCTCCATGTTGTTAACAGTATTTATGAAAATACTGATTCTTGAAACGAGTAACAACTTGACTTAACGATACAATAAAGATGATCCGTGCTTCTAAATTTGTGATAACATATTGAATAGGCCCAGTAAGCCTACATATGATGACATGAATCAACAAAAGTCACTGTTTATATTATGAAAATAAAAGTTGTAGTGATTTCAAAATCTTATTGTGTCACTGGGTATTAGAGTGATTAAAAAAACCATTAGTAAATGCCAGGTCTAAAAGAATGTACAAAGAATGAATATCTCTCTTGTTGAGAATACTGTCAAGGGAAACAACATATGAATGAAAGTACGCAAATTGGCCAGCTTAACTTCCCTTGACCTGTGATGTCTTTGAATGAATACACAAATTTAACATTTATTCTACACATATGCAGTAACCAGTACTTTACTGTAGATCTATTGGTTTTTTAGCTTACCTGAGCACAAAGTGCTCAAGGTGAGTTATTGTTATCGCCTTTTGTCCGGCGTCCGCTGTGCGTCGTGCGTCAACTTCTTCTCCTCAGTAACCAGTTGGTCAATTGGGATGAAACTTCACAGAAAGCATCCTCTCAATGACCTCACTAGAATTCCTTCAAGGTTTTGGGATCCATGCAGAGTTCTGGTTTCCATGGCAAAGAAACGAAAATAACTTCAAAATTCTTCTTCTCCCAAACTGGTTGGCAGATTTTCAAATAATTTTGTAGAAATGTTCCTTGGTTGACCCTCTTATTAGATTTCTTCAAGCCATGTTGATTGGTAAAAAGACATGGCCGCCAGAGGGCGGCACTATTTTGCCTTATATGGCTATAGTGAAAACTTAAATAATCTTCTCCTTGAAACTGTCAAACTGATTTTCAAATAATTTTGTAGAAATGTTCCTAAGGTGACCTACTATCAGATTCCTTAAAGCCATGTTGATTGGTCGAAAAACATGGCCGCCAGGGGGCGGGGCTATTTTGCCTTATATGGCTAAAGTGAAATCTTAAAAAATCTTCTCCTGAAAGTGTCAGGCCGATTTTCAAATAATTTTGTAGAAATGTTCCTTAGGTAAACCCACTATCAGATTCCTTAAAGCCATGTTGATTGGTCAAAAAACATGGCTGCCAGGGGTCGGGGCTATTTTGCATTATATGGCTATAGTGAAAACTTTAAAAATCTTCTCCTCTGAAAGTGTCAGGCCGATTTTCAAATAGTTTTGTAGAAATGTTCCTAAGGTGACCCGCTATTAGATTCCTTAAAGCCATGTTGATTGGTCGAAAACTATGGCCCCCAGGGGGCGGGGCTCATATAGCTAAAGTGAAGACAAAAAAAATCAGGTGAGCGATCCAGGGCCATCATGGCCCTCTTGTTTAGATACTGTAAGCAAAATCTTTCTTTAGCTCGAATAAAATTGATATTAATAACTATTGTAGATAATCGTACTTTTATGGCTATAATCAGGATTGTTCAAATCGGGTTTAGAACGGTGGAAAACATGCAACTAGATTTTCATATTTACACATCGTCCCTTTTGTGTTATGTTTGCAGGCATAGTGTGAACAAGTGTAAGAATGTAAAGAGATACAGACATCGAATATATCAGATGTTACGTTACTTAAAAAATAGAGTTTAAGAGTATTTTTATTATATTGGAATTATGTACGTGGCCTGTTTTCATCCTCAATATAGATCTAGCCATCTTGAAAGAACACAAGCTGTCGTTCGGGTCAACCTGTTGTGACTGAAATTTTCTCTTCGCCGATAAGCGATATGAGACATTATTTCCTTTGCAAATGGCATCCATCCAATCAATCCCCGGGATATATTGACAAATGAAATAAATATAATCCTTTACACAGTTGAAAATTCTAAGCGAGGCATTCCAAACAATTTCACCAAGAGACTCATGAATCTCCTCTGAGCAAATAACACAAGAAAAAGTTCAGTTGATATGGTTCACCTGGAATAAAATTTAAGCTATAGTTTGTCACTGAAAAATATTTCTTTTAAAAAGTTAACATGGGTTTTCATCAATATTACCGTCATGTATTTATCCAAAGTGTTACTTTTAAAAAAAAGCTTATAATGGCGACCACGTTACACCAATTTTCGTGTAATTTGACTCGGGCTCTATACAGGGAATTAATTACCAGGTCAGCATAAGTTATGTGACTTTTTACAGCTCAGCACTTTGTTTGTTTCAATGTATTATCGAAATTCCTTTCATTAACCCTTTCCCTCATACGACAATTCTGCAGCAGACGACTTTGAACATATTTTGTCGAAAAATAGAAAACCTCAATAATTGAATAAATAATCTATGACTTAAAGTGTAAAACATTGTGGCAAAAGGAGAGATGCTCGTTTTGAGCAATTTCTTTTTTTGTCACTATGTTTTTAAAAAGCCGTCTGCTGCAGAGGCGTCAGAAAGCGTCTATATGAGGGAAAGGGTTAAAAAAAATGATAATAAAAGGGTGATATTTTCAAGAGTGGCTTCAATTTAATTTACATTTTGATGATACACTGAAACAACCCTCTATATCGTCATAAAACATTACTAATAAACACTTTGCTAAAAATGCTAAACAAGGGATAATTGAATTTCAGATTCACTGTGAGAACCGGTCTATGTATCGTATCAACAGTGAGTGTTGTATTTTAGATTCACTGTGAGAACCTGTCTATGTATCTATATACAGTGAGTGTTGTATTTTAGATTCACTGTGAGAACCTGTCTATGTATAGTATCTACAGTGAGTGTGTTATATTTCAGATTCACTGTGAGAACCTGTCTATGTATCTATATACAGTGAGTGTTGTATTTTAGATTCACTGTGAGAACCTGTCTATGTATCTATATACAGTGAGTGTTGTATTTTAGATTCACTGTGAGAACCTGTCTATGTATCGTATCTACAGTGAGTGTGTTATATTTCAGATTCACTGTGAGAACCTGTCTATGTATCGTATCTACAGTGAGTGTCAGTTACACTCAGCTACAGGAAGAGTGAGCCTCTCAGAGCCTAACCTACAAAATGTGCCAAAAGATTTTGAAATTGTGATGCCTGGTAAACTATTTTGACATAGTTTTAGCCTCTCTACCATTGCAGGGTGCAGAATCCTTTTGAAGTGTCTGCCCCAGTAGACCTTTGAAAATATTCTAAGAAAATTGCTTATAACAAGAGATTTCTCCTCTGTTGCCACAATGATTTCAACTCCATTAAAAAATTACCTTTCCATTTTTAGCTCGACTATTCGAATAATATGA
Organism: Serripes groenlandicus; assembly: GCA_031761405.1. Taxonomy (NCBI): domain Eukaryota; kingdom Metazoa; phylum Mollusca; class Bivalvia; order Cardiida; family Cardiidae; genus Serripes; species Serripes groenlandicus. Next base: position 53,394,988 of record JASEVX010000005.1, on the reverse strand, counting down.
GAGCTATTACAGTCACTTGTGCGTCGGCATTGCAACTTTGGTTAAAGTTTTGCTTGCAAGTCTTTTTCTCACAAACCAAAGATGCTATTGCTTTGAAACTTCACACACTTATTGGACATCATCAAATGACCTTGCAGGACAAGTAAAAAAAGATTGACACAATTATGCCCCTTTTTGGACTTATAAATGTTGGTTAAAGTTTTGCATGCAAGGCTTTTTCTCACAAACCACAGATGCTATTGCTTTTAAACTTCACATACTTATTGGACATCATCAAATGACCTTGCAGGACAAGCCCCAAAACTCTATGTCAGATTTTGACACAATAATGCCCCTTTTTGGACTTAGAAATTTTGGTTAAAGTTTTCCATGCAAGGCCTTTTCTCACAAACCACAGATGCTATTGCTTTTAAATTTCACATACTTATTGGACATCATCAAATGACCTTGCAGGACAAGCCCCAAAACTCTATATCAGATTTTGAAACAATAATGCCCCTTTTTGGAATTTTGGTTAAAGTTTTGCATGCAAGATACTATCATGGATTTATCTCAGTAACCACTAATGATATTGACTTGAAACTTTATTCATGTCTTCATGTTTGGCATGCAAGGTACTATTATGCACATATCTCATTAATCACTGTTTATTATAGAATCAAATGGCAAATAGTTGAGCATGCACTTCTCGCCGCCTGTGGATTTTCTTTTTCAGGAATCATTACTCTATACCTCTATTCCTCTGAGACGGAATGTCTCGGCCCAGATAAGCCTGCGCAGGCTGATCTGGTCGATACGTTACGCAAAGTCCATAATGTTGTTTTTTTCTCGTGAAATGGCTCATATGTATACACATCTCTTCCGTCATTCTACCAAGGTATACAGTAAACATCCCGAATTACTTTGTTCAAGAAAGGAACCCTTTCTGTGTTTCCTGCAATGGCATGGTAGCAGTAAGAGATGACTTCTCTGTTTTGAATCTGTTACACTTTGAAAAGTTATAGTTACTTGCTATTCCCAGGCAGCACATATGTTTATTCTAACATCTAACAGTTTTGTGTAATAGACCAGTCCAATTCTAATTACCCAGATATGATCGGAGAAAGTCCTACTGAATCTTCTGCATCAACTCGGCGAAGAACGCGAGGCGGCTCCAAACTTCAACAGATGATTGGTCTAAAACAGGTTGCCAAGGTTACTGATGAAAACAAAGCAACAAAGTTTTCAGTTAGTATGAGACATGCTTTTGTTCCCTTCAAAGGTAAATATGATTATTATGAACTGCTAATACTGTTTACTGTAACATTGTTAGAGTTACTTTTTTGCTGATACATCTGACAGTAAAACTATGAAGGAAAGGGTTTTTGACTTCTGTATGACATGCCACAGTTATATATATACAAAAATGACTTTGCTGTAGTGAATCTTTTGCTGCTGTAATTATACCTCCGTAAACAAAGTTTTGGGGGAGTATATAGGAATCACCCTGTCTGTCTGTCCATATGTCTTGTAAGCGCAACTCCTCCTTAACGGCTGGACCGATTCTGATGAAACTTTACACAGTTGCAGTACACAACCTGAGGATGTGCAAGAAGTAAGATCATCCCGGTCACAAATATATCCGGGCGGTATCCTTTTGTGAGTTCACTCACAGTTCTAGTTTGTACTGTACATGATGATTAGGTAAACATGTACCTCAAGAAGACCTATTTATTAATCTTGAAAAAGCGTTTGGCTGGAAATATAAGTAGGGATTTTACGGCAACAAGATAAATGCAACTCAACAGTAAATTGTATAATATATCCATTAAACACTTCCCAAAATGCAGATGCATTCAAGTGAGTTAAAAAATTTATTTTGTTTTTCACAGTGAACTGTTGTAACTAATATACCGTCCAACCTGTGTTTAAGGACCACCCATGTGAAGAGAACAATCTGGTCTTTGTTCACAGGTGGTCTATAATTACAGGGTAATTTATGCAGAAAATGAATAATTGAGAAATTCAAAGTGGTTGTTAAAGACAGTGAATTGCTAAACAAAGGTGGTCTTTAGCACAGGTTTGACTGTACAGTAAACTAGAAAGGGACCCTTGAATTACTTTGAGTTATAGACATGAACGCTGCAAAATTCATTTATGTATTGTCTGCTTCATAATTTATCTGTTCTGTTAGGTTTATTATGAAAAGCAAATTAGTGATAAAATAATATCAAGAAAACAAAGCAGCAGCAGTTCTTATTGCTTTTATGAGCAATCAGAAATACTGCAATGCTGTTTTAAAAAGACAGATCTGTTCCTGGAAATGGTTCAAATTATTGCCATATTCAAAGTATTGCCAGTTCACTTTCTGTGGAAACACTGTTAAATTTTAACTTCAGTTAAATAGTTAAAAACAAACTAAAAAACTAATTAACCTTTTCCCACATATAGACGCTTTCTGATGCATCTGCAGCAGACGATTTTTGAAAACATTGTGACTTAAGAAAAAGTTGCTTATAATGAGAAATCTTTTCTATTTTATTTTATATTTATATGAGGGAATGGGTAAACACCGAACTTTCAATGAAATTCATTATTTTCTAAATGCAGGTGGTGTATTATTGGCTGCAGACTATTCCCAGCTTGAGCTCCGAATTATTGCCTACCTCTCCAATGATGATAAATTAATCCACGTTTTAAATGCGGATGGGGATGTGTTCAAACTGATCACGGCCCAGTGGAAGAATGTTAGCCCAGATGAGGTGACCCCTGAACAAAGGGCACAAGCTAAGCAGGTCTGTCTATATTGCATCATTCTTAATCCTTTCCCACATACAATACACCTGCAGCAGACGCCTTATCAAGTCCAAAATATAGAAAATCTCTATATATGATTGTATGATTATTGAATAGAGATGAAATCATTGTGGCAATAGGAGAATTTTGCCACAACGTTTTCTCTATATGTGGGAAAGGGTTATTTAGTTTCATAGACTTGTTTTTAAAGTGGTCTGCTTTTTAAACATCTTAAGAGCAAACAATTAATACAGCTGAAATAATGGAGTCAGAATGTTGATGAATTGTTGGGAAAAAAAAAGGAAAAAAGAGAAATTTGTAACAATTTCTCCTTTTCCCACGTTTTTTAGCTCGCCTATTCGAAGAAATAGGGGAGCTTATGTTATCACCCCGGCATCCGCGTTGCCAGCTTGGTCAAACCTTTGCGTGCAAGGCTTTTTCTCAGACACTGTGTATGCTGTTGCTTTGAAACTTCACCCACTTATTCAGGGTCATTAGGGGACCTTGTATGTCAAGTCCCATAACTCTGGAATGGATTTTGACTGAATTGTGCCCCTTTTTAGCTCGCCTATTCGAAGAAATAGGGGAGCTTATGTTATCACCCCGGCGTTGGCGTCCTCGTTGCCAGCTTGGTCAAACCTTTGCATGCAAGGCTTTTTCTCAGACACTGTGTATGCTGTTGCTTTGAAACTTCACCCACTTATTCAGGGTCATTAGGGGACCTTGTATGTCAAGTCCCATAACTCTGGAATGGATTTTGACTGAATTGTGCCCCTTTTTAGCTTGCCTATTCGAAGAAATAGGGGAGCTTATGTTATCACGTCTGCGTTGGTGTTGGCGTTGGCGTCCGCGTTGCCAGCTTGGTCAAACCTTTGCGTGCAAGGCTTTTTCTCAGACACTGTGTATGCTGTTGCTTTGAAACTTCCCCCACTTATTCAGGGTCATTAGGGGACCTTGTATGTCAAGTCCCATAACTCTGGAATGGATTTTGACTGAATTGTGCCCCTTTTTGGACTTAGAATTTTGGTCAAACCTTTGCGTGCAAGGTCTTTTCTCAGATACTGTGTATGCTGTTGCTTTGATACTTCACACACTTATTCAGGGTCATTAGGGGACCTTGTATGTCAAGTCCCATAACTCTGGAATGGATTTTGACTGAATTGTGCCCCTTTTTGGACTTAGAACTTTGGTCAAACCTTTGCATACAAGGCCTTTTCTCAGGCACTGTGTATGCTGTTGCTTTGAAACTTCACACACTTATTCGGGGTCATTAGGTGACCCTGTATGTCAAGTCCCATAACTCTGGAATGGATTTTGATTGAATTGTGCCCCTTTTTGGACTTAAAGTTTTGGTCAAACCTTTGCATGCAAAGTATTTTCTCAGACACTGTGTAAGCTGTTGGTTTGAAACTTCACACACTTATTCAGGGTCATAATATGACCCTGTATGTCAAGTCTCATAATTCTGGAGTGATTTTGATGGAATTGTGCTCCTTTTTGGACTTAGAATTTTTGTCAAACCTTTGCGTGCAAGGCCTCTCTTCAGACAGTGTATGCTGTTCGTTTGAAACTTCACACACTTATTCAAGGTCTTTAGATGACCTTGTATGTCAAGTCCCATAACTCTGGAATGAATTTTGACTGAATTGTGCCCCTTTTTGGACTTAGAATTTTGGTCAAACCTTTGTGTGCAAGGACTTTTCTCAGACACTGTGTTAGCTGTTGCTTTGAAACTTCACACACTTATTCGGGGTCATTATACCTAATGCTATAACTGTTCTGAAGTAGGCCCTGATAGACGATGGCCCTGATAGGCGAGCTATATTGTCCTCCGACAACTCTTGTTTTTAAATGTCATATGCTATATAGGTTCCAAAAGTTGTGGTATAAGGTAAAGGGCTAGCCGACCCTTTAAATATCATATCTTATTGTTAAAAAAATACTCGCTTCAGAATATAAGTATTCAAATACAAGAAACATACATCTATTAATGGTCATTTATTTTTTAGGAATGTTATTGTAACATATGATATTTAACCCTTTTCCACATAAAAATATACAGCAGATGACTTTGAAAGCATAGTGACAAAGATAAAGATAGCTTTTTAACAGCTTTTTGTTAAATAAAGTTGAAAACAGTGTGGCCAAAGGAGAAATTGCTCATCGTGAGCAGTTATATCTTTGGCCACAATGTTTTCAAATTCACAAGTCGTCTGCTGCTATTGCGCTTAATGACCATATATTTACAGGTATGTTATGGTATGATCTATGGTATTGGACCTAGAGCACTCGGAGAACAGCTTGAGGTAGATGAAAATGATGCAGCAGCATTCATTGAAACTTTCAAGGCAAAATATCCTGGTAAAACCCTAAAATCACCGATCTTTCTTTTTATTTACTGTAATGCAAGATTTCTCTCATTTAATGTAACACTTGATATTCCGTATTTTGAAAACTTTGTTATCATGGACCCTTTAACCCTTTCCAACAAAAAACGAATCTGCAGCAGACGACATCTAAAACATCTAGGCAAAAAAATGAAAAATCTCTATAAATGAAAGTATAAGCATTGGATAGAGTTTAAAACATTGTGGCAAAAAGTGAAATTGCTTAATATGAGCAATTTCGCCTTTTACCAGAATGTTTTCAGAAGTTGTCTGCTGCACGCGTGTCAATATACGTCTGTACATGTCAGTGGGAAAGGGTTAAGAGAGAGTTTCCCGGATTTTAATCCTGTTTGCGCATGTCATTGTAGGATGCACTTGTACAAGGCAAATTTCCTCCCAGGTATCATGCGTCCTCCAAATTTGAGTTAATTGATTGATTGGGGCTTAACGCCGTTTTCAACAATTTATAGTCATATCACTGCGGTCAGTTCACCTACTCATTTGTTTCCTAGCTTTCTCACACTAGTACTCCACACAGCACACTTTCCACGCAACTGGCTGCTTTTCCACATAGACTGTTAGCCCTTTGGCGAAAGACAAATGACACTTGTCACAGTGACATTTGTCAAATGTTAGAAAAAATGTTGGCTAAGCTGGGATTCAAACTCACAAGCCCTGGATTGACAGCCCACGTAGCTACCGTCTGAGCTACCAAAATTTAAGATATCAGAGAACAAAAGTAGAATTGAACAAATGAACTAGATATACATTAGAATTTCTGAGAATAAAGATACACACGATATTTGAAATCTTTGCAGCAGATGACTTTTGAAAATATTGTATTTAGAACATTGATCAATATGGACAATTTCTATTTATCTCCACATTGATTCTCAACTTTGCATCATTGGCCGAATTGCTGTAGCAATTCCGGTCTATAGATTGGCGATGTCCGTCCGTCTCTCTGTCTGTCTGTCTGTCTGTCTGTCTGTCCGTCAACATTTTGGTTAAAGTTTCAGGTTGAGGCAAAATCTCAGCACTGGAAAGGTGTTACAAACTTGAAACTTTGCCTGAAGGTTACCAGTAACAAGTTCTATTGATTTCTATGGTTACTTTGACCTTGACCTTGGTTTGTTGATTTTCAAGGTCAAATTGCCGACAATCTGGCCTTACCGTCTTCAGCGGTTTCTTGTTTTCTTGATGTGACAACTTTTCCTTTATGATTTATTAACTCGGAGACCCTTTAAGACGTATCCGTTCAGTGGTTTAACCTTTTCCCACATACAGCAAATCTGCAACAGACGACTTTGAAAATGTCTACTCTAGAATATGGAAATTCTCTTTAATTGTAGGTGTAATTACTGAAAGAAGTTGAAAACAGTGTGGCAATAGGAGAAATTGCTCGTTTTGAGCATTTTCTCCTTTTGTCACAATGTTTTCAAAAGTCGTCTGCTGCAGATACGTCAAAATGCATTTATATATGGGGAAGGGTTAAAGAAGATATTTATCTTTGTAATTATAATTGAAAAAAGAAAAAAATTCTAATCCTAAATTTGTTAAAGGTATGAGGAAATATTTGAGAAAGACTGTTGAACTTTGCCGTGAAAAAGGTTATGTACAGACAATGGTCGGAAGGAAGAGGTATCTACCTTCAATTACCAGTACCAACCCACATAGTCGTGGGCAGGCTGAGAGACAAGCTGTAAACACAACAGTCCAGGGATCTGCTGCTGATTTGGTGAAAAGAGCCATGATAAACATTGATAAAAGTCTAGAGCGGAAATACCCCCTGTCTCAATATGCCCATAGATTAAAGTTGCCAGGTAAATTAATCAACTATGGTTTTAGACTGTGTGAAATCCCTGCTCTCTTGAGCAAGTCACATTTCGTAGACAGAGGTCCAAATAAGAAGGGGTATTCAGCTCTTTTTCCCACAATTTCTCTCTTATTATTATAGTGAACCCTATGTTGTGGGAACTTAAAAGAATCGTCTCACTAAGCGACCAGTAATTATTCTTTTGGGCACTTATTTTAATTTTAATTACAAAAATACCCCAAACCCACCAAATAAAAATAGCTGGTCGTTCCTCTCGCCACAAACAGCCCAAAGGTAGATTTCCATATTTCTCTAAATTGTATTTCTTTATCTTCACTCGCTAGTAAAGTCAGTACCCTATAGCTCTTAGTAAAACTTGGCATGTAAAATATAGTGTTACCATACACTCTCCTCTTATAATTTTTAGCTCACCAGAGCACGAAGTGTTAATGTGAGTTTTTGTGATTGCATTTTGTCCGTCATTTGTCGTTCGTCGTCAATATTTGCTTGTTAACACTCTAGAGGCAACATTTTGCATCCAATCTTCATGAAAGTATATCAGAACATATATGTCCATCAAATCTAGGCCAAGTTCGAAACTTAGTCATGTTGGGTCAAAAACTAGGTCACTAGGCCAAATTTAATGAAAATCTTGTTAACACTCTGGAAGCTGCATTGTTGGCTTGAGCATGTTGAAACTTTGTCAGAATGTTTGTCTTAGTGATATGTAGGCCAAGTTAGAATATGGGTCAGGTCATGTCAACATATAGGTCACTAGCCCAAATTGTAGAACAATCTAGTTAACACGATAGAGATCGCATTTTTGACTTGAGCAGCTTGAAATTTTGTCAGAAAGTTTGTCTTGATGATATTGCCATTGGCGCTGAAAGAGTTAAGTCTTAAATAGCCCATTCTCAGGTGAGCGATTCCAGGGCCTCATGGCCCTCTTGTTTCATTATGGCTTTCCGATCATTTTCTTTAGATTGCGAGCATTTGTTATATATTTAGTGGGTAGTACTGTTAATACACGATACAAGACAAGTTTGAATTTGGATGCCTTTGGATTATCCTAAGCAGACAAATTGCCATTGGACTTTCGAAACGTTATTTGTTTTGTAGTTGCGGCATATTTTATTTGCAATGCATGTAGATATTTGGTGAGTGAATTTGAGAATTGTGAGAAGATATAAGTCAAGTTTGAATTTTCTTTTCCTCTGATTATACTAATAGAATTATAGATTGCGTAATTTTAGATTCGACTGCCAGCATTTTATTTTGTAATGACACTTTTCTAGTTTATGTCTTATGCACATACTTAGTATTGTAAAATAGATTATATTGACTTGTAAACAAGATTAAGAACGGAAAACATTTATGTGTCAGAGGCCTGAATAAGGAATTAACAGGAGTCTTTGGCCAAGAACATCTCTCTTCATACTCAATAAAACCCTATGTTGTGGTTCCCAAAAGAATCGCCTCACTTAGATGATTCTTTTGAGTACCTACAACATAGGGTTTAGGGGCATAATGAAAATTTAAGAACTTGAAAAACGCTTTTTTATCTGATGTGTTTCAGGAAAGCATCCAGCCAGACAGAAATCCACTCCAGAAGGAGCCTACTTTGTACTGCAGCTTCACGACGAACTGATTTATGAAGTGAACCAAGCTCATGTTAAAGACGTTGCTCTGATTGTGAAAAACTGCATGGAAAACGCCATGGTATTACCTGTCAAAATGCCAGTCAAAGTCAAAGTGGGTCCTAGTTGGGGGACCCTCGAGGAATTGGATCCCTGACGTTGCCTTATAAGATTGAGCCATGCTCAAAGATAACCAACCTCAAGCTATTTGCTACCATTGAAGATATCGATCAGTAGCAAGATACTTCTGATGATCATAGTAAGCTTGGATTTTGGAAAGAATGGATGTGCAGACTTATCTTTGTCTACATTTGTTAAGAATCCATGGTTAGAGTCGGGGATTTGGAGCCGGGTGTCCCAGGTTCGATCCTCAGTTGCGGTGGAGTGCGCTTGATCAAGGAACATATCCTAGCCTGGTACTGGTTTGTTTACCCAGGGATCATGAATAGGTGAACTGTTGCTGTGATATAACTGAAATAATGTTAAAATCGGCATAAAACACCCAACAAAAGAAATTATCTATATTTGTTACAAACTCCAAAAGGTGACTGTCCTTGAGCATTGCTTAAGTTTACCCAATGTTGATACTTAAGATTTTATCTATAAAAGGTCCTCATCCACATACAAACATTGAAGACTGAAACAAGCCTGCACCATCACACGGCAGTGTCATCCATTGTCCATCTTCCTTTGATATACATTGCATCCCTTGATATGACTTTGGACCATAATTTAGATGTTGTACCAATGTATATTCACATCGTTCCTAAAAGAGAAGGCTGCAATTTTACCATTGACCTGACGTGACACATGTTCTTTTGAAAGGTCATACCAACAACTTGTTAGTAATGGCTCCCTCTTTGGCACCCAGTGATAACTGGACCAGTAGTACTAGTAACCTACCTAGGAAATGCCTTGATATAACTTTTAACTTGTTGAAAGCGGCGTAAACAGCAACTAATCAATCAATGATCTGTTGAAAAGGTATTGATCTATAGTCTGAATTATTTTATTTGGTTAACTGTCAGCTGTTTACATAATGGCGTAATTTTAAGCCACTTCCTATTGGCGTTTTGCCCTCACTGGTATCAATGTATTCATCTTGGCAAAGAGCAGCAATGGGGAAAACGTATTTCTTTTGAAAGATTCCGTTGGTCTAGACTGGACTTTAACCAGGGACCTTACAATCCTGATATTCATATATTATATGGTGTGATTTGACCATATATTATTTGTTTAAGTAGCTTGGTTTTGTCGTATTTGAAAATGTTTTAGATGAACTGCAGCAGAAAAAATACAATGGTTCATATAAAACGGATTTGAACATTAAATGGAGAGAGATACAAACAGCATGTGTTCCATGTTTTGAAAATTACAAATTGGACATAGAAGTTATCCAAATATTAATTAACACTTTCCCACATACAATAAATATGCAGCAGATGACTTTGAAAACATATTGACAAAAACCTGAAAATTTCCATAAAAAATAGCTTAAATAAAGTTGAACACATTGTTGCCAATGGAGAAATTGCTCATCATGAGCAATTTCACCTTGGGCCACAATGTTTTCAAAATTTGTCTGCTGCTATTCCGTCAAAATCCGTCTGCAGATGGGAAATGGCTAATTAAGTGTTACAAGCAGTTTCATTGGAGGGATATTATCGACTTACACACATCAAGTGAAAGTTGTCTGTAAAATATAGTTACATATTTATATGAAAATCTTTTTCGTCAATGTTTAAAATGAAATGATATGATTATGTTTCTGACATACATGTACATCTGAAGTTGTTTTTTCTTGTTACATTTTTTTAAACACAGTACAGAGTTTCCAATTAATTATGTTGTGATCCAATTGTTTGAATTGAATTACATATACCGTCGTTTAAACAGTATTACAATGAAATATCATATTTTTGTAACATGTTTTACATTTTCATTGTTAAGTTTGATAACAATAATGTAATTGAATTTAAAGTGTTATAGCCTAGTTGTTTGTTTTGTTTTTGTGTGGCTCTCCCGAGTTCGAAGGGTGAAATGTGTACTTCGAGATTATCCCATTGCCGACGTTACGTCTTTTATGCATTATCCCTATTTCCTTCCAATGTTCTTGATGGTGCTTGTCAAAGACGAAGTGCAGTATGAATGATGAAGGCCACATTCAATAGTTATTTAATGTTTATTTCGGTAACAGTCAACATAAATTGTTTAGAGAAGACGCATATAATGTTACCTGATGTGGAGACAGATGACGCAGGAACTGTTGTCCGATTGCGAGACAGATGACGCAGGAACTGTTGCCCGATGGTGAGACAGATGACGCATGAACTATTGACAGATGACGCATGAACTGTTGTCCGATGGTGAGACAGATGACGCATGAACGGTTGTCCGATGGTGAGCCAGATGACGCATGAACTGTTGTCCGATGGTGAGACAGATGACGCATGAACTGTTGTATGATGGTGAGACAGATGACGCATACACTGTTGTCCGATGGTGAGACAGATGACGCATGAACTGTTGACCGATGGTGAAACAGATGACGCATAGACTTGTCCGATGGTGAGACAGATGACGCATGCACTGTTGTCTGATGGTGAGACAGATGACGCATACACTGTTGTCCGATGGTGAGACAGATGACGCATGAACTGTTGACCGATGGTGAAACAGATGACGCATAGACTTGTCCGATGGTGAGACAGATGACGCATGAACTGTTGTCTGATGGTGAGACAGATGACGCATAAACTGTTGTCCGATGGTGAGACAGATGACGCATAAACTGTTGTTCGATGATTAGACAGATGACGCATGGACTGTTTTCCGATGGTGAGACAGATGACGCATGAACTGTTGTCCGATGGTGAAACAGATGACGCATATACTGTTGTCCGATGGTGAGACAGATGACGCATGGACTGTTAACCGATGGTGAAACAGATGACGCATAGACTGTTGTCCGATGGTTTGACAGATGATGCATGAACTGTTGTCCGATGGTGAAACAGATGACGCATGGACTGTTGTCCGATGGTGAAACAGATGACGCTTGGACTGTTGTCCGATGGTGAAACAGATGACGCATGGACTGTTGTCCGATGGTGAAACAGATGACGCATGGACTGTTAACCGATGGTGAGACAGATGACGCACGAACTGTTGTCCGATGGTGAGACGGATGACGCATGAACTGTTGACCGATGTCAATAGGCCGAGGACAACAGTTAAGAATGGTAATCTCAACACCAGGGGAAAACATTTTTGTGAAAGTTACCCAAATAGCCCTGAAATAAATTATATTTCCTAAACAAATGCCGATTTAAGCGAAGTGTTAAGAAATACATGTAGTTCGATTTGAAGTCTTCGTTATTTAAGTTTAACTTATACATATTAAAGGGGAAAGGGTTAAACCATAGAAAACAGACATGCGAAGTTTTTGTACTTAGGCCCAAATGCCATACTTGTACTGTTGGTTCGCTAAATAGCGAAAAGGGAATATCTTGATCGGACTGCGCTGTTTCACAGTCTGTTCTGAACATTAGTTGATTGCAAAGTCCTTACGGATATCGTATAGCTAGACCCAATTCCTGATGTTTCGTCTATGAGCAACAGGAATTATAGTTATTTCGGTATATATTATAAAAGGCAAATGATTAATCCTTCACATCCATCTCCTGCGAATACTCACTTGACCTAACATATATTTCCGTGCGTAAACTATGAAAATGCTTTTTATCTAAATGCCTAATTTAGCTTTACATATTTATAATGAGTGAGTACTGGTGAATATTGTGGCGCATTATTCTTGTGTTTGCTTGGTTGTTCGTTGGAATGAAGCAGACTGTTTTCAGATTTACAAGTACTATGTAACATAACATTGAGTGAAACGATCATAACTTACCACCCGATGTCATCCGAATTAATAATATGTATACTTTCATCAAGACTTGATAAAAAACTGAATTTCCTCAGAATTGTTATTACTATATTTACTTATAAACGATAATTCGTATGGTTTGCTTGAATGTAGTCATGATCGCACCAAAGTAGAATTTTGCAGGACTTACCACTTGTCATTTTTAATTTTGGGACAAGCAACGTGGCAAAGAATCACGTACACGGTTGTACCAAAGCTTGTATGAATAACATGAGCTCTCTAGTTTGTTAAGTTCTAAAGAGTCTTGATGAACCTATACAACTTGTGTAAAGATTAAGTGTCAGTGTTATGTCGTAGATCTTATATAAGAAATCAAGCAAAGTGCTTTGCATGTTTTCCAAATAAATTACATTGGGGAGAAAAAAAAAAAATGTTTCGTTAATGTAAATAATATATTTTGTGTTAGATAACATGATTTAAGATGTTGTTTTTAATCATAAGTCTTGTTAAACGAAAGAATTTATTTTTTTAAACTATTTACCACAAGAGAGAAAGTTGCTATCTAGTGTCATTGTTTTGATTATCAACTAGGTCTAGAGTAGAAACAGCCCATGCACTTTACTATTTAAGAGAAACATGCGGATGGTACTTTTTATTAGCGCCTGCTGCATGTCGAATCAGGGACAAGTAAATAATCGTAAATATTACGAAATTGAATACCCATTGGCTGATTTGTGACCAAAATACTGTTTGCTTATAGCAATATTGACAGCTTAAGACCGGGTTTCAGAACCACATGTATATTCTGAAATTGAAAGTAAAATTGACTTCGGGATAAGAGTGACCTTTGATTTGACGTCAAAGCTCCAGAAAAGGAAGGTAAACATGCGATTTTTTGGTAGTTTTAAGAATGAACGTTATTTGAATCACGATTTCTGGATAATTTGGAATGTTGGGAAGGGGCCATAGCCCAAAACGCTATAATGGTCGCGTTATGAAAATGAATAATTCCATCTGACGTACTGTGTGGACAAGACTAGGGGACGTAATCGGTACGTAGTTTTTAAATGTTCATAGACGAGTTGTCCTACTTGCTTCATCGATCTTCTGGGTCCGGAATAATTATTTCCTCGGAAATTAATTGTCCTATGCTCATATGATGATAATGCTAACAGCATCGAAACATTGCTTTAACCCTTACTTGAATAGTGAGCGAGTTCTCCTTTTGCCACAGTTTTTTCAACTCTATTCCATAATTATACTTTCATTTATGGAGATTTTCCATATTTATATATCCGAATTATTTCAGAGTAATCTGTTTCAGATTTGTTGGATGTGGAACAATTTATTTTATTTATTTATTGGGGTTTTACGCCGCTTTCAACAATATTTCAGTTATATCACGGCGACAGTTCACTTATTCATGATCCCTCGGTAAACAAACCAGTACTAGGCTAGAAAATGTGCCTTGCCCAAGGGCACTCCACCATGACCGTAGTGCCGCGACTGGGGATCGAACCCGGGACGGATGTGGAACAAGATTACATTGCTGCGTTATTAGTAGTTTCGTTAGCCAAGTATAATGGAGTTGTTTTTCTTTCAAATTAATTATGCAAAAACAGATTGTACGTTGCAATGCGGGTAACTTACACGAAATTGTATTTTAACTCATTCAGCGCCAAAGGCAATATTGAGCTTTTTGCAAACAATACAGATTCAGGTGAGTCAGCTCGTAACGAGCTGTCTCACCTGAAATCTGCATTGTTTGGCTGTGAGTTATAAAGACATTCCAAAAATCCTAGAACATGAAAATAGAGTCATCCGAGTTTGAACATGGAAGAGTCTACTTTAAACAATTCGGCGCTGAAAGGGTTAACCCTTTCCCTCATATAGACGCTTTCTGACGCTTCTGCAGCAGACGGCTTTTTGAAAACATAGTGACAAAAGAAGAAGTTGCTCAAAACGAGCAATTTCTCCTTTTGCCACAATGTTTTCCACTTTTAGTCATAGATTATCCATTCAATTATAGAGATTTTCCATTTTTTGACAAAATATGTTCAAAGTCGTCTGCTACAGAATTGTCGTATGAGGGAAAGGGTTAATGGCGCACGTGTTAATGCCGTCCTTATATATAAGTATATGGGGTACACTTGATACGTTTATATTTGTTTTGTATTGGGGCTACTTATGTTTATTTGTATACTGTCTGACAATGGATGCTCATGGGCATGTTGCCAACTTCATTTCTCAATAAACTTGTAAAACTAGCCCTAGGACTTTTAACCGAATTGCAAAACAAGCTTTCAGCTTATACAATTATTAATCACGCCTAGATGTCTGCTTCCTGGAGACTTAACCAGTACTTGTGCCATTTGTGTGGAAAAAAATCCACACAAAGGCAGAACCCGCTCATCACGGGATTCGAACCCGGGAACTTTGGTATGAGAGAGACCGACGTCCTACCTCTGCGCCACCGTCTTCCACCGAGCAGTTCCGATTGACACATCTGGCTAAAATCAAGCCGATGACCTGTACTCTCTCTCGTTTTCACCCGGATTCAACCTTCCGTTGACACGGTCATTTTTCACTTATTGCAAATCGTCCGGGTTTATCAGGTTTTATAAATACGCTTGTCTTTGATGATAGCTATAACTGTCCGGTTCAAGATATCAAGTGCATCAGTCTTCGAATTGTCGACATTGTGATGAATTCACCGTTCGCCGGATAGGCAAATACGTGTTTTGTTTGTTCCGCCTCGATGGTGTAGTGGTAGAGTGTCCGCCTCAAGTGCGGGAGGTCACGGGTTAGATCCCCGATAGGGTCATACCAAATACTTTAAAAAGGGTAGTAATGGATGCACTCCTTGGCCCTCAGGGTAGTGGGGTTATCATAACGACTGACTAGCTGGTATCAGGATAAATGAATCAGTTGAACTTACCCAGGAGACGCCGTGATAGAACTATATTGTTGTGTAAAGCGGCGTAAGACACCAAACAATCAATTGTTCTCTATGTAAAACCAGGATTCACTTTCACTAAGTGAGCACGAATAGTGATATGTTCATGAGTGATACATCACTGTTGAATCAGTATGACTACCAGGATTTAAGCGACTGTTATTTCTCAAAGGTCCACTGAAAAGCTTTAAAGCGACTGAATTCCAGATGGCACGAAAAAAAAAAAAAAAAAAAAAAAAAATCGAATTCGCCCTAAATGTTATTCTTTATGTTATCCAAGTAAAACCAGGGTTAGAAAATGTATCAATAAAGTGAACTTGAGTCGTTTTCAATTGTTCCAATGAAAGGGTTTTCTATTAAAAAATACTTACCCCGTTACTGACAGGGTAGAATTTGCGATGGAAAAAGTATCGAAAACAAGAAAATCTCACCTATTATAGTAGTATGTAATATGTCAGTTATCATATTTTAATGCCCCAAATACAAAAATAACACTTATTTTCTTAAAATTTGATTTTTTTTCGACAGTTGGGTATCTGGAGTTCAGTCGCTTTAAGTACGCACTCATCTGCTCATATTAGCAATTTCTCATTTTTCTACAAATTTTACAACGACATGTTTATTTAATAATTTTACTTTTATTAATAAAGATATTTTTTCATTTCACGTTGATGCTTTTAACTCTTTCAGCGCCAAAGGCAATATTGATGTTTTTTACAAACAATACTGATTCAGGTGAGTCAGCTCGTAACGAGCTGTCTCACCTGAAATCAGCATTGTTTACCTTTTCGTTATCAAAATAGTCCAAACTTTTATTACATGAGAAATGAAGACGCCCGATTTTGAACATGGAAGAGTCTACTTTAAACAATTCGGCGCTGAAAGAGTTAAAGTCGTCCGCTGTCGATTCAAAAGGTTAACTGTTTCTGAACTCTAACATTTGATCATCGAGTTGTATTGCGTCACACGATACTTGTCATTCAGAGGTATGCGAACCAATGCAGACACGGATCATACTGCAAACTGTGTCTTCCATGCCAGTCGTCTACTCGCACAAGCAATCTTTTGTGTCTGCATTATTGGTTAGGGTTTAATCTCGGGGTTTTCCCAGTCATATCACGGCGGCCAGTTCACCTACCCAAGTGTTTACTGCCTTTCTCACACAAATACTTCACACAACGGTCTTTCTACGTAACTGGATGAATATCCACATAGACTATTAGCCCATTGGTGGAAAACGAATGCAGCTTTTCGCATTTAATTTTTACAAACGTCAGAAAGAATGTTGGCCGTGCTGGGGTTCGAACCCACCAACGCCTGGATTGGTAGCCCGCGTCACTATCAGGGCTCGGCTGTAGTGTCTGTGTTACGATTATGACAAGTATACAATTCGATGATAATTGCCGTTTATTTCAAAACATTCAAATGTCGACTTTCACAAGGCATGTCTTATTTGACGTTTGACCCCTTTCCCACATACATCAAATCTGCAGCAGACGACTTTGTAAACATGGTGAGTAAAACCTGAAAAATATGTATAAAAGATAGCTTAATTGATAACGAGATGAAAACATTGTGGCCAAAGGGGAAATTGCTCATCATGAGCAATTTCATATTTGGCCACAAACGTTTTCAAAAGCCGTCTGCTGCTATCGCGTCAAAATACGTCTGCAGGTGAGAAAGGGTTAATTAACATGGTTTAGATGTCAACTTGGTGCGCTGTGTAATTTTGACACTGAAATGTTATATGATTTACGAGTAGAAACATGGATCCGGGGTAGATAACATCAGACTTATGTATCTGTGGTTATCAGCACGTGGAATGATTTCTGCATGTCGGAAATGATTCGATTTAACTCCATACAAACCTCAGTTCGTATTGAAACATGGGGGATTTACCGCTGTCTGGAAACGAGCCAATATATATCCTTCTTAATAATTCAAACACCCACGAAGGACTAGTAAATTTGAAATGAGTCGCATCGTGTTAACCGGAGCGCAAGTCACCACCCTGAATTGACTTAACAGAAAAAAAAATGTGTTTTTTTAGAGTGAAACGAATGAGGCTACAATTCTAGTGTTTTGTCAGTATGTTCACCAATGGCTCCTTCGTAATGTAGGCAGACACTGAATACCCTGGTCAGGATGTGCGTACGCACGGACTAAACCCTTTCAGAACCAATTGCAGTATTGAGGGATTTTGCAAACAATGCAGATTCATGTGAAGAACTTTAACATTAGAAATATACATGGTTTGCAAAATTACAAAATTCTCTACTACAGAAGAAAATTGTGCCGCCCGATTTTGAACAGGGACTAGTCTACTTTATGAAATGCGGCACTGGAAGAGTTCAGAGAATCTTCAATATTCGTAGATTTAACTCTTTTCAGCGTCGAATTGTTTAAAGTTGACTCTTCCATTTTTAAAATTGGGCGTGTGTCAATTTCTCTTGTAATAGAGGTTTTGAATATTTTTATAACTAAAACGCAAACAATGCTGATTTCAGGTGAGACAGCTCGTTACGAGCTGAATCTGCATTGTTTGCGTAAAAACCTCAAAATATTGCCTTTGGCGCTGAAAGATCTAACGCGATCCCTGTTTATCTGACACGACTCAGATATTAAGATTTACGAATATCTGTTGGAAAGTTGTGTCGTAATTGAAATTGTTGTGATAAGTTAATATGACGAAAACCAGCTCCAATTTTTTGATAAATGTGGTGTGTTCATAAAATGTTCGAAATAAGTGTTGTAAATTCCATCTTATCCACGGCAATTCGCTATGGTTGAAGTAGTGATGTCGTGTAATTACTCGAATAATATTTATGTGTTAAAAAAAAACAACGCCAACGAAATATTAAAAGACATAGCTCAAAATGATCAAAGTTCTCATTTTACTCACATGTTTTTTTATATATCCCGTTTCTTTATATAAGTGTTAAATAAAATGTATTTAAACAAAACAGAATTCATTTCAGCAAATCATATAAATCGTGGAACGGACTTTGATCGAACAAAAGCTTTCAGAGTGATCGTAAAAAAGTAATGATTGATTTGATCACTTTTTTGTTTTTATTTTCTTTGAAAGTGAAAGTAGAGAATGTTAAACACCGGTTTTGTCCGTGCCCGATTTGGTCCCAAATGACCTTAACCATTTTCGGCTGGTGAATTCTTTCTTATCCATGGCAATCCGCTATGGTTGAACGTGTGTTGTCGTGTAATTACTCTGTGAATATTTATGTTTTAAAAAAATCAACGCCAACGAAATATTAAAAGACCTAGCTCAAAATGATCAAGTTCTCATTTTACTCACATTTTTTTAATAGCCCGTTTCTTTGTATTTAAGTGTTAAATAAAATGTATTAAACAAAACAAAATTAATTCAAGCCAATTAAATCGTGGAACGGACTTTGATCGAATGATTGATTGTTTGGGGTTTAACGCCGTTTTTAACAATTTCTCAGTTATATCACGACGGCCGGTTCACCTACTCATCGCATTTCCTGGTTTTCTCACACCAGTACTCCACACAACAATCTTCCCAAGCAAGGACTTTGATCGAACAAAAGCGTTCAGAGTGAGCGTAAAAGAGCAATGATTGATTTGATCACTTTTATTATTTTTACCTTGTTTGAAAGTGAAAGTAGAGAATGCTAAACACCGGTTTTGTCCGGGCCAGATTTGGTCCAAAATGACGTCAACCATTTTCGGCTGGTGAATTCTGTCTTGCATAATGCATGCCCCCCCCCCCCCCCCCCCCCCCCCCATTTTCTTTGGATTGATTTAAAGCTTAAATGTAACTCTGTTCAATGGTATGTGGTGTTCTACATGAGAAACGCGTAGAAAGTGTGACAATTGAGGACTGAAACTGGTCGATTTACATGGAAACAAAGAAGGAATATATTTGGTGTATTGTTACCTATAGGCGTTTCCACGCCAAGTTTTCCCTTCCCAAGCTGCGTTCCATACAAAATACAAGTACCACTATGTGCAGTATCACGGTATTCTTTATTACTTTGTGGATGTCGATCGGATCAAACATCTTAAGGTGCAAACGACAATAAATCCCGAGATAAACAAACAACTCTGTCAGGTGAGTCCAGCCATCAGACCACTGAGCGTAAGTGATTCTTCCGATGTCTTCTTTTACGACATCAAAAGTGAAGATTTGTTCGTCTCGTTATAATTTTACGACATACTGTGTAAGCCATGTCACTGAAAAAACGGCCCTCGTAGGGTTTGGAAGCCATTGCTAAATAGTATTGCAATACGTTCTGGGTATGAGTGGTATTTAGTGACAACCGCTCTCTCTAGACTTCAAGTATGCTTAAATGACACTAGTATGAGAAAGGAAAACTCTTTTTTTATTATTGCGTACAGGCTCAGATGTCTTGATCATCGCAGACCGCAAAAAAAAAAAAAAGTTCGGCTTGCGTGCGACATGGTTTCGATGCAAGACTATGTTAAACAAGCGTAGCACCATGTTATAACACGATGTAGTTGCGACAGTGTCGCTTTCAACGATCGAAATGAAGCACTAATCTGTGCAAATGAAGTGTCGTAAAGCGATGCGAACAATCTCGTCGGCTTTGATTGCGATCCCAGATAAAGATGATTATTAGCTATCTTTAGAAATGTTCCCAAAGATAAGCATGTTTTAATTTCTTGGACCGTCTTTGTGCTTTTCTCCCGTCTTTTAGCGATAAGAATCGAGCTCTTTTGATATATTAATTAATGAACATAATAATGAGAAAAACACTCTCACTAATGCAAACTTGGCGGAAGTCTTTCAACTGCCATTTTGTGTATTTTTTGTAATAACTGATTTCCTGTCCCGGGTTTCATGCATAGTATTCATGTATTGCATTCCCAAAGCTACGTAGTACAATTTAACAATTTCTCTCTTACCGACGCTTTTAACGCATTTGTAGCAGACGACTTAAGAAAGCATCGTGAGAATTTGAGAAATTGCTCATAATTAAGATTTTCTCCTTTTGCCCAAATATTTTCAACTTTATTCACATTGATTTTCAGAGATTTTTTAAATTTTTGCCGAGAGGATTTTAAAGCCGTCTGCTGTAGATTTGATGTATGTTGAAAAGGATAAATGAAACTTTTTTTCTTTAACATTTCTATTATTAACTGGACCTTGAAACTCAATCGATATCTAAACACGTTCTCAGTGAACAGTCGCTGCCGAGTGCTTGGCGTCCCGGATTCGAACCTAGTCGCTGCGGTTATGGTGGAGTGCCACTGATCAAGGCACATGTTCAAGTCTAGTGCTGGTTTAGTAACACAGGTTTCAGGAATAAGTGAACTGTCGCCGTGATATAACTCGAATATAATGGTAAAGCCTATTAAAACAAACAAACAAATCAGTGAACTGTCGAATTGAAATGATACATGGAATAAACAAAACATAATATACATCAAACATATCTAATACAGACACAAATACCCATATGCACTGTTCATTTAATTTCATGATAAATTTCGTGATTGATAAATATATTTTATTGACTTTAGTATAGTATTTTCGTCATATATGACAGGGGCGTAGTTCCCTTTAGGCACTGTAGGCACGTGCCTACACAGTTTTTCTAAAAATTCCCCAAAATGCAGCCGCGGCGATACAGATCTGCGTAATGTATCGACCAGATCAGCCTGCGCTATCCGCGCAGACTGATCCGGCCGACACATTCCGTCTAAGGAGGGATAGATAGAGTAGTGATTCCTGAAACAGAAACTCCAAAAGAGGCGAAAAGTGTACGCCTGTGTGGCATGCTTAGGCTGATCCGGGTCGATACTTTACGCAGAGTCCACAATGTTGACTTTCTCACGAGACGGCCTACACATTGATTATTGCCAAGCTACGCCCCTGTATGAGACTCAATGCCAACATAAGTACAACAAATATGAAACGAGGGTATACAATTGTTTCACTGTAGTAGGAGATGCATTGACCTACTCGTAAAATACATGCCACCTCACAAGCGATTTAATTTTGACGTTGACATATAATCATAACGCAAGTGTTGTCTTATACTATAACAACTTTCACTACCTGTCACGCAATATACTTGTTATTGTTTTGTTGTTTAAACAAAAGTGTTACTTTAAGGTCTTTTAGCAAAAGCTCCTGGCGGATTTGTGGTTTAAAATTTGTTAATATACTTTTATGAAAAGATCGTATCACGGAAGTATAAGGATTTTTTTCCCGTTGAATATAGAGACGTCCCCAAAAGGCGTGTGTAAGTAAGCCCGCCCATGTACAGTAACCCTTTCCTATTTATATTTTTTTCCGGAATCCGCTGTGGTCGAGTGGTTAGCGTCGGGGATTTCGAAACCGGGTGTCCCGGGTTCAATCCCCAGTCGCGGCATTACGGTCATGGTGGAGTGCCCTTGTGCAAGGCACATTTTCTAGCCTAGTACTGGTTTGTTTACCCAGGGATCATGAATAAGT
The DNA here is from genome assembly GCA_031761405.1 of Serripes groenlandicus. Lineage (NCBI taxonomy): Eukaryota > Metazoa > Mollusca > Bivalvia > Cardiida > Cardiidae > Serripes > Serripes groenlandicus. The sequence goes on along the minus strand of JASEVX010000005.1, from coordinate 53,373,068 downwards.
GAACTGTCGCCGTGATATAAATGAAATATTGTTGAAAGCGGCGTAAAACCCTAATAAATAAATAAATAATTGTTTTTTTTCCAAAAGGTATCGGGCAATGACTATTACCTTTTGGATCACGCCTCCTATACGTGTCTTTTATACATTTTATATAAAGTTGTATATGACAACAATACAATGTTGTGCTTATAAAGAAATTGAACTCAAGAAAATGTTACTGTTCTATTTTCGCAATGCACCATGCAGTTAAAAGACTTCTTAAAGATCGTATGAGCCGTCCCGCGAGAAAGCCAATATATTTGACTCTGCGTAAAGTATCGACCCGGATCAGCCTAAACATGCTGCGCAGGCTTATCCGGATAGACACTTTTCGTCTCCTGTGGATTTTCCGTTTCAGGAATCATTACTCTATACCACTATCCCCCTGAGACGGAATGTGTCGGCCCGGATTACCATTTACGGACTGCGCAGGCTGATCTAGGTCGGTACATTACGCAGAGGCCATAATGTTTGTTTTCTAGGGGGACGGCTCGTATCAAGTTTACAACTGACACAGTGTCAGACACCCACCAATAGTGTAAACCCTTACCTATATACCATAACTTTGCAGCAGACGATTCTGTTATCATTTTGCAAATGTGAAAAATTCTATTGATAAAATTATAATTATTGAGTAGAATTTAAAACATTATAACAAAAAGAGAAATCGCTCGTTTTGGGCAAGTTCTCATTTTATCAAATAGTTTTCAATGGTCGTCTGGTACAGAGGCGTCAGAAGGCGTACGCATGTGAGAAACAGGGGTGAAATAAACCCCGTAATGAATTTCACACATTTGGGCTCCAAATGTCAAATGTAGACAAAAGCAATAATGACGTCCGGTTTCACATTAGATCATCTCACATTTCATTCGGTTACAAGAAAATAGCTCCATGATTAATTATATAATTTGAAATTTTAACCATGGCGTTGAAAAACTTGCCGATAAGAACCGAGATATACCGGAGTGTCGGAGTCGGGTCGATGATAGCAAAATTACTATTCGTGGCGTGAATTCTACTATCCCATCAGGGTTGATTAGGACGCTCGTTGTTTCTCAGACACGTTTATCTCCCCTTGTCAAATCAGATCATGTTCAGAGGGGATAATTTAACAGGGGTGATAACCAGCTATCACATACAATCAACGGATACCTGCTCCCCGGAACCACGGAGCGAATACAACCGGGAAGCAAGTGAAGTTTATAATGACTTTACTAAAACACATGTTTGGTTGCGACCAGATCCAGATCAACTTGCTCAATCAAGCAGTTTGATATAAGTCAGCACTGTTCTCCTAATTCGTGATAGATGGAAGCAATACACATATGACATCTCTGTCGATTTGGATCAGACAGATCTTTATCTATGATTGTTATAAACTATTTTGGATTTATGTTATTGGCCTACTGCTCATATATTGAGAGTGCGATGTTACTAGCTGGTTTGTTGTTTTTGAATGATGTTTTACACCGCTTTCAACATAAGTTTAGTTATATCAGCACCTTACGTAAGTAGATTACTGGTACTACCGGTAAGATTATCCTAGCTTGATTGATTGATGGATCGATTGATTGATTGATGGATTGATTGATGGATTGATGGATGTATTGATGGATTGATGGATTGATTGATGGATTGATGGATGGATTGATGGATGGATTGATTGATGGATTGATGGATTGATGGATGGATTGATGGATGGATGGATTGATTGATTGATTGATTGATTGATTGATGGATTGATGGATGGATTGATGGATGGACGGATTGATGGATCGATTGATGGATGGATTGATGGAATGATTGATGGATTGATGGATGGATTGATTGATGGATTGATTGTTTGTGGTTTAACGCCGTTTTCCAACAATATTTCAGTCATATCACGTCTTCCATTTTACCTACCCATGTGTTTCCTTGATTGTTAATCCTTCCCCTCGTGTAGACACTTTATTACGCCTCCGCAGCAGACGGACTTTTAACAACATAAAGAGCAATTTCTCTTTTTGCCGCAGTGAAGTCATTGAGCCTTTGTTTATATACATTTGTTAGTATTTTATGTAGATGTTTTCAAAGTTGTCTGCTGCAGCTTTATCATTTGTAGGAAATGGTAAACCATTTATTGCATGATTATTGGGTAATCCTTCTATAACATTTATTGATAAGTAGGAAAGAATGTTTACCAATTCCATGGTCCTAGGTTGTGCATGCCGATCTCGGTCAACGTTGTGCAAACATCTTACTTAGGACAAAGAAAATGTTGATAAGTCGAATACGCCAAGATGAGGATTTATATCTGAAAACACACTTTACACCCCAGCCGAGCCCCGGTAGCTCAGTCGGTAGCGACGCGGGCTGTCAATCCAGGGGTTATGAGTTCGAACCCCAGCTCGGCCAATATTCTTTCCGACGTTTGACAAAAGTCACTGTGACAAGCGTCATTCGTCTTCCACCAATGGGCTAACAGTCTATGTGGAAAAACAGGCAGTTTCTTGGAAAGTATATTGTGTGGAGTACTGGTGAGAGAAAACCAGGAAACATATGAATAGGTGAACTGGCCGCCGTCATATGACTGATTTTTTTTTAAACGCCGTTAAACCCCAATCAATCAACACTTTGCACCTAAAAATGTGAACGCTATTTTATTCAGAGAACTTTTAAGGTTATATCTGTTATTAACCCTTTCCCTCATATAGACGCTTTCTGACGCCTCTGCAGCAGATGGCTTTTTGAAAACATAGTGTCAAAAGACGAAATTGCACAAAACGTGCAATTTCTCCTTTTGACACAATGTTTTCTACTTATAGACATAGATTATCCATTCAATTAAAGAGTTTTTCCATTTTTTAACAAAATATGTTCAAAGTCGTCTGCTACAGAATTGTTGTTTGTGGGAAAGGGTTAAACACCAATACATATGAGCCGTTTCACGAGAAAACCAACATTCTGGACTCGGCGTAAATTCTCGACCCGGATCAGCATAAGCATGCCGCGCAGGCTAATCCGGACAGCCACTTTTCGGCTCTTTTGGAACTTCTGTTTCAGGAATCATTATTACTCTATACCTCTCTTTCCCTAGGACGGAATTTGTCGGCTCGGATTATCCTTTACGGATTGCGCAGGCTGATACATTACGCAGAGTCCATAATGTTGGTTTTCTCGTGGAACGGCTCTTATGAACTGACCTTTGTCAACTATATCAGGTTGATTGATTGATTGGTTGGTGTTTTACGCCGCCTTCATCAGTTTTTCAGTTATACCACGGCGTTTCATGGGTAAGTTACCAATTCGTCTAGTCTATTTATCCTGATACCAGCTAGTCAGTCGTCATGCTAACCACGCAACCCTGATAGCCAAAGCCCGTTACATCACGGCGTTTCCTGGGTTAGTTACTAGTACAACTGGTAATTTTTTCTGACACCAGCCAGTCAGTCGTAATGCTTATCCCACATCTCTGAGGACCAAGGATGAAAAGCAATTATCACAAATTTTAAAGTCTTTGGTACGACCCGGCCGGGGAACGAACCCGCACCCGAGGCGGACGCTCTAACACTACACCACATACAACAGGTAGACAGGCAACACTCCAACCTAAAGTATATCGTTCTTAAAAGACTCGAATTTGATTCTGCATTTCATAGATTCAAACAAGCTGGATGCAATGGAGTGGTGTTAAATTGTTGAACCAATACAGTTCTTCGATTCTGAAAGAAAGAAAATGTAGACACTATTTCTGTCGTTCTGTAATTTTACTTTTATACCAGCTTTTGAACGGCATTAAACTCTTAACAAAAACCTTCGTCGGATACCCACGGCTGTTGATACAAGCCGTGGGTATCCAACGATAGACACGAACATAACCTGTAAACAACTGGTTTTCAATAGTTACATACCCCCAACCATTACATGACTATGATATCTGAAAACATTGTGGAGAGACTAATAAAAACAAAATGAAAGCATTCTTTGAATCTTATATTCATCTTTGTTACAAAAAAGCATAAATCCTCCTTTTCAAATTGCATCCCCGTGACTTTACACATCATTTACTTATCCTGCTGTGCATAAGGATTTTAAATGCATATACAAGCCACGTGAATGCAGCGTCCGAAATGACCTAATCAATGTCCAATCCCTTCTATTAGAATGGACAGTATTATTAATTCAATGGTCAGTGTTATCTCCCTATCTCGCCGGCCGATGGCCTATAGCCGAAAGCGACGCCGTCCGGTAGCCATGCTGGCCGCACGAATTACCCGTGAAGATATGACATCGCATTGAGCGATAAGTTATGTGGCAGTCATCGCTCTATAATTAATTGATGATGTTTACTCTTATTCTGTTGAACCTAAATGGAGGACCACCATAACAAACACCATGGAAGGCATATTCAAGGAGGATTTTGTCATCGTCTTTTGTCCAACGCTTATTTATCTTATTACGCAACCAAACATATGGTGTTGGTACTCAAAAGAATATCGTCTCACTAGGAAAATGGCTTGAGTTGTTTCAAATAAATATTTTTAAACTAGACATACGCACCCTAACTAGAAGTATGTTGGCCAATGAAGATCAGGAGAACATTTTATATTCGTGCAGTCTGATCTCGATATGTGCTTATTGACTCATCTGTTAGTTGGTTTCACGAGAAAACCAACATTGTGGACTCTGCGTAAAGTATCGACCCGGATCAGTCTAAGCATGCCGCACAGGCTTACTCGGATAGACACTTTTCGCCTCCTGCGGATTTTCTGTTTCAGGAATCGTTACTCTATACCTCTATCCCCCTGAGACGGAATGTGTCGGCCTGTATCAGTCCCCGCGGACTGCGCAGGCTGATCTGGGTCGATACATTACGCAGAGGCCATAATGTTGGTTTTCTCGCGGGACGGCTCATATTAGGAACGCTTGTTCAAGCCGGTTTGATTATCGTCGCGGTTTTAGCAGGGTTAAGGGTGTAATGTGGTCAAGGATTGGATTCCAGAAACACCTCTCTCCGGCCACACTGACCACCGGTCATACCAGAGTAATAGAAATAATTAGGGTATCAGTGTAACTGGACGGAACCAATCATATTCACGAATAGCTCCTGTCATTACGTGAGCCATAAACGAGTGATAAAAGGGAAATTGGTTGATTAACCCCTTCCCTTATTATAGACGCTTTCTGACGCCTCTGCAGCAGACGGCTTTTTGAAAACATAGTGACAAAAGAAGAAATTGCTCAAAACGAGCAATTTCTCCTTTTGCCGCAATGTTTTCCCACTTTTAGTCATAGGTTATCCATTCAATTATAGAAATTTTCTATTTTTTGACAGCAGACGGCTTTTTGAAAACATAGTGACAAAAGAAGAAATTGCTCAAAAGGTTATCCATTCAATTATAGAAACTTTCTATTTTTTGACAAAATATGTTTAAAGTCGTCTGCTGCAGAATTGTCGTATGAGGGAAAGGTTAACCCGTTCCCTGATTCGGACGATGCTCTCGCCGCATTCTGAAATAGACGGCTTTCGAAAATATTGTGGGAAAAAAGGGTAACCTGAGCAATTTCTCCGTTACCACTACGTTTTCTACTTTGAATTAAATTTGGAATTGTACCAGAAAATAATTATTCATCCGTCAATCGTTAACAATGCAGACTGCGCATGTGATATAGTTATGAGGTAAATGATTTTAAAAGGAGCATTTATTATAGTCTATGTTTGATATTGGATATGCCTCTCTACATGATTAACTTAAAACGCAGTTTCAATATACAAACAACACAGAGCATTGTCAAAAAACATGTATAACTAAACACTTTCAAGGCTGCATTTCTTAAATGGACTTGTCCAGTTTTTGTATTTGGAAGAATCCAAAGACAATATTAGGAATAACAAGATAAAATGAACTGATTGATTGATTGGTATTTACGCCGCTTTCAACAATTCCCCAGTTTTATCACGGCGTTTCCTGTGTAAGTTACCAGTTCTACTGGTACATTTATCCTCATTTTTAAAGTATTTTCAGCAGGCTAGGATTGACTCTTTCCCACATTAAGGCGCTTTCTGACGCAGTATGGCAAAGGGAGAAATCTCTCATAATGTGTCTTTTTGTCAACATGTCTTTAATTCTATACGATAAAGGAGTTCTATATGCATTTATGTCACCATGTTTTTTTAATTCTATACGATAAAGGAGTTCTATATGCATTTATGTCACCATGTTTTTTTAATTCTATACGATAAAGGAGTTCTATATGCATTTATGTCACCATGTTTTTTTAATTCTATACGATAAAGGAGTTCAATATGCATTTATGTCACCATGTTTTTTTTAATTCTATACGATAAAGGAGTTCTATATGCATTTATGTCACCATGTTTTTTTTAATTCTATACGATAAAGGAGTTCTATATGCATTTATGTCACCATGTTTTTTTTAATTCTATACGATAACGGAGTTCTATATGCATTTATGTCACCATGTTTTTTTAATTCTATACGATACAAGGAGTTATATATGCATTTGTAGAGAATTTCCCTTTTTTTCGTCTAGATGTTTTCAAATTCGTCTTCTTTAAATGTGTTATATGTGGGAATGGGTTTAGAGATACATGGTCATAATATATGTATGTCGACATTTAGGAGTTCTACATGCATTCATATAGAATTTCCTTGATTTTGTATAGATATTTCCAAGTCGTCTTCTTCAAATTCGTTGTATGAGGAAAAGGGTTAAAGATGCATGGACGTAAAGATAAGTAGGTCTATATTTTTATTGTCAAAAGATACACCAATACATATGGTACACGTAAGCGTACAATTAACTAGTTCCCACCTACAATACATATGCAGCAGAAGACTTCGAAAACATCTGGTTAAATATATGGATAACCTCTATAAATGAAAGTTTAATCATTGGATATAGTTGAATACATTGCATTCTCATTTTTAACAACACTATAGCAAGATGTCATCTGGTGCAGAGTCGTCAGAATGCGTCTGTATTTGGGAAATAGTTGACACTCTGGTGAGACTGTGCGTATGTATAGGCTCACCAGAACCGTCACTGTACGTAGATGCACCAAGACACCAACCAGCTCGTCACAGCTCTTACGTGTGATATAGACATCTGATCGATTGGCTGTGCTATCATAAATGTTATCTAGCGGCAGAGCGTTCGCCTTGGGGTGCGGGAGGTCGTGGGTTCGATCTCCGATCGGGTCATTTCAAAAACCTTAAAAATTATGGTAATGGCTGCCCCCCTTGCCACTCAGGGTTGCGGGGTAAGTATTTAGACCGATTGACTGGTGTCAGGATAAATGGGCCAGTAGTACTGGTAACTATCCCAGGAAACACTGTGATATAAATGAAACATTGTTGAAATCGACGTAAGAAACGTAACAATCAGTAAATGTTATCACTGATTCTCACGGTGTCTCGGTGGTCATGTTGGATGGAGTGTTCTTTTACAAGGCATATGTACTAGACTTACTAAGAAACGTCAGGCGTCACGAATAAATGAACCGTTTCCGTGAAATATAACTAAAATAAAATATAAATATATCCTAATAAAACAAATATTCTCACGGTGATATTACCGACTTAACCCTTTACCACCTGCATACGAATGTTGACGCACTTCTGATAACATTGTGACAAACGGAGGAATTACTCATTATGAGCAAATGCTCCTGTTGCCACACTGTTCCCAACCCTATCCTATAATTACATTTTACTTTATAGAGAGGTAGCCTAGTTTTGCCTAAATGTTTTCCAACTCGTCTGCTGCATATGTGTTGTATGTGGGAAAGAGTTAACGACACTTGACTTGGAATAGAAATGATAAAAAAGAGGAAAGGTCCCTTTGAAGGGATTGAATAAAGGACAGCGGGAGGGGTTTATGGTCCTTTCATACACGCGATACGCATCTATGTATGTATACCACGTCAGATTCATATAGGAGGTGGTACATGAATGGGAAGGTGAGAGAGAGAGAGGAAAGAGAGATCAAAGCGACAGTGGAAAGTTAGAATACACTTGGTTAACATGGTTTAACCCTTTCCCTCCTATAGACGCTTTCTGACGCCTCTGCAGCAGACGGCTTTTTGAAAACATAGTGACAAAAGAAGAAATTGCTCAAAACGAGCAATTTCTCCTTTTGCCACAATGTTTTCCACTTTTTGTCAGAGGTTATCCATTCAATTATGGAGATTTTCTATGTTTTGACAAAATACATTGAAAGTCGCCTGCTGCAGAATTGTCGTATGAGGGAAAGGGTTAAACCTTTCCCATATGCAGAAGCTTTCTGACGCCTCTGCAGTAGACAGCTTTTTGAAAACAAAGTGACAAAAGAAGAAATTGCACAAAACGTGCAATTTCTCCTTTTGCCACAATGTTTTCCACTTTTTGTCATAGGTTATCCATTCAACTATGGAGGTATGTGTGGATTTGTACAGATTCTACCACTTTTTCGTTTACTTTAATTTTAACACAACCTCATTTTTTTTCCTTATTTTCATACCAATTACTTTAACAATTGAAGTAATGGCTTCCCGTCATTGGCGCCCAGGGTTATTGGGTTAGCGTTGCGACTGACTCGCTGGTGTCAGGATAAGTGGGCTAGTAGAACTACTGGTTAATTACCCAGGAAACGCCGTGATCTAACGGACACATTGTTGAAAGCGGCGTAAGTTACAATATAAACAAAGTTATACTGCATTCAACGGTATCAGATATGCGTGCTTTATCCTTAAATCAGTTCAGTCGAAAAGCTTCGTTACTACAAGGTCAAAAACAGAAGACAACTACTACTGTACTATGTGTTTTTTTGTGTTATGTAATTTAATGAATTTATAAAGACCAATTTCTCTAATTGAGCATAAGATTTTCAGCTTCTATAGACCCATTTGCTAGTGTGCAATGCATCATGTACACGTATCTGACAGGTGCAGATAAATGCAAGAGACAGGGTTAGATACAATGGCGTCCGGCTGCGATACCCTAGCTCTTTCCGAAATGACCCATTGTTTCTTTTACGCGCCAGCGCTCAGTGTAAAGCAACGATCCACGCGAGGTTGCTTGTCCTGCAAAGGATCAGTTCTTGACCTCTAGTTGAGTGGGAGACACCTAAAAGCACCTCAGAAATATCCAGAACCCGGAGGGGATTTGAATCCCAGACCTCTAGATAGACAGTTCAGCGTGTTAAAACAACTAGACCACCAGGCAACTCGCAAATTAAACCATACGACTTACACCCTTTCGATCCATTCTCGAGGTAGTCATTGTAATCGCAATGAAGTACTTAATGGAAGCATATGATTGATTGAGTGACTGTTTGGTGCTTTAAGCCGCTGTCAACAATTCGTCAACAATTCGTCAGTTATATCACGGCTTTTCAAGGGAAGTTACCAGTACTACTGGTCCATTTACCCTGACACCAGCCAGTCAGTCGTAATGCTATATATAACCCCGCAACCCTGATCGTCAAGTAGGGCCGCCATTACTACCATTTTTAAAGTCTATGGTTTGACCCGATTGGAGATCTAACCCGCGACCTCCCGCACCGAGGCGGACGTTCTACTACTACACCACCGAGGCGGACGTTCTACTACTACACCACCGAGGCGGACGTTCTACTACTACACCACCGAGGCGGACGTTCTACCACTACACCACCGAGGCGGACGTTCTACTACTACACCACCGAGGCGGACGTTCTACTACTACACCACCGAGGCGGACGTTCTACTACTACACCACCGAGGCGGACGTTCTACTACTACACCACCGAGGCGGACGTTCTACTACTACACCAACGAGGCGGACGTTCTACTACTACACCACCGAGGCGGTCGTTCTACTACTACACCAACGAGGCGGACGTTCTACTACTACACCACCGAGGCGGTCGTTCTACTACTACACCACCGAGGCGGTCGTTCTACTACTACACCACCGAGGCGGTCGTTCTACTACTACACCACCGAGGCGGACGTTCTACTACTACACCACCGAGGCGGACGTTCTACTACTACACCACCGAGGCGGACGTTCTACTACTACACCACCGAGGCGGTCGTTCTACTACTACACCACCGAGGCGGACGTTTTACTACTACACCAACGAGGCGGACGTTCTACTACTATACCACCGAGGCGGACGTTCTACTACTACACCACCGAGGCGGACGTTCTACTACTACACCACCGAGGCGGACGTTCTACTACTACACCACCGAGGCGGACGTTCTACTACTACACCACCGAGGCGGTCGTTCTACTACTACACCACCGAGGCGGACGTTCTACTACTACACCACCGAGGCGGTCGTTCTACTACTACACCAACGAGGCGGACGTTCTACTACTACACCACCGAGGCGGTCGTTCTACTACTACACCAACGAGGCGGACGTTCTACTACTACACCACCGAGGCGGTCGTTCTACTACTACACCACCGAGGCGGACGTTCTACTACTACACCACCGAGGCGGTCGTTCTACTACTACACCACCGAGGCGGTCGTTCTACTACTACACCACCGAGGCGGTCGTTCTACTACTACACCACCGAGGCGGTCGTTCTACTACTACACCACCGAGGCGGACGTTCTACTACTACACCACCGAGGCGGTCGTTCTACTACTACACCACCGAGGCGGACGTTCTACTACTACACCAGCGAGGCGGTCGGCATCATATGAAGATGATAGGCAAGAATGGTAAACTGTTGTGAGATTTGTATACGAAACTTCGCCACAATATACCGTGTATGCACACATACAGTAGAACAGAATAGAATATATTTTGGACCATTATATTATCTATCTTCCCTGTGTGCATGAATAGCATAGACTGGACTATTTAGACGACTATTATGTTATCTTTTCTATTCCTTTCAATTCAGTTTTCCCCTGACACATGACCGAATATCGCTTGACTCTGTTCTGATACCTCTTTACTGAATTGAAGCTTACCATAATATAGTACAATACAAGTTGATGAATGTATGTAAGGCATATCAGACATATCAATATGGGAAAACAAATCTACGTTATATCTACCACGAACCAAATAGCCATTTGAGCCGTCCCGCGAGAAAACCAACATTATGGACTCTGCGTAAAGTATCGACCCGGATCAGCCTAAGCATGCCGCGCAAGCTAACACGGACAGACACTTTTCGCCTCCTGTGGATTTTCTGTTTCAGGAATCACTACTCTATCTATCCCCCCTTAGACGGAATGTGTCGGCCGGATCAGTCTGCGCGGACAGCGCAGGCTGATCTGGTCGATACATTACGCAGATATATTGATATGAGCCGTCCCGCGAGAAAACCAACATTATGGACTCTGCGTAAAGTATCAGGCGTACCCGGATAGACACTTTTCGCCTCCTGTTGATTTTCTGTTTCGGGAATCATTACTCTATACCTCTATTCCCCCTGAGACGAAATGTGTCGGCCCGGATCAGTCTGCGCAGACTGCGCAGGCTGATCTGGATCGATACATTACGCAGAGGCCATAGCGTTGATTTTCTCGCGGGACGGCTTATATTTTCTTTATCAAACCATTGTTACAAGATTGTACGGAAGTCAAGCACTGTGAACAGTAATAAAAACGTCGCTGTGCTATATAATGTCGCGTTGTTACAACGGCGTAGCGTATATCAGTCGCCGCGATCAGCACAATGCTGAACACCCCTTTATGCTGTGAGACGAACAGCCATAGCTCTAGATAATACAATACAATGAAGAGCATTTCGTGTACTGAAATCACCATTTGAGCCGAATTACGAGAAAACCAACATTATGGACTCTGCGTAATGTACCGAACCAGATCAGTCTGCGTAGTCCGCGCAGGCTAATCCGATCCGACATTCCGCCTCAGGGGATAGAGGTATAGATTAATGATTGCTGAAACAGAAAATCCACAAGAGGCGAAAAGTGTCTGTCCGGATTAGCCTGCGCGGCATCCTTAGGCTGAACCGGTCGATACTTTACGCATAGTCCACAATGTTGGTATTCTCGCGGGACCGCTCATTTGACCCCTCGGACCTTTATTGTTCGTACTCTTAATGTCGCGTCATTAAGACAATTATTAATCACTCGCCAATCGCCGCCACCAGCAATTACTGAATCCTGTATGCTGCGATATATATATATGTTGTAAGACACTATCTATATTATAAGTTGCCCTTTGACCTCATGAACGCGGGCTGTCAATCGAAGGGTTGTGAGTTCGAATCCCGGCTCGGCCAACTTTCTTTCCGACGATTGACAAAAGTCAATGCGACATGCGTCATTCGTCTTCCACCAATGGGCTAAGTCTATGTGGAAAAGCAGCCAGTTGCTTGGGAAGATTGTTGTGTGGAGTACTGGTGTGAGAAAAACCAGGAAATGCATGAGTAGGTGAACTGTCGCCGTGATATAACTGAGAAATTGTTAAAAACGGCGTTAAACCCCATTCAATCAGTCAATCAATCAATTGACCTCATGAACCTATATTCTGGATATTGAGTGTCGCGTTCTTACGACGATGTGTCGATCTCCAAACTCTTTGCTGTTTTAAAAAAAAAAAAAAAAAATCGTTCGTCGCACTCAGACGCTTCTTTCGAGTTCTCCGGAAACATAGTTTGATTAAGTCATACGAGAACTGTAATGAAACAAATGCCACCTTCTTCCGTTATTAATTTATATCTCAGCGTTGTATGAGCTCGAAAACTTACTTGAGAAAAAAATATCCAGAACTGTTTTCTTCACTGTTTGAAATCAGGATTGTTATTTGTTTTATTATTAATTAAACGTAAATCAATGGCACGTCTAAATTTACCATACAATACCAATGCGTGTCTCATGGTTCAGAGCGGGGGATTCAATTAGCAAAGGTTTGTACATGGGGGTAAAAAGATGGCGTACAAGATTCGGTTAGATACGGGGCGAGACAATAGATTCTAATCCCCGGGATTTTTTCCCCTGTTTTCTACAATAAACGATGCTGTATACACAACAAAAACTAGATAGATAGGTCCATAAATCACACCGTCTATCATGATAAAAGAAACAGATATACACGTTTGATAAAACCGGCCTAGACACATAACAGACCCTCGGTTTTCTTTGCTGACTTCCTTTTATTTAAGCATTTCCCACATACAACAAATCTGCAGCAGACGACTTTGAAAACATCTCAACAATAATATAGAAAATCTCCCTAAATGAAGAGATACTTATTGAATAGAGTTGAAAACATTTTGTCAAAAGGAGAAATTGCTCGTTTTGAGCAATTTCTTCTTTTGTCACAAAGTGTTCAAATGTCGTCTGATGCAGAGGCGTAAGCAAGCGTCTACATGAAGTAAAGGATTAAAATCTGCGTGAGACTGCAGTGTGAACGTTTGATGGAAATAATTAAAGCGACCTAATACTGCTAACCTATGTGGGTTCTTGTTAAAGTGTTTTTCTTGTTATTCATTTGCACTTCGTGTGCGCTTGTGATGTCAGATGAAAGTCAGAGGAATCCGCCATGTGCAAGTTTTAAAACTCTTTCGCTGCCAAAGGTAATTAAAGGCTTTTGCAAACAATGCAGATTCAGAAGAGACGACCTGTCTCTCCTGAAATATGCATTGGTTGTAACTTAGACATTATGCATTTTACAATTTTGTTTTATGTTGGACGAAAAAAGGGAGTGGTCCAATTTTCAAAATTGAAGAGTCGACTGTGTGAAATTCGACAGTGAAGGAGTTTATAGTCCCCGGGATTTTAAACCGATTTTTGCGGTAGTCCCCGGGATTTTAAACCGATTGTTCCGGTAGTCTCCGGGATTTTAAGCCAATAGTTCCGGGTTGGAGTTCTTCTCGTTGCAGTCACTGTATTTTTTATTAAATTAACCCCATCCCTCATACTACAATTCTGCAGCAGACGACTTTGAACATATTTTGTTAAAAAATTGAATGACTAAAAGTGGAAAACATTGTGGCAAAAGGAGAAATTGCTCGTTTTGAGCAATTTCTTCTTTTGTCACTATGTTTTCAAAAAGCCGTCTGATGCAGATACTTCAGAAAGCGTCTATATGTGAGAAAGGGTTAATTAAAGGAACTTCCCTAAAACATAAGACGTAAGACGTATTAGCAGACAACTTATAAAAATAATGCCCTAGGGAAAAGAATAAATTTCTGTAAAGACTGTATCAAGATCGGTCTTCCAATTTGTCCAGATATTACACATAATTAAACAAACCACCCTTTGCTTTCCTCCGCACATATCCTGATAGCATGATGTAATTCATATCGTAAAATATAGTTGTAAAAGCAAAAGAGTTTTTAAAATATCTGCCTATCTAATTGTAAATATTAAACGGAGAATTCAAAACAAAAATCACCCTCGTACTAACATAGATAAGCATATTATATTTATACCTACACGCATTCGATTTGGGTCAGAAGAAAATTCATCCTGGAAATCTATCAATTGGCCCGGAACTATAAAAACTCTGAAAACGATCTCTATGCTCAGAAACGATCCCAGGAACTATCTCTATGCTCAGAAACGATCTCAGGAACGATCTATATGCTCATAAACTATCTCTATGCTCAGAAACGATCTCTATGCTCATAAACTACCTCTATGCTCAGAAACGATCTCTATGCTCATAAAACGACATCTATGCTCAGAAACGATCTCTATGCTCAGAAACGATCTTTATGCTCAGAAACTATCTATATGCTCAGCAATGATATATATGCTCAGAAAACGACCTCTATGCTCAGAAACGATCTCTATGCTCAGAAACGATCTCTATGCTCAGAAAACGACATCTATGCTCATAAAACGACATATATGCTACAAAATGAACTCTATGCTCCAAAAAAAGACTGCTGATTGGTCAAGTTGGATAACAAAATTGCCTCTGACCAATTAGATACTGGAGCACACATTTTGAGCACAGATTATTTTTGTTATAGTTTTAAAGCCAGACGTCTGTCTTATTAGGAACATAGAGACCATTTCTGAGCATTGAAAACGTTTTCAAAGTCTTGGAGTATCTGACCCATGCTGTTCTTAATATGTACAAAAGGACAATGGCTTCAAACAGGAAAAGGTTTTGCGAAACCTTAACTCTAGAGTGCCGCTCTGCAATTCCCAACCGTAAGGCAATGACAATGACACTATTTTATTGACATGAGGCCACCGGCCCATTATAATTATGTTGATATCATAGATCATTTTAACGCAGCACATGTTTGACCGTTTACCTGATGTGATAGTTTAAGAGCTGCCTGTATTGAAAATATACGAGAATGAAACAGTTGGGAACCTAAATGTGGTTTATATAAAACCTTGAACATATTGATGCGAATTGAGAAACATGTTATTTTGAGCAGTTTTTACTTTTTCATCTTGTTTTGAATTATTATCTACGATAGAAGTATACTATATTAGGAAAAAGGTAAAGGTTTACATATGAGCCGTCCCATGAGAAAAACAATATTATGGACTCTGTGTAATGTATCGACACAGATCAGCCTGCGCTAATCCGGGCCGACACATTCCGCCTCAGGGGAAAAGAGGTATAGAGTAATGATTCCTGAGACAGAAAATCCACAGGAGGTGGAAAGTGTCTTTCCGGGTAAGCCTGCGCGGCATGCTAAGGCTGATCCGGGCCAAGGTCCAATGTCTTAAAGAACAATTTCTCCTATTGCCACAGTATTTGCAGCTTTTTAATTATTTTTTAGTAATGACACTTTTATTTTTTAGAGCTTTTCCGATATTTTGCCAAGTTTTTATTAAAGTCTTTTGCTGCATATGTTTTGTATGTGGAAAAGGATAAAGTTCTGATTGAGTATAATCTTTTCCCCTTCCAACATACAACAACTCTGCAGCAGATGACTTGGAACATATGTATGTTCATCTTTAGAAAATCCCTATAAATTACTCAATAATTATTTAGCAGAGTTGAAAGCATTCTGACAAAAGGAGAACCCGTTTATGAGCATTTATTTCATGCTTTGTCACGATGTTTTCAAACGTCGTCTGTCTGTTGCTTATGCGTTAACCCTTTCCCTCATACGAAGAGTCAGCAGCAGACTACTTTGAAAACATACCTGAAAACATTTGAGAACTCCCTTTAAATTGAAGTATATTAATCTAATAGAGTTGAAAACATGATGACAAAAGGAGAAATTGATCGTTTTGAGCAATTTCTTCTTTTGTCGCCATGTTTTCAAAAAAGCCTTCTGCTGCAGAGGCGTCAGAAAGCGTATATATGAGGGAAAGGTTTAACGTGTCTATACATGTGAGGTTAACATTTACACGAATTAATCGAACGTTACAATCACTCACATTACCGAAGAATGTACAGAAAATATATTCATAATCATAATACAACACGTTTTATTCGAATTATTACAGTATAGCAGTCGTTTAGTGTGTGATTCTAACTCTTAGAGAGCATTCCAAACAAACCTTCCCTCAGGCACATGTGTATATCATATGAGCCGTTCCACGAGAAAAACCATCATTGTTGACTCTGCGTAAAGTATCGACCTTGATCGGCTTTAGCATGCCGCAAAGGCTAACCAAGACAAACAATTTTACCCCTCCTGTTGATTTTTTGTTTCAGGAATCATTCTTCTATATATCTACCCCCCTGAGACGGAATGCGTCGGCCCGGATTAGCCTGCGCGGACTGCGCAGGCTGGTCTGGTCGATACATTACGCAGAGTCCATAATGTTGGTTTACTCGTGGAACGGCTCATTTCTTTTCCTTCTCCTTATCAAAAATACAATCAAGGCAATTAAATCCATATTATGTCTCGCTTTTATGCTATCTTCTCTCAGAGTAACGCTAAGAACATCTTTCGCAAGAAAAAAAAAGGCTTCAAAAAATTGTTGAATCCAAAGTAATCAGTGCGATCTCCCATACTTAACGACATGATAAGATTTGCAATTGGAGTCCAACAGGGCGACGTATTTCCACTGCTGGTTTTTAAGCCCGAATCAAAGGAGACGGGCCTTTAATTTTACTCTTCAAAACAAACACGAAATGACGAACGCTGTGATTTTCGGTGCGTATCATGATTTACTAAGAATACTTATGAGTTATTCACTTTTTAATAGGACGAAAATAAAATCATCCACACTACACAAATATTTTGAACACCTCATTTAAAAGTCATAATTCGATGTTCAGTAATTTTAAAGATTTGCAATAGTTTACGATCACGACAGACATATAGAACCATGTGTATCGATTTATTGATTTCGGTCCGGATTAAAACCCTTTTATACATACAGATCCATTTGACACATATGAAGTAGACGACTTTTGTATAACAAAATGGAAATTGATCATAATGAGAATGTTCTCCTTTTACCACGCTGATTTCAACTCTTCTTAAACAGTTATGCATTCATTGACAGTGATCTTCCACATTTTATAATATATTTCATCACTGAAGGTTTCTGGAGATTTATTGTTCAGAGGAATCATTCTTTATAAAGACTTTACTTTATTTGCAGACGAGTTTGACCGCAGAACATCGGTTTGATCGCGGGACGGCTCATATCAATATATCTGCGTAATGTATCGACCAGATCAGCCTGCGCTGTCCGCGCAGACTGATCCGGCCGACACATTCCGTCTAAGGGGAGGGGGGGGGGGGGGGGATTGATTGAGCGTTTGACGTTTAGGCCGCTTTCAACAGTGTTTCATTTATATCACGGCGTTTCCTAGGTAAGTTACCAGTACTACTGGTCCATTTAACCTGACACTGGTCAGTCAGTCGTTAATGCTAACCCCGCAACCCTGAGCGCCAAGAAGGGCAGCCATTACTACCTTTTAAAAGTATTGAGTATGACCTGACCGGGGATCGAACCCTTGACCTTACGACGACCCCGAGACGGACGCTTTACCACCACACAACCGAGGCGGTCGGAGAAATGTGGGGACAGGATAGGTTATACTCTCAATTTCAATTCTAATTTTCAAACATAAAACTTGTTTTCTACGCATATCAGGGCTAAATCCAGCGTGTTAAATTTAGGTGTAATATTGTTTGCAAACTCTTTCAATGTATAACCCTTTCCCAGATACCGCAAATCTGCAGCAGACGACTTTATTAACGTTTGTAAAATGTGGAAAACCTCTGTAAATAAGGTTTACTTATTGAATAGATTTTAAACATGGTGGCAAATGGAGACATTACTCATTATTATGAGCAATGCCTCCTTTTGCCACACTGTTTTCAAACGTCGTCCGATGTAGAGGGAAAGTGTTTTACTAACACTGACGGCGGCCGCTGTGTGAATGAGGTTACTCCGAAGTTCATCCCTTTGTAAACCGCGTTGGGTTCAATTCATGCTCACGGAGAAAGCAGCCAGTTGCTTGGAAAGACGGCTGTGTGGAATACTGGTGTGAGAAAGACAGATAAATACATGGATATGTGAACTGGCTACCGTGTAAAGACTGAACATTTGTTAGAAACGGCGTTAAACCCCAATCAATCAATCATTCATTCAATCAATCAATCAATCAATCAATCAATCAATCAATCAATCAATCAATCAATCAATCAATCAATCAATCAATCAATTCTTCTCACGGTGGACATGATCAAGTCACATTCCATAGCCTAGTTCTTGTTTGTCACCAATGAATAATTGGTAAACGTATATACTGAATTATGTAGTAAACGGCGTAAAGTCCCAATCAATAAAGACCTATTTAGCTAGATCGAAGCTATCCTGTTTCATGTCACTATACGTATGAAAGGTGTATTGTCAGATCAGTCCGTGTTTATAGACAGCCCGGGCATGCCGTAGTCATCATTATATACATGTAGGATAATTAGTTGAATTCATAACAACAAGCCTAGTCCCGGTAGCTCAGTCCGTGGCGACAAGGGCTGTCAATCCAGGGGTTGTGAGTTCGAACCCCAGCTGGGCCGACATTATTTTTCAACATTTGACAAAAAAAACACTGCTTACAAGTGTCATACGTCTTTCACCGTTGGGGTAACAGTCTATGTGGAAAAGCAGCAAGTTGCTTGGAAGATATGTTATGTTGAGTGCTGGTGTGAGAAAGCTAGGACACACATACGGCTTATAGCACTGACAGAGCATCAGTTTGGATTACAAACCTGCGAGCAGTTCTTCTGGCGACCCTTCGATTACCGCCAGTGCTTGCATGGTGGCATCAAACTCTCCCTTGGAATTAGTACAGTGCCTTCCCGGTTGTCTCACTTATTGATTCT
Organism: Serripes groenlandicus; assembly: GCA_031761405.1. NCBI lineage: Eukaryota > Metazoa > Mollusca > Bivalvia > Cardiida > Cardiidae > Serripes > Serripes groenlandicus. Next base: position 53,353,795 of record JASEVX010000005.1, on the reverse strand, counting down.
GTTCTACCTGCGGTGTGACGGATGACTATACCAGCTTCTACTTTTCAGAAGCAACATCTGAGACTGCTTTCATACTTTACGTGTGTGTTGAAAGAGAATGGTCTGTGTGGAGGGAAAGCCACTTCAGTGTCTAGACAAGTGTATCCCTTTCATACATACAGACGCTTTCTGACGCCTTTGCAGCAGACGACTTTCGAAATTATCGTGACGAAAGGAAAAATTGCTCAAAATCAGCAAAAGTCACAATGTTTTCAACTATTTTGATAGTTATGTAATATATATTCATTTAAAGAGAGTTTCCATAGTTTTGTCTAACCGGTTTTAAAGTCGTCTGCTGCAGATTTGTTGTATGTACATGTAGGAAAGGGTCATGCAGACAACAACACCTGATCTGTCTATGACGTCATTCGATGATTACAATGGTCAGTGACAATCTATACGAATAACGATTACATTTGATCTTAAATTACAAGTCAAATTACGTAAAATAGACCCGCGGCCATGCTAATATACAAAATAGTCCCTACAAAAATCTTTGTTTGCGTTGAAATGAAACATTGAGTTTAACCCTTTCAGCGCCAAATGCAATATTGAGGTTTTTGCAAACAATACTGATTCAGGTGAGTCGAGCTGTCTCACCTGAAATCAGCATTGTTTGCCTTAAAGTTTTCCAAATATTCCAAAAATCTTATAATATATAACATAGAGTCGCCCGACTTTGAACATGGAAGAGTCTACTTTAAACAATTCGGCGCTGAAAGAGTTACATTCATGGTAAATGTGTATAAGATGCACTGGGAATGATTGATTTGATCATCTTTGCTATTTAGATCCTGTTTGAAAGTGAAAGTAGAGAACGTGAAAACCAGTTTCGTCCCAGCCCGATTTGCTTCCAAATCACGGTAACCATTTTCGCGGGGTAAAATCTTTCTTGCATACTACATGACATCCCCATTTTCTTTGGATCATTTTAAAGCTTAAATGTTACTCTTTTCAATGATATACATGTAGGGTGTAATATCACATCTTACGCTTAGAAAGTGTGACAATTCAGGGTTGAAACTGGTTGATTTACATGGAAACAAAGAAGGAATTTATTTGGTATATTGTGACCTCACAAATCACGGTTTTATTACACAGGACGGTTGATTATTAACACAATGTACAATAAAAGTAATTTTTATTTCACTCATAAAAATAAAAAACGAAGAAAATGGTCACCAAATAAATATGAAATAATTCCTTTTTTCAGAATGATTTAAACAAATCATGATAACACATCACTTCCTATAAACCAGGGTTTGATTTGACAGCGGGATGGAGTTTTTTCTATTGCTAAGCAAGTCATCTATCAGGCAGTATCTGTCAAGGGGTGATGGATTTATTCTCGACTTTCGTTTTTAATCACCTGATTTACAAGTAACCAAGTGGAAAGGTTTTGAAAGCCGTTGAGATCTCGGAAATAATTCATCAGCGATCCCTATCTTACACTGGAAGGGTTTTTATTACACTACTGTAACAGAGACAAGCTACATCTGGCGAATTTATATCGACTTTGGTACATTTCTATAGTTGCACGAACAAGAATCTGACCGTTTCATTTATTTTTGTTTTAAGTCCGAGGTATGATTTCCTCATCTGTACCATGTTAACCCTACCCTTCATAAAGACGCCATTTGACACCTCTGCAGCAGACGGCCTTTTGAAAACATAGTGACAAAAGAAGAAATTGCTCAAAACGAGCAATTTCTCCTTTTGCCACATATTTTCCACTTTTAGTCATAGGTTATCCATTCAATTATAGAGAATTTTCATTTTTTGACAAAATATGTTGAAAGTCGTCTGCTGCATAATTGTCGTACGAGGGAAATGGTTAATATAACTATATATAAAATTGTCTCTGGTAATTAACATTGTAATCTAAATAGTTGTAACAATAATGGCTACAGTAGCAGACAGCTTTTGAAAACATTCCGGGAAAAGCAGAAATTACTCAAACGGTGCCTCATTTCCATTTCCCGATAACGTTTCCACCTCTGTATGAAAGGATCTGAGAGGGCAGCAGCCTATCGATGATCTCGACACCCCAAGGTATATGTTGATATTTCAGTGTTTCCATGTATAATTATATGTTACAATGATGTGCACGATCTTTTAACATAAGTTTGAGAGGTTCTATGAAAATACATTCAATGAAAGATAAGTGCCAAAAACTAAAAATTTGAAGAACATCCATGAATATTATAATAAAATATAATACACAACGGTCAGGACTAGGTTCATATAGTCAGGTAATACCACAGCTCAGGCGGATAAACCCCCATTAAGGTCAGGACGAGGTCAATATTGTTAAGTAATACCATATATCAGGCTGGCATGCCCTCATTAAGGTCAGGACGAGGTCAATAGTGTCAAATAATACCACGGCTCAGGCTGGTAAATCCCCATTAAGGTCAGCACGTACAGTATTTGAGTCACGAAAGGAAAAAGGGATTTGTATCGATATTTACTTAACATACACGTTGATTGGTGGATTGGACGAGGTCAATATTGTCGAGTAATACCACGGCTTAGACTGACAAACCCTCACTAAGGTCCGGACCAGGTTAACATTGTCAAGTTATACCACATCTTAGGCTGGCAAACTCTCAGTAAGGTCAGGACCAGGTCAATATTGTCAAGTTATACCACATCTTAGGCTGGCATACCGTCAGTAAGGTCAGGACGAGGACAATATTGTCAAGTTATACCTCATCGTAGGCTGGCATACCCTCATCCAGGTCAGGACGAGGTCAATATTGTCAAGTAATACTTCGGCTCAGGCTGACAAACTCTCATTAATGTCAAGACGAGGTTAAAATTGTCAAATAATACCACAGCTCAGACTGACAAACCCTCACTAAGGTCCGGACCAGGTTAACATTGTCAAATGGTACCACAGCACAGACAGGCAAACCCTCACTAAGATACGGAAGAGGTTAAAATTGTCAAGTAATACCACAGCTCAGACTGACAAACCCTCACTAAGGTCCGGACCAGGTTAACATTGTCAAATGGTACGACAGCACAGACAGGCAAACCCTCACTAAGATACGGACGAGGTTAAAATTGTCAAATAATACCAAAGCTCAGACTGACAAACCCTCACTAAGGTCCGGACCAGGTTAACACTGTCAAATGGTACCACAGCACAGACAGGCAAACCCTCACTGAGATACGGACGAGGTTAAAATTGTCAAGTAATACCACAGCTCAGACTGACAAACCCTCACTAAGGTCCGGACCAGGTTAACATTGTCAAATGGTACCACAGCACAGACAGGCAAACCCTCACTTAGATACGGACCATGTTAATATTGTCGAGTAATACCACAGTTCAGACTGACAAACCCTCACTAAGGTCCGGACCAGGTTAACATTGTCAAGTAATACCACAGCTCAGACTGGCAAACCCTCACTAAGGTACGGACCATGTTAATATTGTCGAGTAATACCACAGTTCAGACTGGCAAACCCTCACTTAGATACGGACCATGTTAATATTGTCGAGTAATACCACAGCTCAGACAGGCAAACCCTCACTTAGATACGGACCATGTTAATATTGTCGAGTAATACCACAGCTCAGACTGGCAAACCCTCACTAAGGTACGGACCATGTTAATATTGTCGAGTAATACCACAGCTCAGACAGGCAAATCCTCAGTAAGATACGGGCCATGTTAATATTGTCGAGTAATACCACAGCTCAGACTGGCAAACCCTCACTAAGGTACGGACCATGTTAATATTGTCGAGTAATACCACAGCTCAGACAGGCAAACCCTCACTTAGATACGGACCATGTTAATATTGTCGAGTAATACCACAGCTCAGACTGGCAAACCCTCACTAAGGTACGGACCATGTTAATATTGTCGAGTAATACCACAGCTCAGACAGGCAAACCCTCACTAAGGTACGGACCATGTTAATATTGTCGAGTAATACCACAGTTCAGACTGGCAAACCCTCACTAAGATACGGACCATATTAATAGTGTCGAGTAATACCACAGTTCAGACTGGCAAACCCTCACTAAGGTACGGACCATGTTAATATTGTCGAGTAATACCACAGTTCAGACTGGCAAACCCTCACTAAGGTACGGACCATGTTAATATTGTCAAGTAATACCACAGCTCAGATTGAAATACGGACGAGGTTAACATAGCCAAGTAATACCACTGCCCAGGCTGGCAAACCCTCACTAAAATACGGACGAGGTTAACATAGCCAAGTAATACCACGCAGCAGGCTGGCAAACCCTCCCTTGTAACATCAGGCTTTATAGCGAAACTTGTTATTTCCATGTTTAGAAGATGGTTACTAAAATTATTTCTTATGGTATTTTACGTATGACGGAGTAATGATGTTTAATAAAATGGGTTGTTCTTTTTAAATGGTGTTGGGTAAATTACATCTAGTATACATTTGATAAAGCTCATGCAAGTTATAATAAATAGTATTGGATGTAGTATCGTCTGCGTCATCCTCGGTACCCAGGCTATTCATTAAATATGTGATACCCTGGGCAAATTGGCTAGCGAAACTTCGTAAAGCATGCATCACGATTTCCTCCGTAACTAGTACTATCACGATTTCCTCCGTAACTAGTACTAACTACACTGTAATTTTCGTATCGCATGAGGTTAGTGTGATGCGGCCAATCAAGCGGCTGTATTTCCCCTCATAAATTATTCATGAGTTAGAGATTTGAACAGCCAATTTTCCCAGGGTATCATATATTTAATGAATAGCCTGGGTACCGAGGATGCATCTGCGTATTCTAACGACTTCGGTTAGCCTGCGTCAAGTACGCACCCAGCTACATTGAAAATAACCGAACTGATCATTGTGCCTAAAGTTGACCATTTGAACTAGTATTAATATTTCAGTTCGAACTGATTAAATAGCCTTTCATAACGTTATATTACAAACGCATTCTCATATTATAAATTAAATTAGTTTGCGAAGAGACCCGTTTTTGTCAGGTTATCAAATGACTTCACCGTATAGATATCTTCATTGACGAATATGAATGGTGTGAAAATAGTTTTATTTCCATCAAATGCAAACTGTTGTGTAAATTACATCCAGTATACATTTGATAAAGCACATGTAAAGCACAAGTACATTATAATAAATATTATGACGTATAGTATCATCTGCGTATACTAACGACTTCGATTAGCCTGCGTCAAGTACTCGCCCAGCTACAGTAACAATTACCGAACTGATCGTTGGTATCATTGTACCTAAAGTTGACCTCGAAACTGTTAATTAGCCTTTCATAACGTTTAATTACTAACGCATTCTCATATTATAAATTAAATTAATTTGCGAACACACCCGTTTTTGCCTGGTAATCAAATGACTTCGACGGCTATATATCTCACTGGCAAATATGAAAAGGTGGAGCTATACAGATACACCAAGGGTCGACTGTTCTTTTTGCAAGCGCAAACACAAGCTCTTCTATCGCAGGAAGTCGGGACAGAGGCGACTGTTTCTTCTGAAAAGGTAATCTTCTTCTTGCCTACGTCTATTTTTTATTTTGTTGGTATTGCCGGTAATTACTGGTTATGATTAATCATTTTGATAACACTCGATTTCAATCATTGGTTCGTGGCTTAATACTAAGAAGTTGATATAGTAGTATCTAATTAAAATACAGCGGTAAACAGCACACATAATTATAATATGCCCAGATTTAATACTCGATACGTCAAAACACTTCGGTCTTCGGTCTTGTCATATGGACCCGTATTCAAATATATTTGTCTAAACATTCAGTAGAGGGTAAAACACAGGATATTTCAATGATATCAGTGTTTTCCGAGTATATAATATCTATATAAAAAAATCCGCATACTATGATCATCAATATTGATTTTAAAAAACGATTGATTAGACGCTGATAATGTTCAATTCACGGTTTTTGCATGACCACTTTGTATTCGGAATTCGTATTGCTGTCGTCTAACATAACGTGCGGAAAACGATATTAGATATACATTATATGTTATACCCTCAATGTCATTTGTTGTTAAACTATTGGTAAGCATAATATAAGAAAGACAAAACCTGTTAACGAGCACAACAGCTTTATAAGGTGAATGCAATAAACAACAGTATGTATTATCTACAGAATTTTCTCTGGCCTCCATGCTTATAATTTAAAACAATAACATAACATAACAAGAAGAATTGTGATTCATGACTTAAAGGAAGCAGATGCCGTTCAGTACATTTAAATAACCTGTGCAAGCAGACAGTATGTAAATATTTCGAACAAGAAGGCCAAATGTCCCTTTATTTTAAACAAGAAGGCCAAGATGTGCCTATATTGCTCACCTGGCTACCATAGCCTATATAAAAAGGTTACTAAGAGCAGAAAGGGTCAATATTGACGTAGGGATTAAACGTTTTATATGCTACGATCTATGTGTATTCAGCATGTGAAGTTTAGTCGTGAAATGACAAGATCAGTCCTAAAACCATTTGGTTTACGGTTTGCTTAACATTCACTGCAACTTCAATGTGTCATACAAGCTGAAGTTTCTCAAGTGTTTTTTTTTTACCAATAAACTGTTTTAAATCCTCTAACTAGATCCATTAGATAAAAAACAAGCATACGTGCTTAAATATTAACATATATTAAGGTTTATTTCCTCTAGTTATAAGTTAAGTGTGACACAAGCTTTGGAAGGAGAGGGGGAAGTCTATTTTCCTTCCAGTTTAGCAGAAGTATGATAGCAAAAACGGGAGTATATAAACAAAAAATACGAAGTAATTAAAAAAAAAAAAAAAAAAAAATGATCAAGGATGAGCATTATGAAAGTTCACATGTATAGTCAACATAAAGCAAGAATTCTTAAGTCTGTTTTGTTTGTTTGTAATGTCACTTTAATCGTTTTGAAGATGCCAGTAGAAAACTGAAAAATAAACAAAAGAAAATGGCCAAGTCAGTTCCCCAAGAGCAAAGAGCGAAAATCAGTTGGTAAAAAACGTTCATATCGAACGAAACATGAAAAACCGGGTACGAATCTAATGAATTTTAGAAATCGGATGAAATCTAGAAAGCAGCGAAGTATTCATAACGGAAGGAAGCAGAGACAACTTAATTACTCTATGGGAACCGATGACACCTTGTCGTCTATTCAATAAGAATGACCAAAATCGCCAAACGATGACATGCTGCATTTACAAATAGAACGGGTCACGTTATGACCATGCCTATTGTATAGTTGAGTTAACGTTGTGTTTACAGTTTCTGAAATATATTGTAATATGTAGTAATTAAAATGAATCATCATTGATTTTTTAAAGATTACACATTTATTTAAAAATCTCAATATTGTAAATAGGCAAACACATCGCCAGAAACTTTTTTCTGAGCTTTGATGAATCGGGTCGAAAACCAAACTATACAAAAAGCGTAGCCTAGGAAGTAAGGGCAAAGTTATTAAATACCCATTAGATGCGTCTAAAGTTTTGTTATAACTGTAGAAGACATGCCTATTTTGGTATCTTTTTGTGTCTTAAATCATTTTATACAATTTATTGATTCATAAAGTGTAAAGGACCCCCAAGATATGCTTTTCTTGTTGACCAGTTAGTTTAACCGGATACAGTAATTTGAGTAAAACAATCATTACGATTCATCAGAATCATCTTTTATTGTACCACTGAAGGTAAATATCTGCAAAGACATATAAACACATAGTTAGGTCAGACCTAACACACCATGTCATAATTCAAGTAGATAAAATGATGCTTAACAGAGATTGAAAGTTAAATAGTCTTATCTTACTGCAAAAATGACAGAACATATCACCTGTTCAATAATAGGTCGCTTTAGTAAACAAATATGAACTCTCATACAATCGGTCAACTCCTTTCACATACTAATTAACTGAGCTTGTAACGCTAAAACTCGCACAAAAAAGGGTCGAAACTGTCAATGGACGAAACCCTGAAAACGCCAAGTCCGCTAAAATGTTATTAAAGCGTTCCACAATATATGCGAGTCGATAAAGATACAGTATTATATATATGATGAAATTACTGGTTCAACTTACACCATGAGGACTCAAAAAACAGCTGAAACTGCCACAATGTGGAGAAAGCTAGCGCTTCGCTTCGAAAAACAATATGTCTGAACACTTTTAATTAACCGCACTTATAATTTTAAAGACAAAGGATCCAAAAGAACGGCAAGTGTTTTCAAAGTACCAACAGTACTGCAGATATCGACCGGGGGCATCACATAAAGGTTTTTTTTTTTCAAACAAATAACAGAGTTTTTTTTTAACAATAATAACATTGGTTTCTACCTTTTCGATTACGTCACCCCATGGTACAACATTAAAACCTATCCAATACTGACGCCGCGCTTCCACGTATTTATTTTCAAAGGAAGCATGGAATGTAAATCATCTGCGACACTATATCATCTTGGTTTCTTAAAACACCAACACATACCCTAAAACATCAAAATATACCCAAATAGACGCGACTTCTAGTAACAACATACCCCTGATGTCCCTGTAGAAGTCATGCTAAAGAACATTGCTTTTGTTTCCCATGTTTTACTGTATTTTAGGCTAAGAATATTCATCCACTTTTTTATTTGGTGTTTACAAAGCATACATCATTTTTTGAAGACCATGTCGAGGGCTTGTCGTGAAACGGTTGTAACTAAAAACCTATTTTGAAAACCCTGGTTTAGGGGCAATTTTGACCCCTTTGTAAACGATACAAATTTAGGTGCCATTGCTCAAAACAAACGAGCAATGGTACCTAAATTTCCATTGTTTACCAAGAAAAATGTTTTAACGCTTATAAAGACTTTATGGCGAGGTTATTAACTTTGGTAAAATAATACCAATTCTAGTTACAACAGATTCACGCCAAGCCCTCGATGTAGTGCTTTTTAAACAATCTTAAAGTGTTGCTTTTCCGAAACATATAGTTTATGGGGGAATCATTCTTCAGAAGTTAGTTAAAGATAACCAGGTAAATTTTAAATCATGTAGAAAATACTGTACCGCTGAACAGAATTAATTCTGACATTTAAAAAGAAGAAAGGGTTCATGATAAACTAGAAATATCACTGAAGGTGATGAATAATATACATATGTATGAGAAATTCAAGGGGCCATAACTCATTTAATAAATAATTCCAGTGCAAAACGCCGACAATATGACAACTATGCTTGGTATCAATATTCGTGTGAAGTTATATTGAATTCTGACCAAGGGTTGCTGAGAAATATCGTTCACAAGAAATGTCTACAGACCAACGGACCGACCGACAAGCGTGACTCCTATATAGTCCCCATATACTATGTATCTAGGGGTATAATAATTGCCAATTTCCCTATAATGTCCTTAATTAAACAGCATAGTGTGCAACGAGTCAATAGTTGTCTGTATCCAGGAAACAATCGACAACATTCAGAACTTTTCCTGTCATGAAACAAAGGCGTGTGCTCTAGATCCAAAACAACGAACGGCTTGGTGAATTTTTACCATGAACATAGATAATCAAAGCACTGAATGTGCTGACGGCCCGGGGGCTGCAGGAAGGTTGGAGAAGTAGGGACAATGTAAAAGGAAATAACAAATGCATGTATGTATTCATTGTTGAAAGATCATATAAAAAATGGTAAATATTATGGAACTAGTAATTGGAAAAGATGAGGACTTTGTGATCAGGTGATCTAAAATAAAACCATTAGGTTACAGGACCACAAAAACACTAGTATATTGAATACATAATTTCTTGTTTAAGGATTACCACAGTTGTGGTCGAAACTGATAAGTGTAATTTAGCATAGTATTGAGTAAACAAGAAAATATGTATGCAATTTGATCCAGCAACTAACATAATGCACACATGAAAAGACATACACTATTAATTACAACTAATTACAGAACAAAGTGAATGAATGAAAAGTGTAATTAAGAGTTAATTGTATTTAAACGAATGGTCAATAGCCGCTCCCTGCTTGGTGCCCCTTGCAGGGGATCACGTGACTATGCCGGGCTTATCAGCGCTAGTGTCCGGCGTGGGCATTCTTCGCGCGCCAAGCAGCTGAGCAACTTGAATTTGGGTGTAATGGAATATTTGTTATTTTGGACTAGTTAAGTGATTGTAAGTGAAAATAAAGTGAACAATGGAGGAAGAAAACGTTCCTCAAAGCGGGTTTAACTTTGACACGTGGGCCACAGACATTAAACTACCGAGGAAAGTGATGCAAACCTTACGCCAAGAGGAGTTGGTAACTAAAGAAGCGTTGACACTTGTTAGTGAATCGGACTTAAGAACCATAGGGTAACCGCTTGGCTCAATCAAAGTCCTTCTTCAGGAAGTAAAGCTGTGGAAAAGTGAGAACACTCAACCCGAACTTCAGGCGGAAGCTACAGTAGCAGCAGGTACGTCCAACGCAATCACACTAGATAGCGCTTGTAGGTTACTTGATGATTTGTTAGCTACCGGCATCCCACAACTGGAGACTGCCCATCCCCAAACGAACGCGGAAATCCCTTTTATGGATCCGCGGTCAATCCTTACGCTGAAGGCTCAGTCACGGAAAACTGTCCACATAACGCAGTTTTTATCAGAAAAATCCAGACGACGCCGCCAAAACAGACGCAAGGAGTACGTGTTACGGTCCGATGCGGAGGAGACCTTGGTGTTGAAAACCGAGGAGGAACATCCTTACCTCGGGATCTTGATTGAAGAGTGGGGTGCAGCCAACATGCGCCTACTTAATCATTTGCTAGTAACAAAGGAAATCGAGCGAGGGGACATTGAGTTTTACCTCGCATACACAACACGGATATTCGATTTCTCCGCAAATTACGAGTGGAACAGTGTCCTAAATTATGACTTTCATTACCGCGAACTGCAAGCGGAACATCAATTTAAATGGGGTACGTTCTCCCCTCATATGGAACTGCAGCTCCTTATCCCCAGGCGCCCAAAGACAACCCTTACCGCTCCTCCGAGTCAAAACGAAGACTGCAGGATATTCAAAAGCAAAGGGACGTGTCACTTCGGCACCAAATGCCGGTACAGACACGCCAAGTCAACCACGCCGGAAGTTGAGCAAAAGTTATCTACCGGCTCAAAAAACTACCAACCCGATCTACGTCATTAATTTTTGACGCATGGAAACGAAATCTGCCACCCGATTATCCTGACCGTGAATTTCTGCTGTCGGGCATCGATCATGGATTTCATATTGTGAATACGGAGGAATTGTCACATAGTGTTGAAATGGAGAATTATTCGTCGGCCACCAATATACAAATGCGCGCGCAAACAGAAACCCAAATCAAGACGGAACTTGAAAACGGGCACTATAAAATTGTCGACGAAAAGCCGTTCATCATTTCAGCATTGGGGGCAATTCCTAAGAAACATTCAAAGGTGAGATTAATTCATGATTGCAGTCGGCCACCAGGATTTGCTGTTAACGATTTCGCGCACCCAGAACATTTCAAATATCAATCTATCAAAGACGCAATTAAATTGATAACGCCAAACTGCTATATGGCCAAACTTGATTTGCAAAATGCATATAGAAGTGTAAAAATTCACCCAACAAATCATAAAGAAACTGGACTAAAATGGAGGTTTAGTACTGATAAAACCTTTACATACATGGTAGACACAAGATTGCCTTTCGGTGCATCCAAATCTCCTATGACATTTCATAGAATAACGCAGGCAGTACGCGCAATTATGCAACAAGGGGATATCAAACGTTAATTGTCTACCTAGATGATTTTTTCATTGTCGGAAATACCTTCAAAGAATGTCAGCAAACCCTTCATGAACTCATGCATTTAGTGCGCGAATTAGGATTTCAAATTAATTACAACAAAATCGAAGGCCCTTCACAGGACCTCACATTCCTTGGCCTTGTGCTGGACTCTGTTAACATGACAATTCGTATACCCGAGACCAAAATGCATGAAACACAACTGTTGTTACAAACTATGATAAGTTCAAAGAAAGTTACTAAACGCAGTATTCAACAAGTAGTTGGCAAATTAAATTGGTTATCATCCTGCATTTATGGTGGCAGATTTCACATGCGAAGACTTATAGACAGTTCAAATAAACTTCAGTATCCTTCGCACCGACAACGAGTTACGCAGGACATGAAATTAGACATGTTGTGGTGGTTGGAATTTATGAAAGCGTTCAACGGAACAATGAAGATTATTGACGATAGATCGGCGTTGTCAATTAGTATCGATGCTTGCAAGACAGCAAGTGGGTCCTTTTATCATGGCGATTTTATTTACATGCCATGGGCCGCAAAGACTGCCTTGTTACCTATAAATTACCTGGAAGTTCTATCTTTAGAAATAGCGGCCAGAAGATGGTCCCATCTGTGGAAAAATAGATAGGTACTGCTTCTAGGTAGCTAATTCTGGTTCTCTACCTACACCTACTTATGGATTTGGGACTTACGATAATTAGTATAGTACAGCTAGCTATACATTGCGCATGCCTTTTATAATTCATGCTAATGTCATTTGCACGTTTTGCATTATGTATTAAATATGTCAGGTTTTGTATGTGCGCGCTATTTACACTGAAAAGTATGTTTGGAATACTTGTTTAATGTTATCTTAAATATGCGCGCTTTAGATATTCTTGTAGTGGAGCTGTTAGTTAGTTTATCAGAATAAAGCTCTCTTACCCCCTTATCTGTGTTGGTGATTCGTTTAAATAAGAAGTTTTACAAAGAGCAATATGCTGCAATTCACAAGCATGTGTAACTTCATACTGAAAGCATTAATTCATCATGTATAAGTTATGGATTGATTGGGTCCACTTTTACGAACAGAGTGGAAAATAGCGAGTAAGAGTTCAGAAAGATAAGAGCATTCTGAAACCTTAGTAGACCATTTTTAATAGCGTGTTGGTAAGGGATTGGGAAAATGAGTATTTATGGAACACAGGGTTATGTAGCATTTGTGTGTAAAATGCACAATTGTCAAATAGTCCCCAAGAACCATTATAATGCTTTGATAAATGACCTAGTTTCTCCACCGCTGTTCTAAATATAATTCCCTTTATTTCACATTTAGTCGTTCATAGCTGTCGCGCTCTCTGATTGGTAGTTAGTTTATTTTTACACTATCTTTTTCGTCGCTATTTTCCGGAAATGTTCGTTAATTTCTTTCCCTATTTATAACATGTAATCAAAGAAAATATATAAACAACAAAACCGACACAAACATTTGCGTAAATATGGTTTTAAACTAATAATTGTTTTATTTAAACTGAAATCGATAATGCCCGTAAATATTCCTACTTTTCCGTTTCGCATCGGGAAGATGACTAACAACCTTTCACCGTTGACCCCACCATGCGCATTTGTCACGTGACTTCTTCGTTTACCTATTTTTTCCGTCGCAATTTTCCGGGAATATTCGCAAACTGATTTTTCTTTTTGTAAAATATATAATGGAATATGAAATTGCAGACTATATATATTTTTTTTAAATGCGAAACATAATGGTAAAATCGGGCATGATGATTTGTTTCACATGGCAAAAGACTCCATTTAAAGTGAATTGGACATACTCGAACATAGTCGTAATTTTCCGTTCTACTTCGCGGAGATGATAATAACCATCCATATTTTACCTCTCGGCGCATTTATTTTTAAGCATTTTCTAAACTTGTATTGGAGTACTCAAGCCTTAAGTTTTTCACTGATGTTCCAACAACATTATAATGATCTTTTTTGGGTGATCTTAACCTTCACATGCAGTTAAGTTGAATCCATGATGAAGTTTTTTTCTCCACCGCTGTTCTAAATATAATTCCCTTTATCTTTTCACACTTAGTCCGACATAGCTGTCGCGCTCTCTGATTGGTAGTAATTTTATTTTTAGACTATCTTCTTCGTCGCTTTTTCCCCGGAAATGTTCGTTAATTTCTTTCTCTATTCATAACATGTATATTGTAATATCAAATCAAAGAACATATATCAACAACAAAACCGACGAAGACATTTTTATTTAAACTGAAATCGACAACGCCCGTTAATATTCCTACTTTTCCGTTTCACATCGGGAAGATGACTGTTGACCCCACAATACGCATTTGTCACTTGACTTCTTTGTTTACCATTTATATTTCCTTGCAATTTTCCAGGAATATTCGCAAAGTTATTTGTCTTTTTGTAAAATATATTATGGAATATTAAAAAAAAATGTAAAATGCGAAACATAATGATAAAATCAGACATGATGATTTGCTTCACAATGGCAAATGACTCCATTTAAAGTGAATTGGACAATCTCCGTAAATACTCGAACATAGTCGTACTTTTCCGTTCCACTTCGCGAAGATGACAATAACCATCCATATTCGACCTCTCGGCGCATTTATTTTAATGCATTTGATGCAGAAGTAGAGCGTACCTAAGCCCTGATTCGAATCCCGCGAAGAGCAGGTTCTGCCTTTTGGAATTTTCCACACAAACGGCACGAATACTGGTTGGGTCTCCAGGAAGCAGACATGGAACATGATTAATATAAGCTGAAAGCTTGTTTTGAAATCGATGTTAAATACATATGTTTTAACTTTTGTTAGGAATGAATCAGGATAATGGATAAACTTGGTCACAATATCTTAGTATATACCTTTTGAATATGACTTTCATTCAGGGACGAATGGATAGTCTGGAAGTATACTACTGCCTTGTAAACATGATTGCTAGTAAAGAGCACATGCAATATTATCCGCTATAATATTTCAAAAAACGCATGATAGTACTTCTTTAACCCTTTCCCTCATATAGGCGCTTTTTGACGCCTCTGCAGCAGACGGCTTTTTGAAAACATAGTGACAAAAGAAGCAATTGCCCAAAACGAGCAATTTCTCATTTTGCCACAATGATTTCCAGGTTATCCATTCAATAAGAGATTTTATATCTTTTGACAAAATATGTTCAAAGTCGTCTGCTACAAATATGTCATATGAGGGAATGGGTTAAATACATAAGAACATGTAACTGTAATTAATTTGTGTTTACCAATGTCAATATGAAAGTAAATAATTTTTAGACCCGGCCGGGTAGCTCAATTGGTAGCGTATCTGACTCGTGATCTGGAGGTCACGGGTTCGATACCCGGTTGTGGCGACATTCTTTCGGGCGATGTTTTCCATTGCCTCTCACCTCTGATCTATGTGAGAAAGTAGTCAGTGGCTTCGAAAGAATGTTGTGTAAGTACTGGTGTGGGAAAGCCAGGAAAACATGGGTAGGTGCACTGACCGCCGTGATATGACCAAAGCTGTTGAAAGCGGCGTTAAACTCCAAACAAACAAACAAAATAATTTTTGTAATTTTATCCATTTATCACTTACATGAATACACTGGTTTGATTAATAAGAGGAAACTAGAACTATCATTATAACTATCTTCTCGGACAGTAAACTGAAACCTTCATTATAAATCATTAATTTGTCACAATTCCACATTCCTAAAAAGGGATAAATACAATATGCTTTTTAAATTACATGTTTTTTAATGCAATTTTAGAGAAATAGTGATACTTTCCACTTGTTATCAGAAAGTCAACGCATGAATCTAGCATCAATTTGTTTCTTAGATGTTAAGTCAATGAATATTTCCATTTGCTAACATTAAAACATATATGTTCACTAATGGCATAGCCAATTTTAAAAATTATTCTTTTGGTATTCACTCAGTGAAAGTGTATCTAGATCTTACACCAAAACAAAAAAGTATAAGATAACTACAATATATAGCTCGTTACGTGATAAAGTGAAATAAATATTAACTATGGAAACTCATTTCTCCAAAGTTTTACAACAAGAGGACCAAGATAGCCTGAGTAAAAGTTCAGTAGCAAATGTGTAACTGCTAAAATCGGGGAAATTTGATCAAGAGTGGGAATGAAACTGCAAGGAGTGGACGCTAAATGAAACTGCGAGGAATGGACATTTTAAATGAAACAGGAAGGAGTGGACACTCTAAATGAATCTGAAAGGAGGGGGCACGAAACTGCAAGGAGATGACACTGTAAATGAAACTGCAAGGAGTGGATAATGTAAATGCAACTACAAGGAGAGGATGCAGTAAATGAAACTTCAAGGAGTGGACACTGTAAATGAAACTGCAAGGAGTGGACACTGTAAATGGAACGGCAAGGACTGGACACTGTAAATGAAACTGCAAGGAGTGCACACTGTAAATGGAACGACAAGGAGTGGACACTGTAAATGAGCCTGAAAGGGGTGGACACTGTAAATGGAACACCAAGGAGTGGACACTGTAAATGAAATAGCAAGGGGTGGACACTGTAAATGTAACAACTTTATAGCAAAGGACATTGGAAAACATAAATTGAACACTTGAACAATATAAAAGAGGACACACAAAGAACATTCCTGCGAAGTTCCGATGGTTGAGGAGGATATGTTGTTTGAAGCGAAAAGCTCATTTTAACCTTTTCATATAAAATGGTTATCCTTTTTAACCAATTCATACGGCATGAACAAATGAATTATAAGGTCACTAAAGAAAATTTTCTGTTAAAGTATCTTGCAATCAGACAAGAACGTTCATTGCAATATATTGGTGAAACCAATGGATGCTCCCTGACGAAGACACGAATAGAGATACAATACATCAACAAGAGAAAGTTGATGCAAGGCATCAATGTCGCCGGAAAAGACTGCATTGATTTATTTATGTATTCTTGACTTTCCTTAGTCCATTCAAACATTAGGAACGTAGTAATGAAAACATTTGCTTATAAATTTTATATACATACCTATACATTAGGGTATCTATAAAAAATTAACGAAATGTGTACACATTTATCTGGCTTAAATTTAATTTTGCTGTTGTTACTTATTTAAATAATAGTATTCATTCATATAATTCCAATGTTTGTCAATCTTATTCGAATCACAAGGTAAATATCCTGGTATTGCTTTAAAGGGAGGTAATTTGAAGAAAACAAAAGTCTTCAAAAGGAGAAATATATCAGCATTACCGTCTACAGTTTAAATTGTTCTATTGTTTGTGGATTTAAAAATGTTCTTTTTTTCTTATTTCTACATGTACAACGAAATATTGCGGCTTCTCTTTGACGCTTTGCGTCAAACATTCGTCTTGTACTTGTCTAAAATAAAATAATATCACTCGCTTTTTCATATCGAAATGCGCATGCGCGAAAATCGATGTTAAAGGTCACGAAACTACACAACAGAATAGGGTCTATATTTAGCTTAGAAACAGTTCCTACTTTAGATATTCATGGATTAACATTATTAAATGAATTCTACACAAATCAAGACATCTCTTTGAACATGAAAACAACATTTAGTAAGTTAAAATTGCTATTAAAAGGAGAATCCGAAATTGACCTCAATGATGACACATAAGAGTCTGCATTAGGGGTGTTGGTTCACGTCTTGAAGGGACCACTTTTGTCTTCGTAAATAAGACAAAAAACTTAAATGCGAGTGAAATAAAAAAATATATAGGAATCACCCTGTCCGTCCGTCCGTCTGTCTGTGCGATTGAAAAGAGACTTCGGGCCGTATTAGTCGTCTACTGAATAAAAGAGGGCCACTTTACCTCTAGGGGCCATGGCCCCCTGTTTATTAGCTAAAACTGATGTAAGGGGCCTTTCAAACCTGTCCATTATACAATTAAGAAAGGCCCCTTATTGCTGTGTCCATTGTCCAAAAGTGTCTAACATTGGACTGTCACTAAACTGATGTTTATTCACAGCAGAGTTGCTTACCGTAACTACGATCGACAACTCTTTATAATACGGATATACTCGGTGCTTTTCGTACACAACTCTGTATAATACGGATACACTCAGTGCTTTTCGTACACAACTCTGTATAATACGGATATACTCGGTGTTTTTCGAAGTTCATGACACAAAGTTTTTCCCGCCGAGCAGAAGGACAGACACATTTGCAGCAAGATGGAGGAACCATTAAACAAAAAAACACGTTATAATGATGTATGTTGGGTTTGTATTACTTATATCAATTTTTATTATATTTAATTTCATCGTTTATGACCGAAATATGTTGAAAACATGGCCCTTTATTTTTGTTCTGGACTCGGCACTTGTGCGCGACCATATGACTTGGCAGCCATGTTGGATTTAAAAACTACCCAGCACTATTTGTTCTAAATGATATGGAATTTCTCAGAGCAATAGATTTTATTCCCATTCATTACCACAAACATCACCGTGTTATGAGCTACAGTAATGGTTATCTAATTTTGTTCCATCATTATGGCGTTTTCACCATGTGCAGAATAGCGCTGGAAGTAATCGAAGATATTCTTCCAAGGGTTCCGCTAACTGGTTTTAAGTATGATAATATATTACTTTTTCAAATATAAAGAAACTTATAAAAGCAAAAAAATGAGCCATTTGATTTCTTTCGGCAGTTATAGATCTACTTCTTTCTACTTTTAGTCTATATACTTTCTTTTTATTGACATAGATTTCTATGAATACTTCAATAAAACATGGTTCTCGATGTAAAACTGGATAATGATGTATACATAAAGATAAAAATGCTCAAACCTGATTTTATAAATCCAAATAAGCAAAACAAACTAACTAGTCCAAATTTCTTAATATTTGTTTTAATCTATAGGCCTAAAAATAAAAGTGCGAAACTCGAAGAAAGGGTTTTGTCGGATGTCGGTGTTGTTCACGCTTTTGGACTGTCTTGTCAATATCTACTATGCACTCAACCCTTAAGACACATTTGTCCGATTTCACACATGAAAATTAATCCTTTCAATGTTTTCAAAAAATTATTAGAAAATAGGACATTACATGTTTATCCTTTTCTAACATTGTTTTCAAAAAAAGATTAGTTTAAAGTAAAACAAACACAGAAATTTGATAGCGTTAATACCATTATGCGTATGATGCATGAATTAGATAGGACAATACAATTTTCTCCTTTTCTGACAATATTTTCAAAAGCTGTCTGCTGCAAATGCGTCAAAAGTTACTGCATTGACGAAGTTTATTAAAAGTGTGTGTAATTCACAGAGAGGTGAAGACAAGGGTTTTAAATAGTTTGGTTATATGCAAACGGTTGTAATTTCTCCTGGAACAGGCTGTAGTTACAACCGACTTGCATTTATAAGCCCTATAACTGTTTTCACGTGAAAAACACAGGGCTCTAATAAATGACGTCACTAATTTACCAGCTGAGAGATTGAGCCGCGACAAATGACGTAGCTCATTATGACGTAGCTCATTTGTTAGGGGGAAAATAAAGGTCTATATAGATTTCACTCTTACCCATTTGCACATGCATTTTGACGCATCTGCAGCAGACTTCTTTTGATAGCGGTCTGACAAAAGGAGAAATTACTACATTTTCTTTAAATTGGACAAATTAACTTTGAATTGAAAAGGATTTTAAAGGGTATGGTATTTATTTTTCCTTTAGTAGCTTTGAAACATCTGGGCGGGGGGGGGGGGGGGGGATCAACATAACTCAATTGCCGCATCAACCCCACCCACTTTTTTTTTTTTTTTTTTTTTTTTTTTTCTCTCTCTCTTCATTTTGAGTTTACTTCTATTTATAATTTAATTCATTTAAATGTATGGATACTTTTATATATATATTAAATATATTGCAAAAAGTTCTTTATCCAACAAGAAACTTTATTTTGTGTTGGGTTATTAGATATAACATAGATGTTGTATTCATTATGAAGACATTTCCTGTTTAGTTTATAAATAGTGTTTCCTATAAATAGTGTTTCTTTTTTTCCTTCAGACATTTGTTTGGTTGAATAAACTGTCAGGACTGCCTCGTGGAGTTATGTGGCCTGGGAAAGTTGTGTCGACAGATGGTCAACATCAGCTTGTGACAGTGTACATTAAAAGTGACAATGCAGAGTAAGTTTTCCACTTTACTTTTTGTTTATTTTTGAGCTTGTGTGATCCTCCAATATCAGACTTGGTGTAAAAAAAAATCTGAGGACTAGCCAAATTAGGCCATGGCCCCTTGTTGTTGCAAATTAATTTAGATACTTAGCTCTGCTGAGTAATGTTGGGGATCTTTTAGTAAAAGTGCCATGGCCCACTATTTTTGCTTATCCATTTAGATACAATACTCTGTCGCATTAGGTCATTCTTTCAGTTACAAAGGGCCATGGCCTTCTGTTGTCACACATTTATTATGATACAATACTCTGCTGCATAAGGTCATTCTTTCAGTTACAAAGGGCCATGGCCCCCTGTTGTCAAACATTTATTATGATAAAATAACCTTTAAGCATTAGGTCATTTTTCAGATACAAAGGGCCATGGCCCCCTGTTGTCAAACATTTATTATGATAAAATACCCTTTAAGCATTAGGTCATTTTTCAGTTACAAAGGGCCATGGCCCCCTGTTGTCAAACATATATTATGATAAAAAACTCTTTTAGCATTAGGTCATTCTTTCAGATACAAAGGGCCATGGCCCCCTGTTGTCAAACATTTATTATGATAAAATACCTTTTAAGCATTAGGTCATTTTTCAGTTACAAAGGGCCATGGCCCCCTGTTGTAACACATTTACAACAATAAAAAGGTTATATGTATAAAGTCATTTTCAATGACTTGCATTTGAAACAATATTCTGTTGCATTAGGTCATCCCCCCAGTTACAAAGAGCCATGCCCCCCTTTTATTGCACATTGATTTTGATGCAATACTCTTGTTGCATTAGGTCATTCTGTCAGTTATAAAGGGCCATGGCCCCCTTTACTCTTTAGCATTAGGTCATATTTCAACTACAAAGGGCCATGGCCCCCTGTTGTAACACATTTATTAAGATACAATACTCAGTTGCATTAGGTCATTTTTTCAGTTACAAAGGGCCATGGCCCCTTGTTGTCACACATTTACAACAATAAAAAGGTTATATGTATAAAGTCATTCTCAATGCATTTGAAACAATATTTTGTTGCATAAGGTCATCCTCCCAGTTACAAAGGGCCATGGCCCCCTTTTGTTGCACATTGATATTGATACAATACTCTGTTTCATTAGGTAATTCTTTCGGTTATAAAGGGCCATGGCCCCCTTTACTCTTTAGCATTAGGTCAATTTTCAGCTACAAAGCGCCATGGCCCCCTGTTATAACACATTTATTATGATACAATCTCTGTTGCATTAGGTCATACTTTCAGTTACAAAGGGCCATGGCCCCCTGTTGTCAAACATTTATTATGATAAAATACCTTTAAGCATTAGGTCATTTTTCAGCTACAAAGGGCCATGGCCCCCTGTTGTAACACATTAACAACAATAAAAAGATTATATGTATAAAGTTATTCTCAATGACAAGGTTGCATTTGATACAATACTCTGTTGCATTAGGTCATCCTTCCAGTTACACAGAGCCATGGCCCCCTTTTGTTGCACATTGATTGTGATACAATACTCTGTTGCATTAGGTAATTCTTTAAGTTATAAAGAGCAATGGCCCACTTTACTCTTTAGCATTAGGTCATTTTTCAGCAACAAAGGGCCATGGCCCTCCTGTTGTAACTCATTTATTATGATACAATACTCTGTTGCATTAGGTAATTCTTTCAGTTATAAAGGGCCATGAACCCCTTTACTCTTTAGCATTAGGTCATTTTTCAGCTACAAAGGGCCATGGCCCCCTGTTGTAACATATATATTATGATACAATACTCTGTTGCATTAGGCCATTCTTTCAGTTACAAAGGGCCTTGGCCCCCTGTTGTCAAACATTTATTATGATAAAATACCCTTTAAGCATTAGGTCATTTTTCAGTTACAAAGGGCCATGGCCCCCTGTTGTCAAACATTTATTATGATAAAATACCCTTTAAGCATTAGGTCATTCTTTCAGATACAAAGGGCCATGGCCCCCTGTTGTCAAACATTTATTATGATAAAATACCCTTTAAGCATTAGGTCATTCTTTCAGATACAAAGGGCCATGGCCCCCTGTTGTCAAACATTTATTATGATAAAATAACCTTTAAGCATTAGGTCATTTTTCAGTTACAAAGGGCCATGGCCCCCTGTTGTCAAACATACATTATGATAAAAAACTCTTTTAGCATTAGGTCATTCTTTCAGATACAAAGGGCCATGGCCCCCTGTTGTCAAACATTTATTATGATAAAATACCTTTTAAGCATTAGGTCCTTTTCAGTTACAAAGGGCCATGACCCCCTGTTGTAACACATTTACAACAATAAAAAGGTTATATGTATAAAGTCATTTTCAATGACTTGCATTTGAAACAATATTCTGTTGCATTAGGTCATCCTCCCAGTTACAAAGAGCCATGGCCCCCTTTTATTGTACATTGATTTTGATGCAATACTCTTGTTGCATTAGGTCATTCTGTCAGTTATAAAGGGCCATGGCCCCCTTTACTCTTTAGCATTAGGTCATATTTCAACTACAAAGGGCCATGGCCCCCTGTTGTAACACATTTATTAAGATACAATACTCAGTTGCATTAGGTCATTTTTTCAGTTACAAAGGGCCATGGCCCCCTGTTGTCACACATTTACAACAATAAAAAGGTTATATGTATAAAGTCATTCTCAATGCATTTGAAACAATATTTTGTTGCATTAGGTCATCCTCCCAGTTACAAAGGGCCATGGCCCCCTTTTGTTGCACATTGATATTGATACAATACTCTGTTTCATTAGGTAATTCTTTCGGTTATAAAGAGCCATGGCCCCCTTTACTCTTTAGCATTAGGTCAATTTTCAGCTACAAAGCGCCATCGCCCCCTGTTATAACACATTTATTATGATACAATCTCTGTTGCATTAGGTCATACTTTCAGTTACAAAGGGCCATGGCCCCCTGTTGTCAAACATTTATTATGATAAAATACCTTTAAGCATTAGGTCATTTTTCAACTACAAAGGGCCATGGCCCCCTGTTGTAACACATTAACAACAATAAAAAGATTATATGTATAAAGTTATTCTCAATGACTCGGTTGCATTTGATACAATACTCTGTTGCATTAGGTCATCCTTCCAGTTACACAGAGCCATGGCCCCCTTTTGTTGCACATTGATTTTGATACAATACTCTGTTGCATTAGGTAATTCTTTAAGTTATAAAGAGCAATGGCCCACTTTACTCTTTAGCATTAGGTCATTTTTCAGCAACAAAGGGCCATGGCCCCCTGTTGTAACTCATTTATTATGATACAATACTCTGTTGCATTAGGTAATTCTTTCAGTTTTAAAGGGCCATGAACCCCTTTACTCTTTAGCATTAGGTCATTTTTCAGCTACAAAGGGCCATGGCCCCCTGTTGTAACATATATATTATGATACAATACTCTGTTGCATTAGGCCATTCTTTCAGTTACAAAGGGCCTTGGCCCCCTGTTGTCAAACATTTATTATGATAAAATACCCTTTAAGCATTAGGTCATTTTTCAGTTACAAAGGGCCATGGCCCCCTGTTGTCAAACATTTATTATGATAAAATACCCTTTAAGCATTAGGTCATTCTTTCAGATACAAAGGGCCATGGCCCCCTGTTGTCAAACATTTATTATGATAAAATACCCTTTAAGCATTAGGTCATTCTTTCAGATACAAAGGGCCATGGCCCCCTGTTGTCAAACATTTATTATGATAAAATACCCTTTAAGCATTAGGTCATTTTTCAGTTACAAAGGGCCATGGCCCCCTGTTGTCAAACATGTATTATGATAAAAAACTCTTTTACCATTAGGACATTCTTTCAGATACAAAGGGCCATAGCCCCCTGTTATAACATTTATTATGATACAATACTCTGTTGCATTAGGTCATACTTTCAGTTACAAAGGGCCATGGCCCCCTGTCGTCAAACATTTATTATGATAAAATACCTTTAAGCATTAGGTCATTTTTCAGCTACAAAGGGCCATGGCCCCCTGTTGTAACACATTTACAACAATAAAAAGATTATATGTATAAAGTTATTCTCAATGACTCGGTTGCATTTGATACAATACTCTGTTGCATTAGGTCATCCTTCCAGTTACACAGAGCCATGGCCCCCTTTTGTTGCACATTGATTTTGATACAATACTCTGTTGCATTAGGTAATTCTTTAAGTTATAAAGAGCAATGGCCCCCTTTACTCTTTAGCATTAGGTCATTTTTCAGCAACAAAGGGCCATGGCCCCCTGTTGTAATTCATTTATTATGATACAATACTCTGTTGCATTAGGTAATTCTTTCAGTTATAAAGGGCCATGAACCCCTTTACTCTTTAGCATTAGGTCATTTTTCAGCTACAAAGGGCCATGGCCCTCTGTTGTAACACATGTATTATGATATAATACTCTGTTGCATTAGGTAATTCTTTCAGTTATAAAGGGCCATGGCCCCCTGTTATAACACATTTATTATGATACAATACTCTGTTGCATTAGGTCATTCTTTCAGATACAAAGGGCCATGGCCCCCTGTTGTCAAACATTTATTATGATATAATACTCTTTAGCATTAGGTCATTTTTCAGCTACAAAGGGCCATGGCCCCCTGTTGTAACACATATATTATGATATAATACTCTGTTGCATTAGGTCATTCTTTCAGTTACAAAGGGCCATGGCCCCCTGTTGTAACACATTTATTATATTATGATATAATACTCTGTTGCATTAGGTCATTCTTTCAGTTACAAAGGGCCATGGACCCCTTTTGTTGCACATTGATTTTGATATAATACTCTGTTGCATTAGGTAATTCTTTCATTTATAAGGGGCCATGGCAGGCCCCCTTTACTCTTTAGCATTATGTCATTTTTCAGCTACAAAGGGCCATGGCCCCCTGTTGTAACACATTTATTATGATACAATACTCTGTTGCATTAGGTCATTCTTTCAGTTACAAAGGGCCATGGACCCCTGTTGTCAAACATTTTTTATGATAAAATATTCTTCTAGCATTAGGTCATGTTTCAGCTACAAAGGTCCATGGCTCCCTGTTGTAACACATTTACAACAATAAAAACATTATATGTATAGAGTCATTCTCAATGACTGTTGCATTTGATACAATACTCTGTTGCATCAGGTCATCCTTCCAGTTACAAAGAGCCATGTCCCCCTTTGAGTGCTCATTGATTTTGATACAATACTCTGTCACATTCGGTAATTCTTTCAGTTATAAAGGGCCATGACCCCCTGTTGTTGACAGCTCTTTTAAGATAATGATGTCATTAGTCTCATTCTTAAAAGAGTCCTTAGCTAAATGAAAATATAAATGTTATAGATCATCTTGTCTTTCAGATTGACAGTGAAGAATGAAAACGTCTTCCCTTTAACTGCTGATGAATTAGAAAAATACAAAGACGAGTTTCAGAGTATGTTGTCTTTTATAATACTTCCTTTGTTTTTCTTAATTTAAACAGTAAAGATTAATTGGTGTATTAAATAAGCAGGTCAGTAACCATTTGTTTCCAACCAATTAACTTGAGAGTGCCTTGACCTACAATTCTCAAGTGGGTTTGCACATTGATTGCAGATGGTAGATCACCCCAATTGATTTTGGGGTCTCAAGGTCACCAGAAACATCCAAAATCTTCTTCTGATGGTGCAACTTCATGGGAGGTGCTTAAAGTTTTACAAACATCTCTTGAATTTAAAGCCCAATTAATTTCCTTCAGTAGCATGTTTTGCTTAAAGCAGGTAAAGTGGAAACTAAAAAGGTTCTGGTACCTGTAGAATACAAAATTTTATTTAGCCATTCTGGGTATTACGTATTTAAAATTAGCTTTATGATACCTTTGTCTGTGAATGGTCCACAATGCGGTTAAGGAAAATCTTAACTTAAAATAATATTTTATTGTTTTAGGTATTCTTGTGCGGAAGAAAAGAACATCCACTGTTCACCAGTTTCTTCATGATCTCAACTGGATAATGGAAGAAATTGAAAACCAGAAGTTTTATTCCCTACCATCTGACAGTATAAGTATGACAGATGTTGATGGCAAGCAGAATGTGAACCATGTGGACAGTGATAGGAATGTTCAAGACAGTGAGAGTGATCAAGATGAGAACAATGCTGACAGTGACCAGAATGTGACCCATGTGGACAGTGATGGGAATGTGCAAGACC
This sequence comes from Serripes groenlandicus, assembly GCA_031761405.1. Classification (NCBI taxonomy): domain Eukaryota; kingdom Metazoa; phylum Mollusca; class Bivalvia; order Cardiida; family Cardiidae; genus Serripes; species Serripes groenlandicus. Next base: position 53,327,560 of record JASEVX010000005.1, on the reverse strand, counting down.
ATGAAAATGATCAAGATGATAACAATGCTGACAATGAGCAGAATGTGACCCATGTGGACAGTGATGGGAATGTGAAAGGTAATAAGAGTGATCAAGATGAGAACAATTCTGACAATGAGCAGAATGTGACCCATGTGAACAGTGATGGAAATGTGCAAGGTAATGAGAGTGATCAAGATGAGAACAATGCTGACAATGAGCAGAATGTGACCCATGTGGACAGTGATGGGAATGTGCAAGGTAATAAGAGTGATCAAGATGAGAACAATGCTGACAATGAGCAGAATGTCACCCATGTGGACAGTGATGGGAATGTGCAAGGTAATAAGAGTGATCAAGATGAGAATAATTCTGACAATGAGCAGAATGTGATCAATGTGGACAGTGATGGAAATGTGCAAGGTAATAAGAGTGATCAAGATGAGAATAATTGTGACAATGAGCAGAATGTGATCAATGTGGACAGTGATGGAAATGTGCAAGGTAATGAGATTGATCAAGATGAGCAGAATGTGACAATGAGCAGAATGTGATCAATGTGGACAGTGATGGAAATGTGCAAGGTAATGAGATTGATCAAGATGAGCAGAATGTGACCCATGTGGACAGTGATGGGAATGTGCAAGGTAATAAGAGTGATCAAGATGAGAACAATGCTGACAATGAGCAGAATGTGACCCATGTGGACAGTGATGGAAATGTGCAAGGTAATGAGAGTGATCAAGATGAGAACAATGATGACGGTGACCAGAATGTGACCCATGTGGACAGTGATGGAAATGTGCAAGGTAATGAGAGTGATCAAGATGAGAACAATGATGACAGTGACCAGAATGTGACCCATGTGGACAGTGATGGAAATATGCAAGGTAATGAGAGTATTCAAGATGAGAACAATGCTGACAGTGACCAGAATGTGACCCATGTGGACAGTGACCAGAATGTTCAAGACAATGAGAGTGATCAAGATGAGAATAATGCTGACAATGACCAGAATGTGATCAATGTTGACAGTGATGAGAATGTGCAAGATAATGAAAGTGAAGTCAGTTACAATGAAGATGATGAACGGGACTTAGACTATGTCCCGGACTCTTCAGAAGAGGATTTGAAAAACAGTGACCTACCAGACTTTTTTAAATTCATTCAGGAAGAAATGACTTCTATTCCGGAAACAGAGCAATCCTCTTATGTTGTTATAGAACATGAAGAACCAAAAACCATAAACTGTCTGAATGCAGTAAAACAGCCTGATCAAAGAAGAGTTAAAGAAGATGAAATGATTAGAGATGGCAAGTACAAAAATATCTACATTAAAAGGTATGTGAAGTCGAATGATGGTAAGTTAGGTTTGAAGAAAGACAACCGTCCATATGATACTGTACATGCCTGTAACTTCTGCCAAAAACTTTTCACCCACATCCAAGATCACATTGAAAAAAGACATCATGACATGGTAGAAGTAAAGGAAATTTTGAAACTCCGGAAACAGATGGCAGATGCTGAAGTTAAAGGACCTTTGAAAAAGGAAATCAAAAAACTTCAGAACTGCATCAGATTCTCAGGAGACCATATTCATAACCAGTTAGTAAAGGACTGTAAACAAGGGGAACTCTTGATTCAGAGAAAATCCTGTGCAAAAGAAAAGTTCAATTTCGAAGACTATGGTCCATGTATAGACTGCTTACAGTGGATTAAACTGGAGAGTTCTGCAAGCATACATCAGAGAAACTGCCCAAAAACTATTGGGGATTTTAGGAAGAAAAGAAATCTTATTTTGGGAGCAAAAGAACTCATTGGTGCAATTGAACCATCTGGGTCAGAAATGCTTCAAAAGGAAGTTTTCCTCAAAATGAGGAATGATGATGTCAGCAGATGTGCACAAAAAGATAATTTAATATGCCAACTAGGGGATGTGTGGTTGTCAAAATCAATAGGCCACAAGTTGCGCAGGGGGAGGGATTCATCTTTCCATATGCGGCTTGCAGCAAAGTTGCTGTTGGCTTGCAGGGAACGTTTGCACATGCAAAGCATTGATATGTTTAATTTGTTGATAATGAAAAACTTTGACATCATTGTTGAAGAAACTCTAAAATTGTGTGGCTTAAATGAGCATGAGGAACTGGCTCATCCCAGCACAGCAAATAAACTGGGCTTCGACATAGCAAGATTAGTTAGTTTGAAATATGGGCTTTGTTTGAGAAACAAGGACAGTGATGGAAAAGAAGAAGCAGATGGGTTTCTGAAGCTGATGAAGATAGATTGGTCAACAAAAGTGACCAAGCGTGTTGGAGATTTGCTCAGAGAGAGACATTTCGAAAATAGACGACAGCTTCCCCATCCTAAGGATATTGAAACAATAGCAGAAAAACTCTCTTCAACACTCACTGCCTATGACTTCAAGAACAAGACACAGTACACAACAGTGGCAAAGACTGCATTGCTTCGATTGATGGTGTACAACAGACGGCGAAGTGGGGAGATTGAAGAGTTACTGTGAGTTTAACCTTGACTTTTCTGTAGCAAAGTTTACTTTTTCTCGAATATGATAGTTTTGTCACCAAGTATGACATACATAGAGAATACTATGTTAGTGTTGAATATAAAGAAATGTTATCATGTGAGGGTGAGAACTGAGCCTCGTGCTGTTAATGTTCAGCCCGAACATGGTAACATTTCATTTTCACTTTTAGCTCACCTGAGCACAAAGTAGTTTTCAAGTAACATGGGATAAATTTATTTTGCTTAAGAACAACTTTCAAATGTTCACTATATATATTGTGTAATATACCTATTTGTTTAAGGATGGAGACATTTCTACGACGGAGAAGGGATGTTGATGATGTGGAGCAGTCTCTTCTTGGGGAGTTGACCACCACTGAAAGATATTTAATCAAGAGTCAGGAGCTGATGTGGATCAGAGGAAAGGTAATAGAGACTAGGTTTAAAAATCAAGATTTTGAATCTTAAATTTTATACAGAAAATATATACCTCTTCAGAAAAAGTGTTACGATGATGATTCAAAAGTTAGTTTGCCATATATATATCAAATATAAAAAAAAAATCTTAAAAGCTTAAGAAGCCGGATATTTAACTTGGTAAATTTCTATTTCAGCGTGGCAAGCGAGTACCTGTCCTTATACCGCAAGATACAATTGAAGCATTGAAGTACATTGTAGATCCAGAAGTGCGGACTCTAGCTGGCTTGAAGAAAACAAACAAGTACATGTTTGCAACAAGAGGTACATATCCTAGTGATTAACTTATGTCTGTGATAGCGTGAGAAATCATTGATTGCTTTATAACCAGGAAAAATCTGGTTATTAAATGAGCTAATGTCAGCAAGTCAACACTTGAGTTCCGGCCATTACTTCTTCCAAGTATCATATGATTTTAAATTAACTGGGCACAGTTGATAATTTCAATGAGATGGTGTATCACATACAATAATCGGGTTCATAAGGTCATTGGACTAGGTCACAGAGAGGTGAAAGGTCTGAATTGGAACAGCATCAACAGTTGCCTTGTCTAGGCCGTAATTTCATATATTGAAGGATTTTTTAATAATTGTATGCAAACGTCTACCTATACGTAATATTTTACCAGGTTTTCATTGCTTGCAGATTCTTTCTCTTTTAGAACCAAGATTTTCTGCAAACCTTGTGTTCCATTGAAGCCTTTCTTATCTCTGAGTGCTTTCACACACGGGTACTAGTTTCTGAACTTCCATCTCGGAAACAATTAATTGACTTTTACATGTAAATAACCCATTATCTTGAGCCAAAAATGAAAACCTTGTGTAGTAACTTCTTTAATTAATACAAAATTGTTACTATTTACTCTTAAGGAGATGGCGTCATAAGTGCATCACAGTGTATCAATGAACTTGGAAATGAAAATGCTGGTGACTTGATTCATCGCGATAGGTTGACCTCTACAGGCTACAGGGCTTACATGGCAACAATAGCACAGGTTAGTATGTAATTGAATATTGTGTATTGTTAAGTATGGAGATGACTTGTATAGTAACAAACAAAACTAAGTCTAGGTCATATGTCTGGGTCAAAACCCCTACTTTATATATTTAAATTCTTGAGCAGTTTCAAATTACCAAGGGTATTATTTGTTTGCACTACCACTTTTATTTTAAAAATGATAATAAATTGCTCAATTCTGTTCTTTTCAGTGTCTTGGTCTCAAGGACCATCAGATACAGTGGCTTTGTACCCACCTGGGGCATACAGAGGACATACACAAAACCCACTACAGATTTGCTTTGGATGGCATTGAAAGAATACAGCTAGGAAAACTGTTATTGATACAGGACAAGAATCTGCTTAGCAAGTTTAGAAACACACAACTAGAGGACATAAATTTTGAAGGTAAATCTTAACTTTCTTAAATGCATGCATATTAAAATGTGTTAACAATGCTTAAAAAAGAAAACTAGGGACCTTTTCAATTACTTGTGCCGCTGTGGGTTCGAATCCCTTCTCGGTACTTTGGATTTTTCATGTGAGGAAGCCTTCTTTGGATACACAATTTGACGCGCAGTGATACAGTTCAATAGGACTTGCAATCTCTCGGCCCCTCACTGCTGTGGTTCGAATCCCATCTAGTTACTTCGGATTTTTCATGTGAGGAAGCCTTCCAGCTGGCTTGCGCTAGGTCGATGGTTCTACCAGGGTGACTGTGCACTCTGGTCTTCCTCCACCAGTAAATAGCTGGACGTCGCCATATGTCTGAAATACTGTCGCGGCGACAGTAAACCCCCAAAAAAAAAAAAAAAAATTACTTGAGAAAGTACAACAAAATAGTATCTAAACACAATAATGATCTTATTTAGGATTCTTGATTTTTTAAGATTATCAACCCAAAAGTATGCCATAGAAGGTGCAATGATAAACGATTTCTTATCTAAATTTAAATGATAAAAGTAAAGTACATGTACATAGAAGTGTTGAAAGATTTGGATTTTGGTATTTCAGATATTATCAGCTCTGTTGACAACAGAAACCAAGAGGTGGATCCTGACAGTTTAGAAGCAGATAAGGTTGATGATGCTGAATTGGGTACTTAAGTTTTTTCTAGAGAGCAGAGTTAGATTGATTGACTGATTGGGGTTTAATGGTTGTTTCCAGCTCTTAATGTATAGGCTACATACCAGCGGTTAATTTGCCTTACTAGTGTATCTTGCTATCTTACAAGTGCTAACCAATTTCTCTGTAAGAAGCTAACAACTTTCTCAAATATTCAGAGGTGAAATGTGAATGACCATTCAGAGGCAATGTCCTTGATCAGATCACCATTTAGAAATTCTACCGCGCTTAGGACTCAAACCAATAACCTATGGACCTAAACAGACATAAAAGTGTGCCGCTTTACTGACTGATTACAATGTCCATGTAATGTAAACAAAAATTCTAATCATTCAAGCATGGTTGGTAATTATACAAGTATTTATGGCAGATATTTTGCATTGTATTGCAAGTATCTAGCTTTTATTATTATACTTCTGCCTAAGAGAGTCGAAGGGGGTTATTGGAGTCAATCTGTTATAATTAGTCTGTTGCACTGATCTTTTGCACACATTAACCTCATTATGAGTAGCTGTTCCTGACATATTATTCCTGAGGGTATGTCATTGCGTTACATAGTGAGTTGCTTTTGTTATTCTAACATAAACAATGAATGACTTTAACAAAGCAGTAATGCGAGGATATTTATCACAGTCAGTGATAGCTCTAGTTATTATTATTTTAATTTAATGATTGCAGAGATGGATGGTATTGTGGAGATCGACCCTTCCTATTCACCTATCCTGGCTACAACGCGACCGAAGCGAGTGTCTTCAGGTTTGTAATTAATGTCTTTACAGATTTCACATTCAAGGAAATAGACATGTGTGTCTTTTAATAGTTTCTGCTTGAGATTGTGTATATATAAAGGTCCTGCAAAAATATTGTATTTGCAAATGCCTTTTTAACTTAGCACTTTGGGTTATAGTGACATCAAACTTTAAGCCGTTACAATCGCTGTAATATTTGGCCGAGTTACAAAACTTTGATAGTCATAAATAAGCTAATTTGGCAAAATGGGACAGAGATGCTCTTAATTCTTATATGTGTATATTTTCGTAGATTTAACTGAATACAACTAATTGTATTATTGTTTAGAAAACCTGCATATGAAAAGATGTTATCTTGAAAAACACGTTTTTCAGGCACGAGGGTCCGTTGGACGGAAAAGGAAATTCAGGAACTGAAACAGTATGCTGAAAAGTACTTAAAAGAAAAGAAAACACCCTCAAGAAAAGAGTGCCTCACTTTTATCCAGAAGAGCAAAGTATCAGGGGGAGAGTTGCACAGGCGATCTCCAGGTCTTATAGTTAAAAAAATAAGTGCAATGAATGTCAAAGCCCGCAGAGGTTCACAAGATTGACATTGACTTGTAGGTTGTCTTTGGGAATGTGACTGTTTAGAAGTTGTTTTAATAGTTCTTGCCTTTTCACAGACAATGTTTTATTAGTGTTAGTAAGAGCCATTAGTTGTCATTGTTAATTTTTGAAAATCATATTAATTTTATTAGTTTTCAAGATTTTAAAAACAAGGTTGTCTTTCATTTACTTTGTTTTAGCCAGATTTTTCAAAAAAAAAAAAGAAACTTTTAGATTGGTGAAAACAAACAAGCAGCGTTAAATTTTGCAATTTTAGCTCGACTATTCGAAAAATAAGGAGACTATTGCACTCGCCCCAGTGTTGGCGTTGGCGTCTGCATTGGTTAAAAGTTTTTTATAAATATTAATATCTTCTTTACCATCATTCAAACCTATTCACTTCAAACTTGGCATACTTATTGTACATTATCAAATGACCTTGGAGGACAAGTCCCATAA